>CM060830.1:49685000-50285000 GCA_030762175.1 Metallyticus violacea
AGTAGCCCATTTTCCCCCATAGTTCTTTTAGCTCTACATATCTGTTTTATTACCGCCACGGGTGGCCGAGGTCGTTAAGGCGCGGACTCTTGAGCGGAATTCTGGGTTTCGAATTCTCCCAGGACCGTCCTCCCTGACTGAGGGTTTTTCCAGGTTTTCCTCAGTCTTCATAAATAGCAAATGCCGGGGATGTTACCCTAAACTTAGGCCTGGAACGCTTCCTTCCTTTAAAAAAAAAGCTTTTCCAATATATCATTTCATTTTGGTGTTCACCGCCTGTGGTGCCTCAGTAGTAAAAACGGGCGTTAAACACCATTCAAAAAAATATGTGTGATATATCTTTAAAATTTCCAAGTGTCCACCAAGGATGCTATTATGTGCATAATGTACTAGCTAACATCAATTAACATTTGTAACATTTCCCTCATCACTATGCTGCAATTTTTAAAATTTAAGTACGCCACAGGTGTTGAAAATGTGTTAAACAAAGGATAAATTCAAAACGGTCCTTACACAACACTTTATAAATAGGCTCCATGAACCATATTTTAAAAGTTTGCTTTATCATTTATTGCGTTCTGCTATTTTATTTCTAAATTTTTAGAATGTTTAAACTTTAACTAATATTTATGTTATATAAAAAGCCAACTTAATTCTTTCAAGCAATTGTTTAGGCATATATGAATTCACTCAAATGACAATAGTTTTTCAAGGTGCAAAAATGTAGTTTTGAAATAAAAAAGTTATTAATAAATTTAGAATTTAAAGGACTATCCACAGCTATTTAAATACGGCCAAACAGTATAAAAAAATATTGCAAAAGGTTCCGATAGAACCAAAGGTATTTATAATGAAAAATAAATTTGGATTTTTCTCAGGTATTGGTTAAAAAATTAGTTGTGCTTCTCCTTAACGACGAAAGTCATTAGAATATCTATATTGCAGAATAGTTTTGATCTGTACTTAATAATTTTCTCCGACGAGGCAGGGGTTTCTTTTATATTTTTACGTTTATTCGCAATTAATAAGAGATTGATTTAGGAAATTCCCTTGTAAAAAGTTTGTGTAGGGTGCTGTTGCTACAAGGGAAATAGTGCCATTTTTTTCCCAATATATACTATAAATTCAGAGAGGTATCGCAAGCAAATACTTGCACAGTTTATGTTTTAACAACTGATAGGATATTGATATTTTCAACATAATTTTGCCACAACCTGCACTATCAAAGTTCTTTAGAGGTACTAAAGGGTATTTTAGAACAAAATCATTTTTAGAGGTCTTTACATTCTCCAGTGTGCTGTTGTATTTGTGGGAAACCGGAGTCTGTAGAATTAATATTTGCACTAAAAATAAAAGACAATATACAAACAGAACTTCCGGGCGAAAAATCTTGACCGCAAATCTTCCGGAAGGGACTTAAAGCCGCGAATCCCGTGTCGTAGATTTATGACACGTTTAAAACTCCATGACTGAAAAATGAGATCTCTGGACAAAAGTACCGTCCATATCTCATCCAAGTAATACCTTAGCATTACACTAGATGACACTTAAAGAGATAGGGTGACCACCTATCCTTCTGATATCTATAGGTGCGAAATGTAACTAAATTTAAATGGTTCTTTGTTCATCATTATCCGGAACACGTCTTAAGCCTAAATCTTCTAGGTGATAATGGTGATCAACTTTTGCATGTAAACATAGGATTTTTGTCAGAAGATTCCAGGAATATCTGAATACAGAATGACAACACTTTGAATAACGTTAGGTATAACTTAAAAATAATTTCATGTGTATACCTTTATTAATAAAAATTTGTACAAGTTTTAATATACGGTAAGATTACAGATAAATAAAGCCGAGATACAATCCTTTATTGTCCATTGCGAACGAGGGCGGTACGGTCGATAGCTGACTGGGACGCACTGTAGCTTTAGAAACTCTCCTACAACAGAATTAAAATAATAAAATGAATACGCATAAATCACACCGTGTCCATTGCATTTGCTATGGTAACTTCATAAGAGGATTTTTTTTTCTTCCCCTAGTTCCCTCTGTCACTTCTTTCACAATTTCATCATTTCCAAACACTTTCGGATTTAAAATTCTCTCCCCATTCGTTGACTTTTCTCTGGATTGAGTACATACTGCGCTGATTCAACAGAAATTTTCATCATGATTCACCCCTTCCGCTCAAAGGAATCTCATCACGTCGCGTTATTTCAGAATTCACCAAGCAGAATCTTCTTGATTGATTAATCGACGAATATCTCTTCAAACTTTTTTTAAAAAAAATAAACACAGCCGCAAATGTTTAACAGATGACAGTCAGGTAATTTCTCTGATCCCCCCCCCCTTTTTGGTAAATACAGTAGAACCTCGTTTGTCCGGACTAGCTGGGATCGTATTCGGGTTAACGAAAACCCATATAATTCGATGATGAAATAAATAAAATATAACACAGTACGTACACTAATGCAAGCTACACAATGAGTGATAAAGATACTATAGGGCTACCATTTTAGTCGCTCCTGGTGGTGTAGTGGTAACCATACTTGCCTCATAAACCTAAGGTCGCGAGTTCAATCCCGGCGGATGGATTTTTTCGGACATAAAGGTCAAGTATGGCTTCCTTCGGAGGGAAAGTAAAGCCGTGGGTCCCGTGTCGTATATTTACGGCACACAAAAGAACCTCAAGCCTGAAAGAAGGGGCCTCTGAGCAAAATTTGTAGGTCGTTTCACGCTCTGATTTAGAGGGGACGCTGATGACTTAAAGAATGTCTGTAAACAAACCAAAACAACAATCTACCAAAGTAGATTGTCTTCTCAAATTAATACTACAAATACATGTATATGTATATATGTATATGCTAACTCTATTGCTTCCTTTGTGTGACCTCGTGGTACAACTAAAGTAATGAATACGTTTATTTTGTATAAAGTTTAGTTATAGCAGATCGAGCAGGCGTTTCACTACACATTAGGTCTGCAGAAGTTGCTTCCGTTTTCGCGTTCTAAGTAAGCTATTACTTCATCCAGCCTTTCCTAGCTGTGAACCAGCATCATTTTCAGTCCCTATCACTGCTGTCGATATCTACAGACACTCTTGCCGTGGTTATTTGTCTTTATACCGTAGCCATCATCATCGTTCTCTTTTAACAACGAAGTTACATCATTAACATAAACATCTGAGTAACCAGAAATGTTTGAAAATGGTTCAACATAGTCAAAAGTCTAGTCCTCCTTAAACTTGCTTAAGTATCAAATTGCAAGAAAGTTTTACAGGGAAATTTTATTCACACTTGGAGACGGAAAAATAAAACGGAGATTTAGGGTAAAGAGGGTCGTTTAATCGAGGTTTTACTATATTTGGTATTTAATTGCGCTGTATTTACAATAGGGACGATGTTACTTGCTGCTGGCCGGAAGATCTTGGGTTTGATTCCCTGTATCTGCTTAGAAACATTTGGATTGGAGTCCACCCAGCCTAGTGAGGACAATTGGGGAATTGCCGGATTGAGAGGTTGCGTCCTTCGGTCTCGAAAGTCGCATGATAGCAACGGGCGAGTTTTCGGTGTACTGATTACTATTCCCCTCCCCTTACAATACTGCCCTCTGCCGATGATGTCGCAAGACGGAGATAGAGGCATGCCTTGGGCTGTGACTCCGTGGGAAGGAGAAGAGTGTTTACAATTCCTCATTGGCGTGATTTTAAATTTCTGTACCTACTGCATCTATACAGTTCTCTTTTTCTGTGAAATATAAAATATATCATGTTGCAACTGCTTTTCTACCTAATGATTGACATCTTTAAAGAAAGTGAAGCCTTGCACCTTGAAAGGGTTTTCAGCAGTCAGTGGGAAAAAAAAAAAAAAAGTGATCAAAATTCTTGCATTAAATTTGTCCTTGTACGCTACATGAGGTTTGGCATTATCGTGCAAGGAAACAACACCGCTGTCAAGTTTCCCTACCTCGACTTTTGATAGTTTTGTAGAACTAGTGATTACGAACTTCTTTGTGAAAGATAAGAAAAATTTAAAGGATATTGGGACTATTGTCTTAATGCATTTTATGTGATTTCAAACAAAATAAGATTTCTTTATTATAATTTTCTTTCCAAAAGAAAATTAGTGATGTGGAGAAAACCAACGAAGAATTGTGGAGAAAGTTCGAAGTTACTCGGTGCAACAAGGAGATTTTGGCAACAATCTTTAGAACTGCCAGAGAACTCAGGTGACTAGAGAGTGGAAAAATATGAAGTAAATATTAATGAAATATAAAATACATTTCAATAAAATATGAAAAAAACCAACTTTTTAAATACATACTAACGTTTCCAAATTGAAAAACCTATATTAACATTTAATACACTTTCATTTATATGCATTGAATTATTACAATAAATTAATTTCGAGAACGATATATACTATTTTTATAGTAAATTACAAGCCTTTTCTTCATATTTTCTATAAAAGATTGTATCGTCTGTCTGTCAGTGAGATTGTTTTTGTACAAAAGGAGCGAACTTATATCTATATTTTGTAGCTTTATGTTCGCTGGAATATATTTTGCCCTTCCTTCTAGTGTGTTACTAACTTCAGTGACTTCAATGCTTTCTAAACACAAGTTTTCTTAAAGTTGATTGTTTGTTCTGTTAAATATATTTTTTCTAAAAAACTTCTTTTTCATTTTCTAATATTTTAAATGATACAGTTGTCAATATCACGGCATCATATAGTTCCTCAGCACAAGTGATTTTCTTTGGCAATGGAAGAGGAACTCTCAGCAGCTGTTTAGAATGTCTGTTGCCTCTTTTTTATTAGCAGTTTAAGCGCGTTAATAATATTTAAATTGTTGTTCTTATAAACATCAAAATGAATGTGTATTTTAAAATACGAGGGCTGTTCAATAAATACTTTTTAACACCCATAATTTCTCGCACTAAAATTAAACTTTACAATATCCTCTTAGTTGAATGATAATGGATATCAGTTCCTTGTCACTTAAGCTTCCTGCCTGTGAGAGGTGTGCAAGTTTAGACGTGTTCAGTGTTCCACCTACAGCAAATTGGAGGTGCACATGCTGCTCTGAAATTCTGCTTTCGTCTGAATAAATCTTTAGCTGAGGCCGATGCAATGTTACAGGAGCAACAACACCACTTTGGCCATTGTGGGAGAGGATCGTCGAATAACATTCAGAACTTTTTTCAGAAATTCTGAAAATTTTACTGGGTAACTGAAACGTTGCATGTGAGACGTGTTTGTGCACGGTGGATTCCAAGACTGCTGATTCCTGAACAAAAGACGTTCGCGTGCAGGTTTGCATACAGTTGCAGATGATGTTACAGGAAAATGCAGAGTTTCTTTCATCACTGATGATAAAACTTGGTTATATAATTTCGATTCTGAGAGCAAAAATCAAAGCTCTCAGTGACAATGACAATCAACACAAAAATAAGCAAAAGCGGTTGTTTATGCCGGGAAAGTCACAGTTATCTCTGTTTTCGGTATTCAAGGAATGGTTTACAGCATCTCGTACCTGCACACACAACCTTAACGAGATGTTCAGAGATGTCCTGAAAATTCTGCAATGACATATCACACTGTGAAAAGGTCACATTTCCGTACAAGATGGGTGCTGAACTGCGATAGTGCACATCGCAAATGTTGTTGTGAGATGTCTCAAAATATCCATGTCAGTATATCCCTCACTCTCCCAATAGTAAAGATTTAATCACGTGTGAATTTTTTCCCTCGCATTAAAGAATTTTATTTTTCTGCTCAAGAAGGGTGAAAAGGTTCAAAAAAAGATGCTAAGTATCAAAGACGGGGTAAAAAGGGGATAAACATGCTAATCTCACGAAAAAGTGCAACATTTTTGTTTAAAAACAGCTATATATTTGTAAAGGTACTGCCCCTTAAAATCGTCCCTTATTGAATGCCAATTGTCAAGGTCGGCAACATAAAAACTGAATCTTAAATGTTCTAGTATTTACAAATCATTTTCTATGACCTATACTATGTCATGTTCAACTAGATAAACTAAATAAAATAACATTTATTAATAAAATTTTGTCTCTTCTTTACAAAAAAAACGTATGCATGTCAACTATTATGAAACCATACTTTAATGGAATTTATTTTCATAATGTATATACTTTTACAAACAGTTCATTTAAAATCCGTTTATAAACACAAATCATTTGCACCGATTTAATAAAACTGAATGAGTGTTTTGCAAACATGTCATGAGACATTTGAAACACATGTAAGATGGAAGCGTATTCATGCAATAACTTTAGACTGTTATTCTATGTTATAAACGGATCAAATTTGTCTAATACCGTGTTCACAGTTGATGTGATGTTTAACCGAAAAAAATGTCTGCGTTATCGTTCAAATACTGTGCTATGTCAATGCATCGAAAACAGCAATAGAACAAAAAGTGTACTTTGCTATTTTCTCATAACGTGCAGTTACCTGCTCTCTTCAACCACAGCCGCGAGATACCAGGCAGAACAGTAGATCGTGATCTCGAAATTTCCCTATCTGACTCCGATTCCAAACCCCTAGCATAACACACGGTTTGTGCAAAAGAACGACACATTTCAAGTAAATTAATTCGAGTTCACTCTGTAACCAGATACTCTTAGAGGTCTCCTGGTTATAACGGATTTAGATGTTGATTTGCGGCATGGTATGGTAGTTCAGATGGTAAGAGCATTGGCATGACAAGCCGAACACCCGCTGTTCAAGTTCTGACCGTCATATCGATTTTTTCCTATCCTATATATAAGTTTTTTTTAAAAAAAAATCGTTCTTATTGATTGTTCCTTATCTTTTATGATAATAAAATATCAGCATTATAACTAACAGCCTATAAATATTTAAAACTGCGTTCTGTCCGGCTCCCTTCCGTTATCACATTAAGCTTGTTAATAGTCAAAGATTAGCGTGGAAAAGTTGCGTCTCATTTTATGAGTAGTCATAACTGGCCCAAGGGACACACAATTAGTGTTCCAAAAGTTGGCACATCTAACCACTGTACCGATTCCGCTCAGACAATTATCTCATTACTATACGCCGTGCGTGCATACGCTCTTGTGTGTGTGTGTCGATTGCTTCATAAAATCATTATGCAATTTGGCACGTTGCCAAGTTGTCGGGCCTCGCGAAGAGCCAGCCATGTCTATGCGCGTTCCAATTTCTTCATTTCCTCGGCCATAACAGAGTTGCCAAATGTGAAACAGGAGCAATAATGCATGATGGGAAAAAACAAGAGACGGCACACTCTAGTTTAGATATTAACGTTTGTTAACAGGTCACGCCGAAAGATGGCAGGGAATATACCACAGAAATTATTGTTCGTCGTTTTGTAATATAGATATCAGTCAAATTAGAGAGAAGTACCAGACTGAAGGTACGGAGTAGTTTGAAGCAAGAATGTATAACATTTAAAGAAGTTCATTTCTATGTTAAAGAAAAACAAGCACAATTTTTTTTATTTATGAAACATAATCGCAGCAGCCGAGATGTAATGCAACAATTTTTTTTGATGACCATTAGAAAGGTCCTAAGTGTGCAGGAATTATATTCGGGAAACATTAAACATTATATAAGGGCTTTAATTATGGCTTTGTTTCGCACTATCCTGCCTATTTCTGTCCTTTTTGTATTTATTTTCCGAAATTTTCTTTTATTATACTCGCAGTTGAATGCTTCATTGGCGGGCATTAGAGGCAATTGTTTGTTCCCCCGCCTAGGAAGATGTTCATAAACGTTTATTTGGAAAAGCAGTTCACTTAGTAGCCTCTTTTTCATTGTGAGTGAGCGGTATTCGTTTATTAGCTATCGGTCTCAATTTCCATGATTGACTTGTAAATATATATATATATATATATATATATATATATATATATATATATATATATACAGGACCTTCACCCAGAAGACTCAGACCGCGCCACTGAAGATGTCCTCCGCAGTTGAGGATGAAACGTTTGGACTTCTTAGCTCCAAGAGACCACGGCTCCTAAGCCCGGAAGAAACTTCTAGTTATAATTCTGACTCCGGCCGTGAAAGCTTCCTATTACTCATGTACTGAATTGAATGTATTTGCACTTAATAGTACAACAGGCTTCGACATTACTCTTTTACAGTCACTCAGTCATACAAGAAAATACAACCATAGTCACTTTAGTTTAATCTTCCCGAGTTGCTGTGTAACCAAGTGGCCCGAATAGTTTCAACCTTGGGGTTACTCAACTATCATGCAACTTACATCTACAAAATTAATTCAATAAAAAACCAACTTAAATTGCGTTTCTGCCCAATTTGGTTCCTCGTTTCTTACTTATTTTCTTCAACCATTTTCTTTTCACCTTACCCAAATAATTCCCAAATTTCAAGATTTTCTACCTTGTTTTCATATTCACCAACTTGTTTCCCCTTATCTCTGTTGGTAAGTTATCCCATTTCTCAATCCTAAGTTTTACTTTTATTTCTTTAGTTTCCCTACATGTCAGTAACTATCTTGCATTCCACACATCGAACATTTCTGTATTTTTAAATCTCTGTATGAAAGTAACAACGCTGCAAAATTACCTGTAGAAAAAAAGCGATAACACTTGGAACTCTTTGGGATGGGGCGAGGTTATTCAGGTTTGTCTTGCACTTTGTCTGATTCGCCGTCATAAATGTTTACTGAAATGTCGATGTACGTCATTGTCTTGAAACTTCCGACGGCATCCATTGTTAGGTAATAGACTGTCCTTTCATAACCGGCACATTTTAATACGAAAACATTGTTTAAAAGTATGAGAACATTTATTTAAATTGTTTTATTATAGACAAAAAGGAATCACTATAACTTCATGTAACTAATAATTTTAAAACATAATTTTTGTTTGAACTTGAATGGTCTATGCGTTTTAATTGACTTTTAGTCACCAGTAATAATGTACAACGTCTTTTTCACTACCTATATTACACATTTTAATTGCCCTTTTTATGATTTTTCTATCGATTTTAATGCCTGAGCATCCGGTTTCATAACAATCATAAACAAATTCTTAAAAGCTATACATTTTTCAATATTTCAAATGAAGTTCTAGATGATAATCTGAAGCAGAAAAAATGGTGAATATAAATACAAAAATCTATTGAAAAAATCAAGTAAATTTCCATGAAATTCCAAAGTGACATCACTGTTGACAAGCACCATTCTTCAGTCGGTAGCTAATCGCAGTAAACAATTGACAGTATCTGAATTGACCCATTCGCATCTGCCATAAACGCCGAAGTCTGTGCAACAATTCCTTTAAGAAGTAGATGATCACACAAGTAAAAGCCGAGTGAATGACGTTCATGGAAACTCTGCACCAGCGTTCAAAACTGTTTATATTTGGATAAATACGTTTAAACGTGGTTGTATATGCACCGGAGCTGAAGCGTGCTTCAGACAATCAATAAAACATTTCAATCGCACACAAAACTTGGTGTCAATATTGCAAACATGAGAATAAGAGGCAAAAATCAAAATACTGATTTTTAAAAAATATATACGATACGTTGAACTATTAGACTTAAAAGAAAAACGATCTACACATAAGAACATATTTCATAATCACCTTTATATATTTTTTTTTCAAGACAATAGTTGTTTGAAAGGTTCCTGGTGTTCGATTTCGTGTGGAATGGTTCTTTAACACTCTATATTCGTTGTATTAAATATTGGTTCGGTGTGAAAGCTACGAATAGCTTTTGTAAATAACGTAATAATAAGACATAACACATGAAATAATAGGATTCATAATTTATTATTTAAAAAATTCTATAAATATGCCACAGAGAGCACCTCAAATGCTTTTAAATAGGTTAAGTATTGTTATATAAGTTCCTAAATTAGTGCTCCTACCTAATCAGTTGCCACCGTAAC
Source organism: Metallyticus violacea (assembly GCA_030762175.1). Classification (NCBI taxonomy): domain Eukaryota; kingdom Metazoa; phylum Arthropoda; class Insecta; order Mantodea; family Metallyticidae; genus Metallyticus; species Metallyticus violacea. Next base: position 49,694,934 of record CM060830.1, read on the forward strand.
AAATTCATAGCCCTCATTTGTTATTTTAACAAGCGAGTTACCCATGAGTCAAGAAACAAAAATGCTCTGGTAAAACACAAGTTACGTAATCACACACGAGAAGAGGTAGAAATTCCGGTTTCTACAACTTGAGTAAGCACTTCCGTTGATGACACGCGTACATAAAACTTAAAAGTGACGCAAGATTTTAGAGCTAGATATCACATGTCTGTTTTATAGCCCAACATCGTTCTAATATTTTTCATCCTGACCTGGTAAACGTGCAAGGTTTAAATAGGACATAGATTAGTTTTTACCCTTGGAGCAGTGTTGTAGTAATATGGCCGCTATTTCCCACGATGCAGTTGTAGATTCGGTGGAGATCGATCAGCTGTGTTTGTATATTATGTATGGTTCACATCCGTGAAGAGTATTGCAACTTGCTTTGGAAAGCAAGTAGTAAATTAATAGGAATATTATAATTAATGTTTTTAAGCAAAACGTTATTGAAATGTGTTTGGACAAGAAATTGAATTTCTCTTCAAAATAAATGTCGTTCGATTCTACAGACTTAAGTCGCCTTTCAGCGAGATTTTTGAATTTTGATACTCACTTCCACAGCTTCAGAATTTTCGAAATTTCTTCCACGCAGGAAATGGGCCCTATATTTAGAGTGTGGTAGCAGTTCGGTCCCTTTCAATTCCTGGATTTTTTCCATGATTATTCGAGGGGTGTGGGGTCTCGCAAGATAACTCTTTTTCAATTAACTAATGCTAGGTATCTGTTTCTAAACCTCAAGAACTCGTTTCCATTTGTTGAGAATAAAGATTTCCATCGGCTGCATGCTCGCTTGGAACAAACTCACAGTAGGTCACACTTCAAAATACATAGCAAACACTACTTTGGGCCCAAACCGATTTAGTTAGCGATGACTATGGCAGGAAGATGTGGATCAAGCCTCTGTTTCAAGGTGTCGTAGTTGCGATAATGTACCTATACATTTTTTTATCACACATGACAATTCCCTGATAAATCTTTCATCCATGGAGTTTGCGATAAGCTAATCCACTTTGCGTTGGGCCTGTTCAATTCATGAGGTAGAGATCTGCAGTTTCTGCACTGTCCTAATGTGTGGCATATTTTGATGCACCAGTTCTTCTGACAGTCTACAAATAATTTTTTTGCAGATTTTCTTCCAAAATTGTGCATATACCTTAGGTCTTCCAGGACGTGATATTATTGAAACACAAATCATCGTTGTGCTACACTCTCGCTGACGACACCTTCTCTCTCCACTTTAAGTACTCTTCGAGCAGCGGCAGTAGCTTTGTAATATTGTTACCAATAGAGCTTTAGAAGGAATCTAATCTCATACTATGTTACTTACCTCCATTTTATTTGACGACTGATACATCTTACAATATACAGTATAATATCCATGGCATCGTATAAATAACATTGCCAAACAAAAGAAACTTATTAGAATCTTACAAAACTTAAAAAAAAAAATAAAAGACAGTTCTTATGTTAACAATTGTTCCAAAATATTTAGAGAAAAATAAACTAAGAAAGTAAAATCTATTTAGCCCACATAAAGCGAAGTGTTGTTGATTTGGTTTGTTTAACATCTCAGGTCATCAACGTTCCATTCAAATCAGGGCGTGAAACGGCAGATAAATTTTGCTCAGAGACCTCTTCTTTCAGGCTTGAGGTTCTTTTACATGTCGTAAATACACGACATGGGACCCACGTCTTTACTTCCCTTCCGAAGGAAGCCATACTTAGGAATTTTACGCCCCACCCCCCTCAAAAAACCCATCGACCCTGTCCGTAATTGAGCCCTCGATCTTGCGTTTCATAAAGCGTAGGAAATATTCTAGTAGATGATATAAAAGAAATTAATTTATTTTAATGAAAAGAAGAATTAATAATATTAGGTACTTAGCTATGTGAAAATACAGAATGCTTTGTATTTAATGACTGAGTGACAAAATATTGTTGAATAGTTATTGTCCTTGTGCGCATTCTAACGTATAGTTAATGAAAACCGGTTTTATTAATGCTTGAATGGCGCTCATCTATCCAATTTGCGACAAAACTTCTTAGGTACAGTAAACAGAACCTATTGGTTAGATATGCCGGGTGTAAGGAATGTAAATATCATGATACACAAATGAAATAAAATACAATGTATTTTATACCTTGAAAACGCAATAAAGATAAATAATAATAATAATAATAACAACAACAACAACAACAACAACAACAACAAATCTTTTGCGCACTTTTCATGGCCTTAAAATTCAAATATGGAATACTTTTGACAAAGCATGACATAACACAGTTTGTTCTCATTTGTTATTCGCTTAGCTTTCTTTCTTAAGCGCTTCGTTTCGCCACGTTGTTTTGTATAAATCGTAAGTTTTAACCGGAGCTCAATGTTGCGGCAGGTCGGATTTTGAAGGCACGTGCTACAAGCTCCAAACCGATTTGATATAAGGGGTTGCCACGCTCTGAGGACTGGGCACTTATAAAAACTTCGACGCACCTTTGCACATACATACAATCAATAACAACTTTCATTGAATGTTTTAATTAATGCAATTATTTTATTTTTATTGCATTCCTCTAAATTGTTAAATACAAATATGTTATTTTTATTTCTTTCATTGAATTTTTACGTAAAAACATGAATGATTCTTTATTTCACAGTTCAGTTTAAAAGTATTGCTCCTATTTAGAATGTAGTTGAAAGCAAAAATTATTTTCTGTCATTTTTTTTCATTCAAAGTTCAAAGAAATGTCTTTCATTTTTAGGCACTTTCATTAAACGTTTAAACTTTTGCTGAAAATACATCAAAGAACTATCTTAGTAAACTAAACAAGTGTCGTGCATTAGTAACGTACCGTAAGGGAATTTGTGCAAAGTAATCGGATCTGCTTTCTGACAGGCAGTTGTCATATTTCTCCTCCCTATCTTTAACATTTATCTGCACAGTAGCGTTATTTTAATAGCTACAAACAGTTGCCAAACGTCTCTTTTTTCCGAAAGTTTTCCTACAAATTTATGAAAGATGAAAGGGCAATGTTCATAACCTTTTTCAAGATCTTATAGAAATCTCTTTCTTGTTCAAAGGATGACATATACATTCCGTCCACACGGTGTATAGTTATCATTGTCATCGAATTGGATTATCAGGGTCGGAGGAAGGTATTGATTTGCTCAAGAGCTGGTCATTTGCGCTTATGCCCCTAGTGGAGGCATCTCCAAAGGAAGAAATGAATGAGGAGACACTCCAGAGGTGATAAGGCATGGAGATAGACGGACTCCCTGTCAGTTTTCAGATAGAACATCCAGATGCCTATGCACTCCACCTTCCAAGGATTTTGAGCCGCTTTTATAACAGATGCCGGAGCAGATACACATTCAAAGCGCAAGCCCCCGCACACAGCACCGGCCCACCTCGACTAGCACTATCGACCCTGAACAGATTTTTTTTTTATTTGGTTTATTTCCGAACGCTCTTTAACATCTCAGGTCATCAGCGTCCCATTCAATTCAGGTCGTGAAACGGCCGACAAATTTTGCTCAGAGGCCTCTTCTTTCAGACTTGAGGTTCTTTATCGTGCCGTAAATGCACGACACGGGATCCACAGATTTACTTCCCTTCCGAAGGAAGCCATACTTAGGATTTTTACGCACCATAATCCATCGATTCTGGCCGGGTTTGAACCCGCTATCTTGGGTTTAGGAGGCAAGTATGGTTACCACTACACCACCAGGACCGACCCCTGGACAGAATGCAATGGCATAGTAGAAAATTCGTTAAAGAAAAGATCCATCCCAGCATTGAACTAAGTGACCAGTCTCGCCTGGTCGGGGAACTGGGGGTTTGCAACAATACTTCATTAAGAGAGCTGGAATTGTTAATATTTATGGTGCTCTGGTTTACAATTTTCATCTCTTTTTAAATCTCATCCCCCTCTCTATTGAATAACCTACTGATTTTTGCTATTGAAGCAACGTTAACAAAAGACGCGCCAAATTAAATAAATAGCGTTTGAACTTCTGCGTAACACACAGGTCCCGACCTGGGCTATCGACTGTAGGCTGTCGGCTACCTTCGCTCGGCAGCTTGGTCGGTCACATTCGGTTACATCATCGGCTAGCTAAAAATAAAGAAAATGGAAGTTTCAGTAATTCAGTCATTAGCGAGAGGTCCCTGGGGTTGTATATTTAGGCCTCTTCACGCGTCACCATGCCCAACTCTAGATCAATATAAATGTTACGTTGACTTTAATGTGTTATAGCGTTTAACGGTGTTATAACTTCCTTTAATGAAATATCTTATTTTTTCATTCCATTGCCTTCGTTACATTCAACATTTTAATCCAAAGCATTCACAATTCGTTCTTGACTATCTTATATGAATTTTGAATTGGTTGCTGGTTCTTATTTATCATTATAAAGAGTACTACAAAAAGACGGTGTTTGACTGCTGCTAAATATGAAAGGAGAAGTTTGAAACATTTCTAAAAGTCGCTCAAACCGGGCGAATTTCAATACTTCCAAAAGTCAAGGATTTACCACGAGTAATCATTTCAAAATAACAGAGATCGTTGATATCTGTATCTCCTAAATCGTGGTACAAAATTCTTCATTTTGCCAGTTTTGAAGTCTATATAACAAATTATTTACATTAATTGTCGCAACGATCCAAACTGGAGAAAACATTTTAATTGTCTGACTGCCTACCTCTGAAGGAAAAAGATTATAGTATTTATTACTTTTAAATATATTCTACAGTTAACGGCGAAAAGCTACAAAACGTAAAAACTAATATTTAATAGGACAAAACAGATCTCGTTGGAGAAGTTGGTTCTCGAAGATATTAAGGATTAAGAAGAAACTGGGATGGGAGACGTTTGTAATGGGAATGTAGGTATGAGGAAAGGTTTTTGGAAGCACGTATCGATGATATAAATGTATTAATATATTTCTGCTTGTAAACTTGCAAAGATTACATAAATATATACAATAAAATAAAGCAAAACTAGTGAGAAATACATTATGAACAAATGAAATAAAACCTGAGAGTACACCTTTAAATGGTACGTGTTAAAAGTTAGCCTTTCATATACTCTTTAATGGAGATGAATGGTTTGACTTCAGGGTAGATTTAATTGATATTTTAATTTTGTCAAGTCCTTAATTTCATTTATACTGTTAAGCAGAATGCTTTATGATTGAAGAGTACAGGAGAAAAATAATCAAAGTCCAAATATGGTGAAAGTTGAGATTTTGGTGTGAATTGATTGTGGATATATAGTAGTACATTCCAACACGTTCATAGAGGGGACAACCCACATGTAATCCATAAAAATCAGCATAAAATAGTGTCCAGGGGAAAAAAGAGTCCTCTGTAAAATATTTATAGCAGAAAGGGAGCTGATGAAGTTGTATCAATATTGTTTGACTTCTGGCATCACCTGATCTCATCAGTTCGAAATTTGCACATTTTTGTGACTCGTACCCTGGTCAAAATAAAAAGTATACCATTATTAGCCACATTCATGTTGTGGCTCATAAGTACAACAGGTTTGAATTAGTAAATGTGACATTTCCCAGCAGAGGCGAGAGTTATATGGAATATGACAAAGAAGTGGGTTTAATAAATCAAAAATCCATGAAATTGCGATTGGAATAAGAACATCAGGAGATGCCATGTGAAACAATCTCCCTCAATATCATTGAAGGTTTCCAGAATATTTTTAAATCGCGGTGTTCGTTTATTAATAAAGAATACAAAAAGACACGTCCAATAAAGATAAGATATATAGGAAATAGTAACTGACAAAACCTCCTCTAGAACTCGTATAACCAGTCAAGCAACCTGCAATGATTCATGCGAGTCCCATGTTATTGCTGACAAAATGTGTGGTACACAAATTGATGAACAGCCTGCCCCTTCCACTTTAAGTATAATTTCGCTTTCCAAGGAAAAATATGATGACCTATAACGCTTAAAGAAATTCTGTTCCGAAAATGCTCACCTCTATTTTTCAAGGTTACTTTTAATAGACAATGAATCATTTTGATTGAATGATTGTTTTCAATAGTGTTTCATCAATGTTTTCCTCAGTAAATATCTAGTATAATTTGGTACATTTCATAAAATAGTGAACTTTGATTGTTTTATCTATAAGTATGTGTACTTTGACTTTTTATAGTTAATTAACATGAACAAATAACACATGACACTAATTTCAAAAGAAGAATCTGTAATAAAACTACTTTAAACATTATTCTCGACATGTAATGTGTTTAATGTGCAAGTATAAATTTTTATCTATAGTTACCTCCAGAAATTCGGTATCTGAAACATGTTACCGCCTCATAGACTAGTGTTCAATGAGAGGTTTTTCCTATTTATTTTATGTGGAATGAAATGGCTACAATCAGGTAAATTTTCTTAATTGTAACACATCATAATTTCCCCTGATAATAGAATCGGCATATAAGATAATTTCACAAGTTCTTCACTTGCAATGTAGTCAACAATATCATTAATGTAAATAAATATTGAGAAGCAAGTTGTGTTAGTAACTTAAGAGGACAAGCTTCTTAGAGTTATATAGAGATGTGAAATTAGAACGAGTCAAGAGAGAATATATACAGATACATGTCAGAAAATAGGAACAGAAAGTTATTTTTGGTCAAAAAACGGAATTGAAAATTAAAGCGTGTAAAGGGGGCATTTGATATGGATGAGAGATTGAGCTCATAGTTTGAATCTCTATTCAAATTGAATTGAAAATTGAAAAAATAATTTTTAGGAAGATTATAACATAGTTTAATGTGAAATTAGGAAAATGTTTATGCAAAGTGTGGGAAAATGGGGTAGAATAGTTAAGAAAGGAACAAGAAATAGTAAGGAACATGTGAAGGGGTTGAATAGGCCGTTTGTGCCATGGAGGTACTTTCGGGAGGAAAGGATGAGGAAGGGAGACACCGGAAACAGTTCAGTACACTCACACCTACTGTAGATTTTAAAATGTGAAGGACTGGTGACTCTCAACTAAAAGGACTTGTACATATAAACATTCTTTCAACGTTGACTGCAAATAGGAGTGTGTTCATTGATATAGTTACTGTTTTTTTTTTTTCTCCCTTTGACAAATTATTGTGCCAAAGTTTTCTGTTTGTTCGTATCGATCTTGGGCCTCTTGAAAGTTGTTTCTTAGCTGTTTTTGACGATTATATCTGTGTCAATCTGTTGACAGGTCATCTCATTTCAAGCTTCAACTTTTCATATACGCAATTATTTTTTATTTCTGATAATTTAATTGGACGTTTTGTTTCCTACTATTCAAATATGTGATCAAATGAGATTATTTTGTATATTATAGAAATACAATAAAACACTTTAAATAAGAGAAACAGTAACAATTATTAAGACAAGTAATAAACAAGATACCTTAGTATTTGTTATTTTACTACTTTCATAAGTAATCATTTACTTGGAACTTTAAAAACTACAAAATAAACTTGTAGATAGCACGTATTCGGGCAGTCGGTCCTGGTTGTGTAGTGGTTACCATACTTGCCTCCTACACCCAAGAACGCGGGTTCGAACCCGGTCAGGACGTTTACATTTTCGGGCGTAAAAATCCTAAGTATGGTTTCCTTCGGAAGGGAAGTAAAGCCGTGGGTCCCGTGTCGTACATTTACGGCACGAAAAAGAATCTCAAGCCTGGAAGAAGAGGCCTCTGAGCTGTTTCACGCCCTGAGTTGAATGGGACGCTGATGACCTGAGATGTTAAGGGCGTCCTTAAATAAACCAAATCAAAAAAAAAAAAAAAAAAAGTGTTCTGGCAGTCTGAAACAGTTCTCAGCCTAGCAATGAAGAAAAAAGGTTTTTCAGTGAATCATTGTTTGTATTTTCCAACCTAATCTATCTTAATGTCAATACTTATTTCAACAATGCTCCAATGACATCTTCTCTCTGAAATGATTTCCCAGAAGGTCTGAAAGATCTCTGCAATCGCCTTTTGATTAGATGAAACTGACCAAGGAAGAGTTTGAACTTCTGGAACAGATAAAAGTCTGAAAGAGCCAAACCTGGGGAGTAAAGTGGATGCTCCAACAATTTATACTTCCAATTCCCCTTCGCCAAAATAATTTTACTTAATGTTTTTTCCCCTTCTGCCACTGGATCTTTTCTCAAATTATTTCTTCTAGTTGGTTTAAAAGATTGTAATAGTACTTTCCAGTGATGGTTTTACCCTTCGGAAGATAATGTATTAATAAAATTCCTTTAGCGTCTAAAAAAATGATGCCATAACATTTCCTGCAGATGGGACCCATTTTGTCTTCTTTGGCTCTGTACTGCCGGCTTCTTTCCGCTGTTTTGGATGCTGTTTCAAGCTTGGTGCATGATGGTATCCACAGCTATAGGTTCGAGGGACAAAAATCATTTTCGTTGCTGTTAAATCGCTTCAAAGACAATTTCAATATTTTCATAGGAATGCATTTTTGATTTGCTGTTAATAAGCGCGCCATTCATCTTGCTCAAAGCTTTTTCACAAGCAATCCTTCATGCAAAATGTAGCCCACAGGCTCCTTGGATATGCCTATAGTCTCAGCAATTGCATGCACTTTCATCATGCAGCTATTTCATGAATTCTGCTGCTGATGTACTTTTGGACCTCCCTTTATCATGTGGTTCACCGCATGAATTATTCGGTTATGTTTAAATTCAGCAGCCCAGTTTTAATAATTTACAACGAAGGGGAGAAGAGTCCTCGTAAACTTTTATTAATTTAGTAAGAATTTTCTTTGGCATTATACACGTTTGCTTTAGAAAGCTTTATTAAATAAAATATTTGCAACAATAATATTTCAAATAAATATTAAAGACAGATTTACCAACGTAACGCACGGCCACTTATGGTGAATATCTCATAGGTGTAAAAATTAATAGGCCAGTCCACCATTCTTCTATATCATAATACCCTTTAACTGATTTCAATCCCCTCGTGTCTTTTTTTTTTTTTTTTTTTTTTTTGGTTGATTTATTTATGGACGCCCTTTAACATCTCAGGTCATCAGCGTCCCATTCTACTCAGAGCGTGAAACGGCCGACAAATTTTGCTCAGAGGCCTCTCTTTCAGGCTTGAGGTTCTTTTTCGTGCCGTAAATGTACGACACGGGACCCACGGCTTTACTTCCCTTCCGAAGGAAGCCATACTTAGGATTTTTACGCCCGAAAAAATCCATCGGTCCTGGCCGGGTTCGAACCCGCGATCTTGGGTTTAGGAGGCAAGTATGGTAACCACTACACCACCAGGACCGACCTCGTGGCTTTTAAAACAATAGAAAGAACTGGAGCGGAAATGATTAAGGACTCTCTACGAGCATCTAAGAGGTCATTGAGAACAATAAAGAAAATCAGACGCTCTAGAAGAGGGCTAATATAAGAAAAGACCGCTCTGGACTTTTATAGTGAAATAAAAGAAGCGAACCTCAGCGGAGAACACTTTGGGGGCCTGCAGTAAAGCAGATCTTGCAGATTTGGAAAATAAAACCATTTCAAGAAGATATGAAATAAAAACATCACACATGAGGATCCAGAAAAATCTGCTGCATAAAATGTTGCAGCAAAGGTAATCGTAAAAGAAAGATGCTGGAAAGGTACTTTGCAGTAAGAGCAACTGATGAAACAGGGAAGCATACATTTAACCCAATAGCGCAGTCCTTATGAAGCGTAAAAAACGAAACGAAAGAAAGGACAGAAAAATCTAGATCAGTTGGCTCAGGAACCCAGCAGCATTTCCCCGCAGTTTACGAAAAGTTCTTCCCATCGAATTAAATTTTAAACTTCGAACAGGAAGAAATTTCAAGAGTTCGCAGTCTTTTTAAGGTTACGAGCAGCTTTAAGTGCGCAAACACTTAAATTGCATTACAATAATAAATAGCACCAATAATAACACATGAAAAATTACAAGGTTAATGAAACCCTTCGATCCGGATATTAGGGGCAGATTTGCATATTTCGGTATTTTAGAGACTAAAATGAAAAGCAGAGAAAAAATTCAGTCAGTTTATTCCTCCGCAGGATATGAACCTAGATCTAGGACATCCGGAATACGAGTCCAAACGCCACCGTCTGGACCAACCCGCTCGGCAAACGTTTAATCACTGCTTGTAAACTTTTCTTGAAAATTTGTCATAGATTGTAACAAGAATGATGTCACTTAGCGAATTTTGGAACCATTTCAAGGAAATTTACCGGATCATTCAAACAACTCCCGATATTTTTTCCGCTATTTCTTGTGGAATACGGTAGACTGTTTTGCAAAAGTTTATATGCATTTTAAACCAGTGTATTTACACTTGTATTAAGTGAAGAAATGCGTGAAACCCAGAAATTAATTCATCTTTAAGATGTTACTATGAAACAATACAACTTTTTTCACAGAAAAATTTCAATTAGATCACTACAACCTTTAAGTAAATTATTTTGTTAATTTTTAGTTTACAATTTACAAGTTCATAAAATCTCTCATTGCATATTTGAATAACGTAGGATTTTTTTTAACGCTGTTTAACGTCCATTTTTACTACTGATGCACCACAGGCATTGGATACTGGTGATACATGAGATGAAATGATATATTTCTTCTTTTTAAGGAAGGAAACGTCCCCGGCCTAAGTTTAGGGTACCTCCCCGGCATTTGCCATATATGAGGACTGAGGAAAACCTGGAATAAACCTGTCAGGAAGGACGGTCCTGGCGGGATTCGAACCCAAGACCTCCCACTCAAGATTCCGCGCCTTAACGACATCGGACACCCGTGGCGGTACAAATTAGGAATTAAATCATGACAAAGGCTAATCAAACTGTAGTATCAATAATTGTTACTATTCTTTGCTTAAGGCCTGCTTCTAATTTAAAAGAGGATTTGCCCGAAATAATATATTATTAATTGTATTTTGTGTTTATGTGGCAATTACCAACATACTTACGTAGTAGAAAATGGTCCCAACGTCATACATGCCGGAAGTTGTAACCTCATTTTGAACGCACTGCCCGGCCACATGGTAGTGTCAATCAGTTCTTGAAGCGTCTCCAACCAACGCATATTCTTGGCCTTACTGCAGAAAACAATGGAGTCCCTTCAACAAAAATTTGAACCATAAAGCACTATTATTTTTAACAAGTCCGGAGAGTACAGGCTAAAAATATTATTTGTGTGGCCTAACAAAGAAAAATGATTCCTGATGCAGCTAAAACACACAGTGAAGTTCGTGGCTACTAAATAGAGGGTGCTTATAGTGTTTCCTAAACGTAAGTGTTAGAGCAAACACCTGCTTAGATACTGTTGTAATGTTAAAACTTCAGTACCGCGCAGTGATAAAGTTCTTCGCTAAAGAAGACATTTCTTCAAGTACTATCAATGAGCGATTGAATGATGTTTAGGAGAAAGTTTTTCCTTCACATTCCACCGTAAATGATTGGATTTAAAATATTTCCTTCGAAAGAAGAAAAAAGAACAAGAAAATATGATTGTTAATTAAATTGATGATGTCTCTAGGTACGATATAACTACGATCAATCTAAACAAAAGTTTGTACAGGTACTCTTTAGAAATAGGCAAAAAAAAAGTTCGCTATCTGCAGAAGGCGAGAAATTACTTAGTAATTGACACTTGCGACGTGTTTATGCCTGCGACTCGGCGAGAGAGACTCGTCTTATGGCTGATCAATCGGGTTACAAAAATACATTATCGTCAGAGGCATGACATCATCGGCGTTGCAACAGTTAACAGTTAATGGAAATTACGCAATAGTAACGTGTTTTCAAGAGAATGCGTGGAAAGAAGACATTCTAGAAGTAGTGGAACGTTTTATAATAAACTTAAGTGGCTCCAGTGATTTCATTGACAGTGATAGTGAACATAATGAAATGGAAATGGACAGCGAAGAGGAGCAGGAAGAACAAGAAGAATATGATGATGATAATGATGATGATGATGATGATGATGATGGTAATGATGATCTTGGAGACGGACAGCGAGTGACGAGATGTGGCAACAGCGTGCTGGCGCGTCCACGTGGCAGGAGAAACGTCAATCACACGGTAATTTCTCTCTGTGAAAGAGCCCCACTGGGTATGGTGCGCGTAAAAAGTCCCCCCAAAATAGAAAAGAGGAATGGTAGCTGAGAGAGAAGATGGTCTATAGGAATTTGACTAACTTTCCTCTTTCCTAAATTCCTCCTTATCTGCAAATGAAAAACCGAATTGTTATTCAATTAATCTTGACCAGAATTGCTATATAGAACCATGTGGACATTTTAGCTTTTTAGTACATTGCTGTTGTCCCTAGTTTTATCTTCTAAGTTACCTTGTCGACCTTCTCCTTAGTTAGCTTTACTGACTGATAGTGGGAGGTCCGAGTTTGATCTCCGCTGTCTGCAAAACTTTCTCAGTTAAGGAGGTTTGAAACCTAGCTCGTGAGGACAATTGGGGAGCTGTGAGATAGGTGGCGGTCTTGGAATTGCGAGGTATGGGCATGCTGATCACATGACCCCTGCACGACGGAGGTAGAGGACGCAGCCAAGGTCCGCATTGGGTTATCGTGTTAAGAGAAGGAGGAGTAAATTACACTCCTTTCGTGCTGGTATCTTTGGCTTTATAAAACACCAATATTTTGTTATTTTTCCTCGAGATCACGCAACAAACATGACTTAGCTAAAGATAGATATATAAATAGTGTGTACCTGTAGAAATATGTACATATCTATAGAGTCTGGCCCAAATAAAGTGTTACAAGTTAATATCTTCTAAATGCATCAGCAGAATTAAATGTGACCTTTACTATACTTTTCGGAGGAAGCGGTCTTCATGATAGATTCGTCTAGCTATTCTGATTTATTGGCATTTAAATTCATAACAGAAAATCAATAAATATTATGCGTGATGCAATAAATATTTCCAGTACTGTACGTCATTTCATCTTCAAGCTGAAGTGTATTAGAAATCATGAGCAGACCATACAAACTTTCACACCCTATTTGTTTCAGAGTTTTCTCATCTCAAAGTACAATGCGTGGTGCGAATTATATTAACACACAAGTGTTTAGCCTACCACTTAGTGGAACACGCGCTCTCTAATACGCTCAGAAAAAAACACCTGAATGTCTTCTGTACACTTAGGTTCCCCCTCTTAGCTGGTGGAGAGAAGCAAACGATGATTTCTCTAAATGTGGTCAAGAACAGCAATAACTATTGACCAACAAGCATTTGCTCTAAATTCTAGTCTCTTAACGAGTTTAATATAGTTCTGTCAAATGCATTATAAAGGATGGAGATTATAAAAGTTTTTTTTTTTTTTTTTTTTTTTTTTTGGTGCCATGAAATACGTTTGGGATCAGGGACATCAGGAATCCAGCTGTGCGCATATTTTGTTTAGTCATAACATTTTTGGACAGCAATATTATTAAGTTATGGTCATCTCATTTATCGATAAGAAGGGGTTACCACCATTTCGTACCTGCACACATAACAGTAACTGGGCAGTACTACAGAGATGTTCTTCAAGGTCGTTTCACACGCAAAAGACCACAGCATGCCATAACAGGTTGGACACTGCAAGGACCATGGACGACATCGCAAATGTTTTCTGAATATATCACAAAAGCAAAGTGAAGTATATCCCTTACACTCTTCACATTTAGCCCCTTGTAAATTTTTCCTTTTCCACACAATGGACAGTTACCTTCATGGAAGGTAACTGTCCATCATGAGAAGGCGTGGTGAAGGCTGCGGCGGCGATTCTGAAAGACCTTTCTACATAATGGTTTTCACAATGTCCTTAAAGGCTGACAGAAACTCTGGGAAAGGGGCATTGGCATCCAACGCGGATTACTTTGAGAAATATCATTAAAATAATGAAGATGGGCAAAGGTTTATTGTCAAATAAAATGATGATTGTTCTTTACTACTAGAAAGAAGGCACTGCATTATTTTCGCTATTTTTGGGCTTTATATTCAATTTCACAAAATGAATTGAAGGACGCAAACGCTGAGCATTTTGGCAGAAGTTAGACAGGGTAAGTTTTCAGATCGGTAATGCAGATTTCATTTTTACCATCAAGGCTCCTATTTTTAGACAAGTCATACTTTTACCCCAAGGCACATGAACTAGAAACTGCAATTTGCAACACTCGGCGCTATAAAATGTTTATAACACTCAGTGTTACCAACTTTAGTTTAATATGCAAGTTGATAATTATTAATATACACTGCTCAAAAAATTAGAGGAATACATGATTAAATCAAAGTCCCAATATATATATTGATACAATTTAATTTTTGACAGTTTGTAATTATGGATTGAAGAATTGTGTAAAATTAGAATAAGCATTCTAACAAAATTTTATTTCACAGAATTAGACATACGAACAAATTATTTATTGATACAGAAAACAAAGTGGGAATATAAGATTATATTGTTTAGTAATCAATGTTTCCATGGGTATTTCAATAGTACCCAGTGTGTTCTCCATTCACTGCGATGACTTCATAACATTTGTAGGATGTTTCACACCAGTCTCCTAATAAAGATTTGTGGGGATCTCTCCCATTCTTCAGTGAGTGCTTTTGCGAGATCTCCCAGGTTCTGTGGCATAGCAGGACGCTGGCAAACAAATTCTTCCAGATTATCCCACTCGGATTGAGGTCAGGACTGCCTCATCAATCCATCACCCGAATTTGGCATTCTTGGTATTCCATTCTGTATGAGATTTAGCATTGTCATGCATTAGAAGAAAATTAGGGTTCATTACAACATGTTGAAGGATAATGTCATTCGTGAGCTATAGGACAACAAAAAGCTCTGTCCGAGACTCAATAGTAATGCCGGCCCAAACCATAATTGAACCGCCTCCAAATCTGTTATGTTCAATACTGGCGACTGGAGCAAGGCGTTCACTAGGACGTCTCTATGCACATGTACGACCATCACAACCGGTCAAACGAAATCTTGACTCATCTGTGAAGAGGACAGCCTTCCCTTGGCGGAGCTGTCAGTTGAGATAATTCTGATCAAATCTCAGCCATTCTTGCTTGTGCTGACGTGTCAAATGAGGGGCTTGAAATAGGATTTTAGATCTCTATTCTGCATTTCTCAGTCTGTTTCTTACAGTTTGATCAGAAATACCACTCCAGTTGTTGTTCGTACATCATTTTGTGGATCTCTTGTTGTAGATTTGCATCTGAGTAAAGCTAATAGTACAAGATATCTTACGCCCTTGTCCAGGCCACCTCTTGTATTCACCTGTTACTATGTATCGCCTCGAAACCCAATGTATCACAGAAAGGCTGACATGAAGAATACTGGAGACAAAGCGAATGGAATGTCCTTCAATCCAGACAACTGCTTGTGCACTGATATTTCATTCAGATATCTCTATTGTGTTAAAACCTGTTTAAAATAAAGTCAAAGCGCACTCACTTTGGTTTCAACAGTTCTTGAAACTTCACTAATCTATTCAGAAAAAAACTCACAAATTCTAAAATATTTTTATTCTGGTTTCAAATAATACTTCAAAACATAACATCTGACTGTCAAAAATTACGTTGTATTAATATTTATTTTGGGGCTTTGATTTAAACATGTGTTCCTCTAATTTTTTGAGCAGTGTATTTAAGCGGATATAAGTTACATAAGCTATAATTGCATATGTATTAATTTGTATGTTCCTCAAGCTGTTTCAAAATCAGGTTATAGAGCAATTTTTATATACTATAAATTTGTTTTTATTATTTTTTATAAATAATCATGTTGGAAATCCTAAAACTATGTCAGACTTGAATAAAATCAACAACACCTTATCTCATGATGCTTTAACTTCTTTCAGGGTGAGAAGATTACATTTTTTAAAGGTAATTTAGTATAATGTGTAAAGAAAAGGTAAAAAAAGTTTTTTTTTTTTTTAATTTATAATTTATATTAGGCAACATTTCTTCCGCGTTTCTCCTAATGAGAAACTCGCTAACAATTTTTTGAAACTAGGAACATTTCGGAATGTCTGGATTCGTTTCGCTAACATCCTACTAACAAAATAAAATGTCGCGTTAAATATTTGCATCATTAATAAATGTTCTTTTATTAATATAGACTTCTGTGAAGTTTTTACTTCATAGAAATATACAAATTCCATGCAATTGCGAATATTAATAAATATAAACATTTCTTCACTGAAACATACACGGTGCGACCCTAACAACAATATATTCCCCACTACGATGATTTTCATTTGTCTCTTGCGCGTCTATTTGCTTCTGAGAAATGCTGGGTTCCCTCACTCAACGCCATTTGCAAATGTGCAACGTCACAAGTTTCGCTGCAGACTACCTTCTACAGCTGGCGCCACACAAAGTCACATATTGGGTTAAATTCCGGACTAATGGTAACCGCAACCTGCGGGTACGAAGCTCGTTCAGTTAGTTTGAACGTAAAGTACTGCGCTGCGCAGTGTTTCCCCGAAGTTGCCGGCAGTGTGGAAGTTTGTTATCCCACGGCGTGCAGTTTCAAGTGTACCTAATTCTGAGAGACTGTCACACCAGCAAGTGCATTATGAAAATATTATTACCAGTTAAATTCTAATTTCCGTATAAAATTAAATAATTATTTACCATTGTGTACAGTATATTTTAAAACCATGGCTGCCAACTTTTTTACAACACTAGGGGCTTATAAAAGGTGGATTTAAAAAAGCCGAACTAAACACATAAGTTTTATTTCTTAACACCGTTTTCTTCAAGGACTATACATACCCTTGGTCCAGTGAATTTCCAGTTATATTCATCCCCTTTTGTCAAACTCTTGTAAATAGTTTACATTAACGGCGTCAATGTCGCCTCACCTGAGACACTTTTCCTTCCACTGAGCCAAATATTTAAGTATAAGAATAAAAACATGGCTAGGGGTTTATATCCGAGAAATGCTCTGGATGAAGGATCAATTACATTTGTTCCTTGAAAAAAAAATACTTTTTATGTCCCAATTTTGATAAGAGATCAAAATTGGGAACTCGGAAATGTTACTTTGCAGACCATTTGTTTCTAAGAACTATTGTCAAGGACAATCTATGACCCTATATAATTCATGCAGTCATTAATACCCCGTATAGACTTAAAACAGGTTCTGGCTGTGTCTACGTGCCAAACGTTAAGTATTATTTGCGTGCTTTGTAATAAAAATCAATACACGAAGTTTACTGTCGGAAATTGCCTGTTATATAAGTGGATACACCTAAACTTCCTAATTGCTTGGAGCTCTAGTGTGACATAATTTGTCTCATGTTGGTATGTTAGATAGATCTGACTGTATTTTTACCGCGTAGGAATTAATATTTGAGAAAGCCATATTCACTATGGGCGAAGGAAACCTTACCGTGAAACGAAAGGGGACAGCGTGTGTGTGCGGAGCCAACGGTACAAGCTGCTTACGAAATACAGACGTAAATCCATATTCCCTTCTTGTTACTAAAGGAAAACCACAACAACACTAGGAAAAAACGATAAATTCAGTTGCATTTTTAAAATGCTTTCTTTGCTGAAACTTCCGTATAGCTCAAGCACAAGTGTTAAGCTTACCTAACATACCTGAAATAACAGCAGAGCGAGGGGAGTCATTATTACAACACGATGTGAACAGTTTGGAGTCCGTGATTCTAAGCATCCGCCCTTGAACTTGTTTGCATTATTAATATACACCGCCATGTTCGCGTGTATGTCTTCCATTTTTCCAGCTGTCTCTCGTTTCAGAGTTGCCAACCATTATATAGTTTTATCATAACCGCTATATTCGAGTTTTTGCTTATGAATAGGAAGCGAGCGGAGGCTGTTAAGCCGTAGCGAGCCAAAAAAACCACTGGGCTCTTCGGTTTTTAGGATTAACTCGAGGTTAGGTTAGGTTAGTGTTTGCTTGAATCGATTTGGTATTCCAGTTTTGCCCTGTTGCATTTATTTGATCTTAAATAGCAATTGTTTTCCATTTCCTGTCATTCCCGACTTAATGCCGGTTTAGTCGAGGGAGAACATTTCCAGTATCTTCTAAAGGCCCGACTGTGTGCACATTTTAGGAAACGGAGTTCGAGTACGGAGGTTGCCTGCTGTGGCAAGCTTAGTAGCGCGATGTAAAAAATCGTGAGCGGTCAAGATTTATAACCAAAGCCCGGTATGTAGCGTGGAAAGAGATAGAATAAAATAGAAATATGCTATTTGTAGTATATGTTTGATTACATTTTGAAAGTATGTTCGTTCTTTGTATGAACTCTTCCCCCCCTTTTTTTTATTTGCCTGATTCACCCTATTCACTCTATTGTGTTTAGAAGGTTTCTTGTATATGCAAGAAAGCAATGAAAACATGGGGAGTGCTCTCGCAACCTGCACTATTGTTGAGGATATTTACGTCCCAATGAAAAGTCTTCTGTTCCATTCTTCTATCCACAATGTCTGCTGCTGTAATCGTTCAACAACAATTGCATTTTACAGTATTTATTTTATACAAATGCTTCCTCGGAAGCTCCTTATACAGGAAATGTATTCTGCTTTTCTCCTATTTCATGCCTAGACTTAGAAAAATTCTGAAATGGGCACAAAACACTATGATTTATCTGAACAAAATTAAATATGTTTTTTTTTTCGGAACGTAAAACTCGAATATAATATTATTGTTTTCGAGTTTATACTAATATCTGTTTCCAGCTTAACAGTGAAATTATTAATTTATTTAAATATTCTTTTGTTATGTAATGATAGATAACTTAAAAATATTAAAAATATGAAATTCAATGCTGGATGTGTTTTTAACCTTAGATTTAGAATCTCACTAATCAGTATAAGAATTTTGTGTTTTTAAGGCATAATAAATTAAAAAATTCTTTGAAAAAACATAAATATTTTCTTAGTAATAAAGTACGAGGAGAGGACTCAAAAAATCATTGTGGTTCACGTATTCTACGCCGAAAACAACATTTGGAATGGAATGGAATGAATTTTGCTACAGAGGCACCACAGGCGATAGATAATGATGATACACGAGATGAAATTTTATAATGGGAAAGGATTTATTTTTAAAGAAGGAAACATTCCAGGCCTAAGTTTAGGGTATCTCCCCGGCATTTGTCATTTATGAGGACTGAGAAAAACCCGGAAAAAACCTCAGTCAGGGACGACGGTCCTGGCGGGATTCGAACCCCAGGCCTCTCGCTTATGAGTTCGCGCCTTAATGACCTCGGCCACCCGAGGTAGTATTTGGAATAGAGAAAAACCATCTGAAGAGTTTTCAAAATATATATTGTACTCCCAATTCTGTACTAATAACAGACTAATAACTTATAAGCTAAAGTTAATCTTATCAAATATAAACTGAGTAAACATTTATTCTTGATAAAATAGTTGAAGGGCGGAGTAGTTTTCAAAATGTAAATTCCTATTTTGATCCTTATTTTTTAATAAAAATGCGTTAGATAAACACAGGATATTTAATATGGAAACCCATATAACCTTTTTTCATTTAAAAAAGAGTTGATAAAATTAAAGCAGATATTAAATTATTAGTGATTCTAGCAGCAGGCAATACCTATCAGCAAAGCACTTCCATTGTTTGTAATATTTACAAATCCACCTAAATTTCAATAAAAGTAATTATAGTTTAACAGAATGGAGCTTAATCAATGCTGACGTTAGGCAAAATTGTGGTTTATATTCTTTGCTATTTAAAATATATCTGGTCACCGAACTGTGTGACGAGAAACACGGCGACGGGGAAGTACCGGCGGGTGATGTTTACGAACTGCTACGTTGGCTTTGAGTCTGACGCAGCTCATTGCCATAATGTGTGTGAAACCGAGCGAGATGGCTCAGGCGTTAACGCTTGGTACTTGCATTTGGGAGATTCCGAGCTCAAATCCATTAGGATCGGTCATCCTGATATTGTTTTTTTTTTTTTTGTTGGTATTTTTACTACTCTTTTGCTTAGGAAAATGCTAGAATGCACCCTTTCCTTTCCATGAATTTTCTGCTCTTCCATTTCATATCATTTTATTCCGTTGGTTATTTTACACGGTCGAAAATACCAGGGCTGGAGCCATGTGACGGTGACTTCGCTTTGGAAAGATTTCTGTTTGGCAAGGAAGCGGCCCTTCAGAGAGTCTCGAACTCCATGGAGCGGAGGCTGCGCATTTGGAAATAATGTTAGGGACTCCTTCTGTGATCGTAGGTGTCCCTCACCTCATCTCTTCCTTCCTGAGGCGTGGGCACAAACGGCCAGCCTTTGAGCAACGCTAAAGTACCGAAATAGCCTGCCCAACTCTAATAAACCAATCACATCCTAAAGCAAGTCTGCTGAGAATGCTGAACAGCAAATACTACACTTTAATATTCTTTCCCATAATGAATGCTTGTTTGCAATTCGTATGTAATTTTATGAGCAGATGGATAATGAAAGCAGTCAAGCTCCTTGCTTGAAATGATGAGTACATAACTTTTAAGTGCATTAGTAATTATTAGACTGTCACTCTAGTGTTTCTATCACCGACTTGTGTCGACCCACTGGCCGTGAGCGATGACTTATCCGGCGATGTAGTCCCTTCCGCCCTGTAGGTAATTAGATATTTGGATAATCTGACATATGAATGCACTTTTCAAGGAATGGAAACAGCAACCTCAAGTTAGTATGCATGTAAAAAGAATTATACAAATTAATATTTTTACCGACATTAAGGCTTCTTCAGGCTTACAATCCTCGATCTATAATATCCATCAATTTGTAGAAATATATAATATGGACATTTTAACCCACAAAAAAAAAAAATACAAGTCATTCCATGGTAATGAGTACTCTTGAAACAAAACGTGTCGTAGAAAAAAAATTGAAAATAGAAAACTGTTATACATTCAGGATATAAATCATTGTTTACAGACAAAAGCGATATTTCACAAAAATTAATGAACACTTTTAAAACAATGGGTATTTTCAATGTCTTCAAACGTCACATATGCTCAAAAATATACTCGCATACGGCTCTATGAGATTCTTGCAGAACGTGTTTTCTCTTGTGGCTTTAAGAGATAATAATAATAATAATAATAATAATAATAATAATAATAATAATAGTAATAATTAAATGATAATCAACACAAAATCGGAATATACCAAATATGATCACTTCAGGAACGAAGACATCATGATGTAACTTTATGTAGGATCTTCAATGAATTACATTGGGCCAATAACACAAAACAGGCGGAAGCTTTCGAATGCAATTTAGAAATACCTCTCAGCTGGAAAAAGATCACTCGGCCGACCTCAGAACAGATGAAGTAAAAATACAAGTTCGTAAGAAAAACCAAGGCCTAATAGCATGAAGGATGAGTAACTGATATCTGATAATTGCTGAAGACTCTGTACGTTGAAGCTGTCAACATAACTTAAAGAATTGTCACATGCTCATACGAAAGTGGTCTGAAAATTTCTCGGTTGAACAATGGAGGAATTTGTTTTTAATTTGAACGTTCTTTATTTTTCAGCATTTATCTTGGTTCTAAAGAGATTTTCTGGAAGGTCTGCAAAATGCTCACTTACAATTGACTCTTGATTTGAGAAGAAATGCTTCCAGTAAATAAGAGTTTGTGCTTTAAAAACAGATGAAAGTTGCAGAAAGCTAAATGTGGGGAGTAGAGTGGATGCTCTAAAATTCATATTTCAAATCTTTTAATGTTCGAACTACGTGAGGAGATGCAATTCATACAAAATAATAATAAAAAAAAAATATTCCTTCTAAAGATAACCAATTAGTAAAAGTCCTTTGGCGCCCAAAAAGCCAGAAGCCACAATATTTCTTACAAATGGAACCGACTTTGTCTTTTTTGGCGCTGAACAACCGACTTCTGTCCATTGTTTTGACTGTCGCTTCTATTTTGTGTGTGATGGTGGATTCAAGTCTCATCTACAGTTA
This sequence comes from Metallyticus violacea, assembly GCA_030762175.1. Lineage (NCBI taxonomy): Eukaryota > Metazoa > Arthropoda > Insecta > Mantodea > Metallyticidae > Metallyticus > Metallyticus violacea. The sequence goes on from CM060830.1 coordinate 49,716,946, forward strand.
TAAATCGACGCACAAAATCTGTTTGTTACTTTCAAAACGCTCCAAACTCTGTTGCAATTTTTTCACATGAAAGTGGCTTTATTTTCTGTTAGTAACCACGGCAGCTCGAAGTTTTTTCATATGTAAAATATAACCTACACGTTCCTTTAAAATGATTACAGCCTCAGCAATATCACGCACCTTAACTCGCTAGTCATCTGATGCCATATCATGTATTTGTTCAATGATTTCTGTTGCTGATACGCTATTTGCACGTCCTTCATGTGGGTTATCTTCAACGCTGCTGCAGCAATATTTAAATTCATTATCACTGCACAATGCTAAATTATATTCATTTTATTGAATATCCATAACAGGTTGACGGTTCTAAATAGTGACTTGATGTTTTAAATGTATGTTTAAGTAAAATGACCAATTTAAAAAGCAACCATCTTGTCAATTGCATGGCCACCTTTGATAGAGTCAGAACGCCTTAGTGGAACTTCTTCAGAGAAATTGTCTTGTTAACACACATTTTTGCAAGACCATTTATAATTTTAAGTTGTTGGTAGACAAGCATTTCAGTGGACCAGGTGAAGACACAGCCAAACAAACGTCACTAAGATGCCAAATGACATAATGAAGATAACAAATTTTGCAAACAGAGACATTTGAGTTCTTAGCTTGATAATCAAAAGTTGGCAATACGTCTCTATGGTGATGAACAAAACACGCTCGTAACAAGGACGCAGATGTTAGCTTCATAGTGCAAAACTGGAGTTGGTGATAGACCTGTTTGCATGATACAGTTAAATGAACTTGCAAATAGGAAGATACTGTTAACATAGTTTACTTAGGGATTAGACAACAAAGAATTATCTGAATGGATAAGCTCCAGATTATTAGGTTATGCAATGTAATCACAGGACGCGGTCCTTCAGCAGCGAACAAATACTTATGTAATACAGATCGATATCTGCTTTATCTTATCGAGAGGGAATCATGTCAAGTTTGCGCACTGGAATATACATAATAAAATGAAAAAGTAACTCGTAGAATAATGTAACTAAAATAACAAAAACTAGAGAAGCAAAAAAGATAAAACACAAATAATACCACAATTTTCGCTATGTTTCAAACAACTCGCGTTCTTCTTCAAAGACGGAAGACAAGTGAAGGTGTAAAAGTAAATATGGAATCTCTAAGGTAACCTAATGCATGGAAACAGATTAAAGAAGCGACAAGAAGGAGAGAGTATAATTCTGTGTGCGTGTGCGTGTGCGTGTTTTTTTTAACCTGGATTTAAACGTGCTTCATGCATAAATACAACTGTCATTCATCTATCACTGAGTACTTTGAGGATCATGAATTGGCAACGCATCCCATAAGTGTTATATTAAAAGCATCGTCGAAATCCTTACAATGAGATAGGGCATGTTGGGAAACCGGCAAGGGAAATTTAATTTTAACAGAACGTCTATAATTGTTCACACGGAGGGAAACAACAGTAGAATGTTTTGTAAAGCTTACAAGATAACATTCTTAGATGAACAAGTAGCAAATGAAGTAAGCTTAAATTCTTTGGATAAATCAGGGCTGTGGAACGAATGACACGGCATAATTAGCGCACAGGTTTTACATTTATGGCGTTGGCAAGGATATGAGCCTTCGAACGTATGAGGTACTTTGGAAGGAAATGGTTGGGGCGATATACTTTTAAGGTTAGGGGATGTTCTAAAAGTTAGACGGGGAACAAATTTAGAAAAATCTCTTAAAAATGTATCCATTAATAAAATATCGTGACATTCTTTCAAAGCGTTTTTGATGCTCTCAATTCCAGGCACGTAATTAGTAACAAGGTTAAATGGAGTTCATATTGGAAGTTTTAGTTTTTTTTTTTTTTTTTTTTGTGCTCTCGGATGATTTGGAATTCCAAAAGACAGGAAGAATATTTTTGGTCTTGGAACTTCTGAGCTAGGTTTTTAATATAAAGAGGTGAAAAGTTGTTGCAAAGACGATGGCCACGGATTGACAAGGAAAAAGGAATAGATATTTTGGTATTAAAGGGATGACGGCTATCAAAATGAAGATTCTGTTGTAAATTCACGGGCTTATGTACATTGACGTAAGAAAAGAGTCATTGCATAAAGAAATATCAATATCTAGGAACGTAACAGCAGCATTGGGAGAGACAGAAAAAGTGAACTTAACTGAAATTTTGGAGTTAAGATTAGTAAGGAACTGCACGAGAGATTCTAAGCCATGGGTCGAAAGCACGAATATATCATCAATATATCTTAAATATTATAACGGTACCAGAGGTTCTGACTCTCTAAGTGAAGCATAAAAAGATTAGCACAAGACGGTACCATCCTGGTCCCCATTGCAGTGCCTTCAATTTGCAGATAATATTTATTATATAAATTAAATGCATTGCGAGCGAGAACCAGATAAGCAGATGACAAATGAAATCTGTAAATGGGGTATGGGGAGGTGCTCCAGGGCCCAAGTGCGTCTCTAGTTCTTCTTACATATACAGGATGAGTTAGAATAACATCGAACAACTCTAAGGCGTAATTCAGGGAACCTATTTGAGTATTTTCTTACGGGAAATGTATGCCCGTAAACGTCTTGTTATCGAGTTAAAGGGCATTAAAGTTTTTCATAAGACGCGTCAGGTTAGATGAAATTCCGCCGAACAGATCCCCCCCATGTCATTTGTTTTCTCGTTTTGGAATATCGCTTGTGTTCTGTTTTTAACATTGTTTATTTCATCATTGTAATCAACATGCGTACATTTAAATGGTAAAGAAATTGCGTCGCATATTATACACCGACTTTGTGGTTCTTACAAGAGGGCGGGTAGGCAATCTCAGCATACATCAGGACATATTAAAGTGCTCCGTTTACTAGGAGATCTTTCATTTTTTTCAGGCTATAGTAAAAAAGTTCAACTTAACGTAAGCATAACTGGCAGACATGCATTACGTTTATGTGAATCTTGGGGAAATGTGAAAAAAGGCACGAGATCTTTATGCTGAGCTTTACCCAAGAAGACATTTGCCTCATCACAGCACGTTTACTGCCGTATATCAACGACTGCGAGAAACAGTAACTTCCCAAAAACAAGCGTGTCGTTCGAGATTCCAAAGAAATGTAAGAACAGTGAATTCAGATGAGAATTTTCTTCACACGCTCCATAATTCTCCGTCCACAAGCAAAGAGCAATAGAGCATGCCATACAAACAAACTAGTCTTCGGTTGACAGAAGTCTGTGTGAACAGAAATTATATCTGTATCATCCAACCGAGGTCAAGCACCGGGGCCAGATGACTTTCCACCCCGACTACAGGTTTTCTCCAGTGGTTTCTTCATAAAGGCAACCCCAACCAAAATTTCCTACTGTCATATTAGGGACGGACGAGAAAGTATTTACAGGAGAGGGCACGTATAACACAAGTCATATTTGGGCACAGAAAAACCCTAAAGCTATTAGAGTTGGAAATTGCCAACTCCGGTTTGCAGCGAACATCTGGGTTGGCATTGTTAATGACAAACTCACAGCGCCCTATTTACTATTTCCATATTTGACGGAGCACATTTACCTACAGTTTTTACAGCATACTTTGCCAGAACTTCTGGAAGATTAGGAATGCCAGTTAATGTGGATCCATGGCGATTGGGTACCTGCGCATTATTCCAGTGACGTAAAGGATTTCCTAAGTGTAAGGTATCCTGATCTTGGGATCGGTACAGGAGCACCGATGTCAAGGCCAGTGCCTTCACCATATCTAATCCCTTTGATTTTTTCTTTGAGGGGATGTTCAGACTCTTGTGTGTGAGACGCCGGTAAATAATGAAGAAAAGCGGATGGCCAACATCTTTGTAGCATTTGATGCTATTCGTGATTGCCAGGTACTTCTGAAAGAATGCAGTAGTCATTATAACGATGCTATCAACTATGCTCCGAAGTCAACGGTCGGTATTTTGAAAATCTTTTGTAATCACTTGTGTACTTATCAGATTATTGTAGTGTCGTATAATTAAATGAATATTCACACGTTACTAAGTCAATTTAATAATGTTTTGCAATGTTTAAAATTAAAGATACGAACTATTCTTATTACAAAACTCTTCCAATGCCTTAAAGCAAAAGATACAAAGCTTCCTGCTCCGCGGAATTTCATTTAACAGACGCGTCTTTTGAAAATCTTTAATGCTCTCTAACTCGATAACAAAGCACAAATAGATCCCCTCCCCTGAATCACGCCTTAAGAGTTGTTCGGTGTTATATTATACACTTTATACACTTATATACTTTTGAGAAAGTTTAAAGTAGTCAATAATTTATTGTACTTATATGGATAATGTTGAACATAATATTAATCACAACTTAAAATCCATTTCCTCCATATCTGTAGTGTCATTCCTTTCAAATTTATCATCTAAAATTTTCAAAGAATCTAATAAAACAGAAATAATATCACAACTTTCGTATCAATGCTCAAAGGCTAACGACTTTTGTTTTACAATTCATAACGAAAACAAGGAAGAACTTCAGTTTTATACAAAAATATCGTAAAATAGATTGTTGGTCGTTAAATTTTCGTTGAACTATATTTAACTATATCAGCAGACCACCTTTTTACAAGGCAACAAACACAAGATAAACGTTCTTTTATACAGAGGGTGCCAAAACTGTGTACACACTTCAAGCAAAGAAAAAACTGTGTTAACATAACAAAATTGAATTCACACAAACAGAAAAAAATGATGAACACTAATCATCTTAGATTTTCACAGTTACAGCAGTTGCTCAAAATGCCCATCATCGGCGTCGATACGCTTCTGAGTACGTTGAACTACTGATTGAGCAACGTTTGCGAAAGTGTCCTCAGCGATTGCAGCACATGCCGTTTCAATTTCTTCCCGAAGTGCTGCCATTGTAGTTGATCTTCTACGGTATACAACACCCTTAAGAGTTCCCCATAGATAGAAGTCCAACGGAGTTAAATCCGGAGAACGCGGTACACACGTCGGCATTGCCTTTGAACTTTAACAACATTCTCGGTTTTCCAATACCACTTCAAAATTGCTTTTCGCTATTCAAACGATAATCTTGGCTCCATTTTGTTGCAGCAACGCTAGCATAACGTAATGTGAGTCACACCTGTTTACAGAACATCATACGACGATCTTGGCTTCATTTGTTCGTTGGTGATTTACCTGTCATAGCAACGCAATCTTAATGTATGTGAGTCACGTGTGTTTACAGAACATCATACTACACATTACTGTTGTTTTTCGGTCCAACTTTGAAATATATTAAATGGATATTTACTGTGAAAGTGTGTATACATTTTTGGTACCCTCGGTATATTGTTTATGTAAATGTACTTTAAAACTATCTTTAAAATGTACAACAAAATCAAAGTGGAAACATTTCGTATATATGGTACATCCCAGAGTCAGTGAAAGGTCTCAAAAACAGGCAAAAATATCACTTTATTTTTCCTTTGAATAGAATAAAATTTCTGCTTTTCTATGCTAGAGTAAGTGTCTTCAGGTGAACTACAAATGGTTCAAAAATTGTGAAAATAATTTTGTGTTATTATTAGGGACTATAAATGTCATAGATTTCGTAATCAAAGATATTCAAAAGAATAAAAGAAAACATAAACATTTAGTTTGAGAAGAACGTCGAATTTCATTTCTAAAACGAAACTAATGCACTGCTGAAAGCAGAGTTTGATTGCAGTCTACCTGGGAATGTCGACCCAGCAGGTGCGGTGATGTAGCCCCCATTTCCTGTGTTCAGCATTAACAGCGATGAATGGTGGGGCTATTAGGCGAGATTCTCAATGGAAGAGGATTGATGGCTCCAATGAAGCGCGAACAGGTGTCCTTTTCCCCGCCACAGCGAGAAATTCTCATAAAGTGCTTCTTTCACAACGCCCCCCCCCCCTTAGCTAGTCAATATTTCTAGTGAAAAATAAAGTGCAGCTCTCAGAATGAAGCAGCAACTAGAATAGTACAAAATTGAATATTCATTCAGATATAAGTTCCTCTTTATATAAATATTTTACTTGTTCATAAGAGGTTGACAACAGTAAGTATGTAGTTCGTCAAAGAAAGGAGAAAATAAAACTAAAAACGTTTGTCAAAATATTAAATTTATGCTCCTAGAATATAAAAATGGCTAATAAATAAAATTCTGATATTAACAAAAAATATAAACATTTCACACCCTCCTGTCATCACAATATTTTCGTACGATAAACCCTGCTCTATATATGAAGTAACACGAGATACATATACAGCATGGTTAAAAAATCCGGGGCTAGGACATACGCTGATCTACACACGATCATTCTCTTGCTAGAGACCCCCAACTATTGTCTATAAACATTCATGTTGTTCGGATAAAAGCGGCAAATTTACCCACTTACACCTTCAACGTTCAACGTTCAACGATGAAAAATAGCATGGAAAAAATATAATACTCGTGTAGTGATCATTGTCCCATGTCACCGCTTCTAGGCAGTAGTGAACGAACATCGCGTGATTCCCAATGAACACAATCGCACAGCATACAATAAATAATAAGTACCTATCCTCTTTATTACGCCTGCCAAAGTTCATCTCTATAGCCCTAATAGTTTCTGAGAAAAAGATACATACGTTTGCCAAATTTAACAAGGCAATATAGGGACTGCAATGATATAAATATGGTTGGAAGAACCAAGAGAGAGGTTTCGGACACATATACAAAATTAGAGCAGAATGCAAAGGAAGTAGGACTCATAATAAATAAAGGGAAAACAAAAGTCAAGATACAAATGAGAAATAATAAGAACAGAAGGGGAAATGTCTATATTTACGAGCATCACCTGGAAATAGTCAATCGTTTCAAATATTTAGGAACAACCATTAACAACGAGGGAGATGAAAGGAAAGAAATTAAAGTCAGAATAACAGCAGCTAACAAAGCATATTTCTCGCTACAGAGAATATTTAAGAATAAAATAATATTATCTAAAACAAAAATAACATTATATAAAACGCTTATAAAACCAATACTAATATATAAGGCCTGAACAATGACATGTGCTATGGAGAAAAAACTTCTAGAATTTGAAGGGAAAATACCTAGAAGAATATACAGACCGATTAAAGAGTACGAAACCTGGTGAAATAGATACAAAAAGAACAACGAATGAATGAATGAGTGATGTTTAACGCCCGATTTTTGCTACAGAGGCACCACAGGCGGTGTACAGTGTTGATACATGAAATGAAATGATATATTGGGAAAGGATTTATTTTTAAGGAAGGCCTAAGTTTAGGGTACCTCCACAGCATTTGTCCTTTATGAGGACTGAAGAAAACCTGGAAAAAAACTTCAGTCAGGGAGGACGGTCCTGGCGGGATTCGAACCCCAGACCTGCCGCTCACGAATCCGCACCTTAACGACTTCGGCCACTCGTGGCGGTTAACAAAGAACTATGTGACATATACAAAGACATCCACATAGCACTCAGACGATTAAGGTGGACAGGACATGTTCAAAGAATGGAGGATAAACGGATTCCAAAGAAAATCTTTTCGGAAAATTCTATGAAACAAGGCCCAGAGGCAGACCCAAATACCGATGGGAAGATGCAGTAAGAACAGATCCTGCAGATACTCAGAAATCGAATGTGGAGGCGGGGAGCAGGAGATAAAAAAAATGGAGGCAGAAACTGAGGGAGGCTAAGGCCCAAAAGGGGCTGTAAATGCCACATAGTATAGTAGTACATATAGGGATTACAGTCTCCCCTTAATATAAAACGTTTCTCGTTATGAGATCTATCTGCCCTCAGAATTTGTCGCAGAGATCCTGGGTCATCCTGTATAATATATAAAATATAGAGATACCATCAAAAGTGGAAAGAATTTTTCAAAAAGTGAATCCTTTGAGATTATTCAGGCAAGAGGGACCACAGGGACTAAGAAATACATGACGACGATGCTAAATATGGAGAGAAGTTTGAAGATTAGTCTTGAAAAAAGCTCCAAAAGACCTAAGTCTTGCAAAGGAAGAATAGTTACAACAAGGTGGTATGAAATGGTGGAGCTGAAAATATATCCAAAGAAATTAACCATCGCAGCATTTACCTAATGGACCAGAAGAAATCCTTTAAATGCATTTAACTGACATTTTTAAAAATTAAAAGTACCACAAAGTTTTGTGCGAAATATTAGAATGTTCATCTCCGCCGAGTTTTTCCTACATAAATAGACACTAGTCATTATGAACTTGTTTTAATGGGAGTGTGAACCAACTGTGATATCACTACGTGGGACATGGATGTTGACACACGATCGTCTGTGTAGATGTTGAACCTGAGTTAAGTACACCTTCTTTCTCTAGAAAGCAAATATTCTTTCATTATCCTTATGTATTCATGTTTTCAGCTTCGATATTCTTTCTCTAAAGCTTTTCCTCCTCTTTGAAATCTCACTATCGATCTCTTGTTGTAGTGGAAAATTAAGGGACGGAGGTTCCAAAAGGTTCTGCCAAAGTATGACGACTTTTCTTCTGAAATTCTTTTTTGAAATCCTGGAACTGCACTTGTTTTGCTGTAGTTTTGTTTTTCAAAACGTTAGAATTTTAATAATAATAAAAATCATTGTATAAACCCTATTATAGTTCGATTTCATGAGCTGAAAGGTTTTTCTTTTTTCCGTTTTCCTCCACGTTTTCACTTTTTCTCGGCCCGTTGCAGTTGGATGAGCACTCGACCATAACCGCTACCACTGAACCGTGTTTAATTGTCAAGCCAGGTGAAACAGGGCATCTCTAACTAACTGAATCTCTCTCTAAATGCTAATTCAACATCGTGCATATAGCGTTTATGGTTTGATTCCAAATACCATGTGCCTGGTCCTCGAAAATACTGGAGCGACTTCGATGCGAAATGTTTCAATCGGCCAACTGTTTCATCATTCATCACTGAATTTCTTTTTCCAGTATCCTCTTAACGTCAATCTTAGTGCTTGTTATATTTTCGGTAGCAAAATTACAAAGTGATTCTTTACTTACTCATCGTAATAAAAGTAACTCTAGAGTGTAAAAAGCTCTAGTCATGTTGCTGTTATCTTTAACATTATTCTGGTGGCTCCAAAAAATATATTTTAAGAATTATTTAAAATAATAAAGCAAAAAAGTGCAATGAATTGCCATTCTCTTCAATATATAATAAGTCTGTTATATACTGAGTAATTTGGAAGTTATAAAAATGAAGAATTTCTATGTGCAGAAAAAACAAAAACAAAAACAGACTGAGCTTGGTCGCTCGTGATGCTGTACTACGAAAGGTCGAGAGGTATACTGCCCCTCATTTCTTCTGATGTTGTTTCTCCCTGCGATTAGAGCCCCCCCCCATGTACTGATATATAATATTATAATATAATACAATATAATCTGTAATACGTCGTCCTGGCACCTAGATGCATATACCAAGACATATATTACATCTTCTATAGTTTATTATATTTTTTCTCTTACAGTATTTAACATTGTACAGATTAATATTTATAACTAATTAAGGAAAAGTAAAAAATAACAAAAACGCAAATAAACAAAACAACCTCAATTTAAAACACTCAACTAAATCCCTAACTGGAAATCAGTCAGGAAACAAAACTATAACTGGTAGCCAGCTATAATTTAACCACTAAAACTTAAATTCAAAACTAAAAACTGAAGTTGAAACTAACATTCACTATTTTTTTTTTTTTTTTGAGTAGTGTTTAACGCCCGTTTTTACTACTGAGGCACCACAGGCGGTGGACACCGATGATACATGAAATGAAATGATAAATTGGGAAAGGATTTTTTTTTTCTTTAAGGAAGGAAGCGTTCCAGGCCTAAGTTTAGGTACCTCCCCGGCATTTGCCAGTTATGAAGACTGAGGAAAACCTGGAAAAAACCCCAGTCAGGGAGGACGGTCCTGGCGGGATTCGAACCGCAGACCTCCCGCTCACGAGTCCGTGCTACCATTCACTGGAAACCGACGGTTACAGTGCTGGTAACCAGCATCCCTGAATTAAAATTTAATTTTACCTATCTGTTCCCTTTATCATTTTATTGCTTTATAAGTATTTATAATTTATAACTATTCTACTACACTTTATTTATGTCACTTTCATCTTGTTCACTTGAATTCCATTTCCACCTTCTATCCAAAACAACATCTCACTTATCTTCACTTCGCTTCTAAGTGTTCAAATTATGACCGAAAACATTTAAACTTTCAATTTAAACTAATCATTAGCTATGCTATTTACTCACCACACACCACACACCACCATTTTATAAACCATCGAAGTTTCCATACCTCGTCCTTTTATCCTCCTCTCTGTGACTCTCCAGTCCATCATTTGATCCCTCCTGCTCCTACCTGGATCTTCATACAGCAATCACTCCTGAATCCTCTCTTCGTCGTCTCTGTTCTTCCCCTTTGGTCACTGGTCTGTCCTTGTTTAAATTATAGTCCTAAGTGTAAGATTGTTAATATTAAAGTCGTTAGTTTTATATGCTTTCTTGTTACTGGTTTGTTGATTGATATGTTGATGTCATATTGTTGTTTATTGTTACTGTTATTTTTGTATTTGTCGTTGTGTGTAAGGTTATTGTGGTCAATGTCGTCAGGTTGTTGTCAATGTCCGTTGCCTCCCATTCTTCCTTTTCTTTCGCACCGTCAGGTATCTTACATGATCCTGTTCTTTGAATGTTCTTCTATAAATTATTCTTTTTTCATTCTTCACCGCCCGTTATTGTTATGTGTGATGTATTTGGGTACGTATTCTCTCTGATCTTACTTCCTCTACTTGGCTACGTCAATCTCAGTCTTCTCCTGTGGTACTTTCACTTCCCGCGCCATTTTGCTGGTTTTATCAGCAATTTGATGTAGTTGGTTGTATAAGGTTCTGTCTCTTAGGATGTGTGAAATGTGATGACCACTTAAATTCACTCTGTAATCCCTTACCTGTTTGAAAAGTGTAGACATTCAAATAAGACGTACTCGGGTGTATCTTGTTTATTACAGAGATCACATATATCATTTCGTGTTTTGTTTATTTTTTTCCAATACGTTTTGTATGGGCCGTGTCCAGTTAGGTAATGTATCATTCCAACGAATTTGTATTCTTTTCAATATATATTCCCCCGTACTGATACAAGGAGAGTTTTATCAAGTTTTAAAGTGAGTACGTAAAAGTATTCTAAATTCTTCCAGGCAAGGTTTTAAGATAACAGCGAACCCGGCGGAAGCAAGAGACCCCCAATTTCTCATATAAACGTTCACGCTCGACATGGTCTGCTTAAAATATTATATAGCTCATACATAATTTGGGATATAAGTACGCGGTGTGCACTCATTATTACCCTAAAACTATTAGAGAATGCATCTTGCTTTATCTGCATTGCAATTGTCATTCAAACATTTCGTTTATTTCTGATTACTTGGAATAAGCCCCTTTAATTAAACTTACCAATGCACCTAACGTTGAAATGAGATTCAACCAATTAAGAACACTGTGGGGTCCAGTGACAATGTACACCATCTTGCTTGAACATTAATGGTTGTTAGTGTTCCATTTGTGAAAGGGTAAAAGTTCCAACATATTAATAGCCTCTTGAAAAAGTTGCCTGATCAAACCACATATTCGCTTTCGGACTATCTCTTATTTCACAAATCACACGAGTATTTTCGGATCCCAGTTTTCGAACATTGTGTCTACAAGGCAAAAGTGGACTAATCATAGAAAACTGTAAACAGTGTGTTCCAGGACAAAATATCTTCAACTGTGTTGTACCTGCATTTTTATGAATAAACAAGCACATGACATTGTTGTATGAATGATAACCGTCTAGCGCAGTGTACAGAAACTTTTTAGGTTGATAATTGCAATGCAGAACACCGCAATCTTCTATCTGTGATAGTCAACGCATATTTTGTGTAAACAATTTCGGTAAAGCGTTGTGCTGAAAAGCTTAATTTGGATTTGTTAATTGTTGTTTTCAAAATCTGGTTACAATAAGCGAAATTAAACAAACATTAAATTCCATTTTGTATCGATGTCAAGCTATGAGTGTTATTCGTGTTATGGAATTAACATTTTCGTGACATGGGGCGTCCTTTGTCGACAATCATGCCTTTCTAACAAACGTATTGTCCGGTTAATAAAACACAAATTGAATTTTGGAAGGCATTTCGACACTTTTAAAGTTCTATTTTGAGCAGTGCAAAATAAATTGGATATATAATTGAATAGAAACGCTTTGATTCTCCAAAATGGTTCATAGCTGATTTTCTACTACAATGAATTAATCTTCTCGTGAGGCCTGTAAGTGATTGCTGATTGGCAAATACATTGTAGTTTCGCTTTATTAGTTAAAAATTGTACATAAGTATAGCTCATCAAAGGCGAGTGGAGTCCTGCACATCGGAGCGCTAGTGTTACAAAATGCTGCCACACCACTTACCCTTATAGAGAATATCACCCTGGTGCATCAATCACGCCTTCTTTCAAAAGGCAGCGGATAAAGCCATACTCCTCCTTAGTGCTGGTTTGGAGTAATTGTGAATGTTTTCGTCCCTAATAGCAGCACTTGAAATTGTAAAGAAACACAGGGCATCCTTAAAGGCAGCATTAGCCGCGGTTCGCAACCAAAATAAACAAGTGCCTATGCCCAAAACTAAAGAAATGTCCCAAAAGAGGAATATTTTTCCCAGAGCAAACTCTTTGCTTAGACGGGGGCCACCCCACCTCATCGCGTTCCCCTTGAAAAACCGATACAGTAGAAGCAAACATAATTGCGCTTTCTTTGTTGCAAGATGGAAAAAAGCAATTAGCGCAAATTAAGAAATATCTTGCTTGTACAGTTCGGAATACTGTAAAACTTATTATGTATAAACACATGCATTTTCCCGTGTCAACTATTTACTTTACGTGTTACATTGCTACAGTACAATTTCCCATTTAATTTCGCTGTATACTGAAGGTGATTAACTACTAATATGCATCCTACAAAGCTATTTTTGGGGTACGATTGCTTGTTTCTATGCGTTACGTCTGTTATATCCGTCTGTATTTGTTGAAATCACACTACAACTTCTCCCATCGATGCAATCATTCCTTGGTATTGGTTTTTGTTCTCTTCGCTGCCCTTCGCTGCCGTTGATGAAAGGAGGCGTGACTGGTGCCCTGGGTGATACTCTCTGTAAGGATAAATGGTCTAATCTGATCTTCTAGCGATACGGTCAGATACGGAACATAGCGCTGCATGCGAATCGACAATCATTACTATTACGAAAAGTGTTTGCACCTTACGACAAATAGTTTTGTCTATATTTAATATTAAATATTTGTATATTGTAAGCCATCACTCCTAAATACTTTCAAGTATATGCCGTTTGAAATTATTCCTCTGCTCTGTTTAAACTAAAACTTGTCGTCACAGGTCGCGCGGAAGAACTTGAAGAATGACCTTCAGCGAAGGAACAGTGAGCCAGCCTACCTAAATGAAACATCAACGAATTGTTTGGCCTGCGATAACTTGATCCAATAAACAAACTCTGCTTCTTTCTGGTCTGTCTCCAAAGTACAGGTGAGTGCAAGATTTTATGTTGTCCGTATGTATGCAGTTGTGTTTTAAGAAGTACTAACTACCTGTGATAAAATGCCTTCTATAGCATCAAAACTACAAAATTGAAACTCTGCATAGTCAAAGCCGTGAGAGTGTTGCATAAGGACCGGTTTTCTCCCGAGTGTTACAAAGAAGCTCAGAAGATGCAAGAAAGAATTGCTACAGTCACCGAAAATATCATACAGGTTAGTTTACAGAATTGTGCAGAAGAAACAAAAACGTGAACAGGAAAGAACTTCTACTTTTGGGACTCCGAGAAATAAACACAATGTCCAGAAAGACTAACAACTGTGTAATTTGACGCATTAAATACAACCGCTATCCCAAAGAAAATGCTGTGCCTACAACAAGGAGGAGGCCATAGAATTTATGCCTAAGTAGTAATTATCAAAGTAAATCTACAAGCCTTAGACCTATGATAAAAAATATTGCTTTTAAATTTAAAAAAAAAACAACAAGCAATAGACATGTCCTAATTGCATGACATAACATTCTATTCGCTGTGCGAGATCTATCTTACGTCCCTTTGCAAGTACAGAGCTGAAAGACGTTCACAGGGTATGAAGATGTAACTTACATATGCAGTAGTCACTGGGTCCCAAAAAGTTGGTGTGATGATAGCAGCTCAGGTTTCATGGCGCCTATATCTAAAGGAGAGCGATCAGCATGTGTAAAGTTTGGGTTCATAATGCTTTACTCATTTACAGAGCATAACAGAAAACAGTAGACTTTCATAAAGAAATGCAATGAAAAGTCAGCTTTGAAACAAAAGCGTGGTATTATAAGGAATCATAACATTGACAAGGTATAAAAGAACATGATATTGTATAAGAGCACACTGTATATCCTAGTTAGTGAAACATACTGTATAAACCCAAACTTAGTAATAAATATTAAGGGTGACGCTTTGCCACCCAGGTTGACCTGAAAGGGTCCTCAGAGAAACACTTGCATAAACAAAAGCAACAAACAACCCTCTTTTCCACTCACTTAAAATATGTGTGCATGTTATAGATAGGCAGAATTGTTGTGCTGACGATATTGTTTACTTTTAAGCTTAACAAACCCAAACCATGAACCTCTTAGAACTTATGTCAGGACCTGGCGACTGTTGATCTCATGGTGGCGGGAAGCATTTTACAAGAACTCTTGTGTCTAGACCAGGTGATTATTACCCCTCCTAGGGCATTACAATTGTACAAAAGGTCCCTGAATTTATTCAGAGACAGGAGAGAAGCCTTGCTGCTTGGGGAATCAATGTCCATTTGTATCAAAAAACCTTTTAATAAATATTTATACTTTTAACAGAGTTGGATGAGTTATTCAGTAATGGTCTGGAAACACCTCGTCTTTCCTGGAGGAGTCCACCTAGCTCAATTCCCCGAAGTGACGCCTATTATCCGAATATAACATCCCTTCTCGTCGTATTCATCGAGATTGAACAGGAAAATTGTAGCACCGGGTTAAACAGAGGAACATCGCCAAGTTGTAAGTCAATCGACGGACATCACAGCTTGGACTTCGTTTAATAACATCCTGATGGCGGTATATAACATCTCAACTGGCGGTATTACAGAAATCAACACTGATAACTATGTTAAATGACTTTTAACAATATTAATTTACCATCAAACTCAGTTTTAGCAATCATTATACAATGCACAGTTAGACAAGTCACGAATAGCAAATTCTTTAAAAAAAATACACGCAGTCTTGGCTACAAACTCACAACATTCCATTTGATGAGCACAACACAAAGACACGTTGTACTATTTAATCCTAGCCAGCAATCCAGCTCAAAACAATATCTAACTGACCAAACATTATCTGATCACAATCTTACAACTGTAAGGCTTCCATCACCCATACCCTTAATCCCATTGAATTAATATGAATAGATGTCAAACAATGGTTGACCACTAATTTTGTACCGTTAAAATTAAAGCGTGTTGAAATATTGAGTCAAGAAATTGGATAAACGGAAGGGGAGAAAGCATGCAAATATGTCGAAATAAAGTTAACAAGAGGACAGGATTGAAGATGGCATCGCAGAAGAAAGGCTTGAGAGAACCACAATTCTAAACAATGGAATGGAATGGAAAGCAGTGATGAAGATAATGAAAATGACAGCGAATCATCGGAAGACGAGGACGAAGAAATGTCGGCTGTAGAAGAGATAAAGACATAATTAGTGTTTACTGGAACTGTCTGTGGTGGTTTGTTTTGTAGTGACTGTACTAGTTGAGTGCATAAACAATGGAGAGGAACACCTGACTCGGGTTCTGTGTCAGCTGTGGATAAGGTGAGTAAATAACTCGCATCTAACCTCTCATATAAAAGCTTAATTCCTCAAAAACTATCGCTCGACCAATACTCTGCGATGTCTCCCTTGCTTGCTGCATCAGTCTCCGAGGCAAAGTGACGTTTCTTTATCTCACTTGTCGCTGTTCTCCAGTCCTGAATTAATTATTATACGTTCAATTTCTTCATCCAGAACAACACAACGTTTCCAGTATATTTTCTCAATGAACTTCGCTTTCTGAACTGAACTTTTTCTGCCATCCGCTGTTATTGAACCAATGGGGCCTTTAGTCAATTTAATGTTGCCAGAGAGACATGGTCGACAATTTTACCTGTAATGTTTTTTTTAAAATATGTTCCATATTAATGGATGGGTTTTAATTCCGGGTGATAGGTTGATAATTAAGCGGTGTGAAGCTTTCATTTTCAAATGTTTTGTCAATTCAGTCTATGTTGCCTTTCATAAATTATAGAACTTCCGCCTTCATCGCTTTTGAGTCAAATGATATATTGTTGTCTTGTAGCTTCTTGTTGTATATTTGGCTTTGTATTGTTGATCCATATTATTTTGTTCTCTTGTTGTTGTGATACGGAGAATTTCAACAATAATGCCCCTTTGCAGCAAATCAGGTATCAATTGATGTTTCGTTTATTTAGAATAATTTACATAGTTAATTTCTTTGTGTAATCATACAAAGGTTGGCATCCGCAATAAATTCCATCTCCAACCAGCTTGGGCTATAATAAGGCGCTGTCGGGTACTTTTACATACAACCCTGGAAAGATGTCACACTGCCAACACTTGGAAACTGTATAATGGCTGTGAATCAATGTTTCATTCATGCATATTACTGGCTTATTTTCTTTATTTTCATTTCCTCTAAGTAAGTGTTCTAAGAAACGACGCTCTTTGAGACACTGTGTCATAGCGCTCGCATAAATAAACGCTTTTACTTTTACAATTTTTGAAATGAAATCCAACACTCTTCATCGTTTTTCTAAAGGGTTCTCTGTGCCAGGAAAAAGGAATCTCTTTTCTGCAAAGTTTCAATAAATTTCGAAACATTGAAATTTCTTTTTTAACCTCAAAATATTCTTAATTGTTTTTCCCTATGTACTTGTCCACATCGTCCAATATAATTTTATTTTCAGGCAGTTTTCCAACTTTAAAAGGTAATCTAATTTTGCTCATTCCGCTTTCTTTAAGGTTACTCTACTTTCTAATTTTTATGTAATCTTTTACTTTACCAGTACAAATGATAGATGGTTCAGTGAGATTGTTACAGGTATTTTCAGGCGTTTTTTTTTTTTTCTTATCTTCGTCAATTTTTATACCTTTATAAATAACACGCCAAGGTTGATCATGCATAAGTTCATAAGTTTCCGGCCTCGTCGATAAGAATTATCACCTTCACAAAACCCTTATTCCGTGTCATATCTTATCTGTTAAGTAAATAATTGCGGCTGTAACTTCCGCTCCCTGTGTTCAGATGTTCAGATATAGTTGCATAAAGAAGGCTATGTGTAGAAGATTATGACATGTTCAAAATGGAGTATTGAGTAACTATAAAGTTCTTCATAAAAGAAGGACTTATTCCAAGTGAGATTAAATAGCGATTGGACGGTGTACATGGCGAAGCATCCCCCTCATATTCTACCGTAAAAGAATGAGCCAAACTTTTTCGAATGGGTCGAGAAAGCATTGAAGACGAAAAGTGTGCAGGTCAGCCCTTGGAAGTGCTCAATCCTGAAAACATCGCTCTTGTGAAAGGAGAAATTATGGAAGACCGGCTGCTCAAAGTTACAGAAATAGCAGCAAGGTTGGGCCTTTCTAAAACAACAATCCTTCAAATTATTCATCAACATTTAAACATGAATAAGGTTAGTACAAGATGGGTGCTTAGACTTCCTTCCTCAGTGCAAAAGCAGCATCTGTTGTCAGGCATTTTTGGAGCTCTGCCTTGGTTGCGAGAGAAAAGTTCTGCAAACCATTGTTAGAGGAGATGAAACTGTGGTCCTCTACTATGATCCCTTGTCCAAAAGAGAATTAATGGAGTGGCGTAAACCTGGCGAAACACCGTCTCTAAAGGCCAGCGTCACTCAGTCAACCAAGAAGACCATGGCCAAAATCTTTTGGGACTCTTCATTGAATTCAAGGAAAAGACCACCACAGTAAATGAAGAGTACTATGCTGGCCTACTGCATAGACCACGTGCTTCCATCAAGGAGAAAAGGCGACGAAAGCTGAGTGATGGTGAGCGCCTTCTTCACAACAACGCGTCTGTGCACACAGCTCTTGTTGCAAAGGAAGCTGTGAAGAAATGTGGCTTCAAGGAGATCAACCATCCACCCTACAGCCCAGATCTAACTCCCAGTGACTATTTCTTCTTCTCAAAACTCAAGAGGGACCTTCGAAGAAGAAAATTTAAGTGTGACGAAGAAGTGGTGGATGTTATTTATGCCCATTTTGCAGATAAGACTTCTGACTATTTGAAATGTTAATTCAAAGATATGAGAAGTGTATTATAAAATAGGGTAACTATATTGAAAAATGAAATATGTGGGAAAAAATGGTTAGGCCGGAAACATATGGACCTACTCTCGTAGCTTTATCAGTACTTTAAACACCAACTGAATAAATTAGTACGCTAAACCTGCCTATACCGTTTTTACTGACGGTTCGTATTATGTCACCGCGCTAGTTCGCAATTCTTTCCGCGGATCCATTCGCCTTGGTCGAATAATATTGTTGTCTTAGTCCAGTTTGAATATAATTGAAAGTTATGGGTAAATTATGGGGGTATTAGGAGAACACGTTTCCCCTAAGTATGAAACATTACGAATGTGGTTGTCAAAGAAAGAAAGGGATTCAGTAACTTCCAAAACTAATATTGTTATTAACATGGCTGGAGCTCAGGGTTTAAGAGACAACTAGTACCAACATTTCTGAATAGTCTTTGTAATAGCATTCTGAAACGATTTAAATCCCCCAGGAAGAAAGGATGAAGTACATCTTACTATGAAAATACTTAAGTCCTTAAAGACATTTGCAACACAGAAAAGAAAATATCTATTTCTAAAGACTATGGTTTTCAAGCAAAATATAAGTCTTGGGAAGAAATTTAAAATGGACACACATATATGACAGTACAAGGGTAATTAGTAAGTTCTCGAAATTAAACAAAAACGAATCGTAAATGTTTCTTACTTTTCAACATCATCTCCCTGGACATTAACTAGTGCACTTTGGCTAGCATGTTCCCAGATTGCTCTAGACCTGCAAAACACTCCTCAACCGATGATTTAAGTTCATCAGACCCAAATTTCTGAGATATTGGAACAGATGGAGCCAAGTCAAGGCTACAGGTAGATGTAACAACAGTCGTTCCTCAATTTAATGATTTTCGTCATTGCAACAAGTGTGTAAGGGCGAGCACTGATTTTCATCTTTTATAAACCCGGCATATTTTCTCATATTTTTGTTTTTACTTTATGTACAAGGTTAGCATAATGCGCTCCGGTGACAGATGTTCCAATTGGAAGATAATCAATTAGAAGTATATCTTTGACATTCCAGAAAATCGATGCCAAGAGCTTCCCGGCCGACTGGACTAGTCCTTCTTTGGCGGGGGAGAATCTATTTTATTTCAAGGATGTAGTAGTCACTCATATTTCATTATTGGCTACAAATAGACGCAGAAATTGGGGTTGATATCTCCGAAAAAACGAGCAAACTTATTCAGGTTCGCTTTTGACAGCGAATCAATAGGTTTAGCACTCATCTTGTAGATACTTCTTACAGCTTCAGCAATTTCCGACACTAATTTGTGTTCCTTCTAAATCGTCGTGCACTTTCTCGACATCTGATGTCATGACTGATTTTGCTTGTCTGTTACCTGGATTGTCTGAATCTCTCAGAATTGTCTTTGGCCTCTGATTAAACCGCCGCTGGATGCGGTGTACTTTTTTTTTATTTGTTTATTTAAGGACGCTCTTTAACATCTCAGGTCATCAGCATCCCATTCTATTTAGGGCGTGAAAAGGCCGACAAATTTTGCTCAGAGGCCTCTTCTCTCAAGGCTTGAGGTTCTTTATCGTGCCGTAAATATACGATACGGGACCCACGGCTTTACCCACGGCCCGAAGGAAGCCATACTTACGATTTTTACGCTGTAAAAATCCATCGATCCTGGCCAGGTTCGAATCCGCGACCTTGGGTTTAGAAGGCAAGTATGGTTACCAGTACACCACCATACGGTGTGCTGATCGCATGTCCCCTGCAATATGCACTCAATCACTGATGTTGCAAGACGAGGGTAGAGGGAAGCGGTCGCTGCGTAAGCCAAAATCCTGCATAGGGTAAAAAGATCTGGAGGAAAATTATTATGAATATTGTTGTTGTTGTTACTGAAACTCAGGAGCTACCGCGCAGTCAGTTTTGTTTTCCCTCGGAATGTTTTGCCTATTGGCGAGTGCCTCACTCTTTACTCGATCAAACCGGGTCTCGGTGATTAGCGGGAGAGTAAGACAATAAAACAAATCAACGACACAATTCACAAATCAGTTAAAATGATTCATTACTTGCCAAATTATAAAATGAGATTTAGAAACTGCCCCCCTTCATTCTGCATACGTTTTGGCATCTCTTTAGGAAATTATTTATCACCCGCTGTAGTTAATTTTGAGAAATCCGGACAATTTCATGATGAATATTATCTTTGAATTCTTGTATGGTGTGCGGGTTCGTCTTGTACATGCCATTTTAATTTACCCCAGAGATAATAATCGCAAGCTGTTAGTTTGAGCATGGCACATTGCTGTTAAAAATCGCACTCCCTGTCGGTTAATTCTCTGAAATAGGAGGGGGGTCACTTAAGTAACAGAATCAACTGTATGCTAAAAAAAAAAAGTATCCCTATGATTCTTTCTCAACTTAGTTAACGCATATAAATCGTATATAAAGGCACGCTGTGCCGTTGTAAACACACGAAGCATAATATTTTTATGTATACTGTCGAATTAAGGAACGAATAACACAACACATACCCGGGAACAGCTGCGCTACGACTACAACAGTTAGCAAGGTCAACAAGTAAATAAGTCGGCTTGCTACCCCATTCACGGCCCGGCAAACGAGTGGGGGTTCACTTATAGGAAAAACCTCGCGCCGCGGGGAAAAAATCGCTGATGACACGGTATAATAGTGGCCTCACTTTTCTCTTCCACCCTTCTTCTTCTAAGTGTGCTTTTTCATAATGCCACAACAAAGGTACACATTACAATAAAGACTTTTATGTATGATACGTATATTATTACTATAAATTAAACCACTACCGGTGGTCGAGGTCATTAAGGCGCGGACTCGTGAGCGGGAGGTCTGGGTTCGAATACCGCCAGGACCGTCCTCCCTGACTGAGGTTCTTACCAGGTTTTCCTCGATCCTCATAAATGGCAAATGCCGGGGAGGTACCCCAAACTTAGGCCTGGAACGATTCCTTCCTTAAAAAAAAATCCTTTCCCAATATATCATTTCATTTCATGTATCATGTGTCCACCGCCTGTGGTGCCTCATTAGCAAAAACGGGCGTTAAACATCATTCATTCTCCAAATATGCTGAACTGCTACTTGTAAACAAATATAGACAAACAAGATCTATTTTCGTTAAGAAGCGATAGTTAGAACAGCTTCTGCGTACTGAGGTGAAACTAGACGAAATTGGAGAAAAATTACAACGTATGCACGGGAAACGTATGTTCCGCCAATCCCTTTTTGGAAAGCTGTAAATCGGTTGAAATTGAAACCACATAGAGTGACTATTGTCCAGCAATTGCAGCCACATGATGATGAACGCCGGTTAAATGTCTGATTGATTTTTGCAGAATGTGTATTGCAATGTATTGGTTCACAGAGAAACCAAAGTTTATGCACTAGGTTCCCTTGCATGGATGTATGTTGTTTCTGAGACAAACACCTATTGTGATTTGTTTTGACACCCAGACACGGTGCTGTGATACCAGTCAAATTTCTGCAGTAGTGGCGCACTCGAGAGTCGCTGTATTTGACGTTGGCTACCAGCCAAGCTTACCCCCGAAAGCTCTGTAAATAACTAATTGTCTTTTAAACTGCTATGTTCTAAGAGCATTTTTTTATTTATCAGGCATGTTTGTATTGATTGGTGTATTTTGAGATGATTTTCAGTGTAAAAATTATAACAATATTACACCTACAAAGAACAGTAGGTAGAGAGTAGAAAGTATTACTAAATTGAAAAAGTCATCAGAAAGCAAAGAGCAGGCAAGTTGTATGTAAGTAAATGAGAAGAACTGGTACCAAGGAAGGAAATAAACACCTAAACATAATGCAAGTTAGAATGAAATAGTATTAAGCAGAATATTACAATGCTTTTAAAATACATGGTTGAAACATATGAATAAAAAGATAATGATGGATGATTAAAAGAATAAAATGATGTAATAAATATACACAGAGGTATGTTTGTAATACATGCCTGGCGGAGCGCAGCGCGCTCTATACTAAGGTCACGTCAGCCGCCTGTCATTATACTATACAATTCCCGCGTTGGGACGGTCAGTCGCAGTTTGCTGTTACGAATAAGATGCGTTATTTCTGTCTTTGTATTACTACATATTATTGGTACGCCAGTATGTTATAAGTAAGTTTTACTACCCTGTATGGTATTGAAATGTTACCACTAGAACAGAAAAAGTCAACAAATATCCCTCATATTAGAAGAAAATATTAGGACAGAGATGGGACAAATTACGGAAGCGCAGCTGTTAGAGTGAATAAAACTTTCATTCAAAGATGTCAGAAATGTGCGACTACAGATGAACAACTCCTGTAATTTATGAAATAAAATTAATTATGATATTATTAATCATTTTACCATCGTGTGGCTGGCGACTGGCACCATCTTTACCTCGCATGACTTGTATTCGAATCTCTGTGTCAAGTGAAACAAGAAATGTATTTACTTTTGCTTATTCGCTATTGTCAAGCATATGCCAAACGTTCAAGCCACTTAAGCTGATGTTCAACCTGTTCTTTGCTTTGCGGAAACCGAATGAGGACGCGCGTTATCAGGTTACACATCGTAGCTCTTACTCATTGTCTCTGACGTTTAGTGAGATAAAAAAAAACTTAACCTTATTATTAATGGCAATGAGTAACGCTCTGTGTTAATATTCTTATCTGTCGAAAGTTTAATAATTCTTTCCCTGACAGGACAGAATACTTCGTTGTCAAGGTCTGCATTCTCTGCATTCCTTCTTTTTGTATATTTCATTTAATTCATGCATGTTCTGTCATTTATAAAATATTAATTCGAGTAAAATTTAATTAAAGCAAACAATGCAGACAGGATATATGTTGAACATTTTGAAAAATTATGCAGTGGTTATAAAGCTATATTATCTCTACGTACGGATCCTAGTCATGATTCACAATATACCACACAAAAGGAAACATTTTTCCTACTGATGAATGAGCTGATGCATACCCCTGAGGATAGAACTCCTCACTTTCGCTACTGAAGAACTGCCCTGCTTATATCACCTAGTTGTCTTGAGAACGCCTGCAACGCAGTCGGATTGTAATGCGAGGAAAGAGGAAGAAGTCACTGGGTGTTAGGTTAGATGCATATGGAGGATGAAGTAACACTGTCTGATGTGTGTAGCAAAGGAACTCCCTTGGACAACTTCCTGATTGTTTGTTTGTTTTTTTTTTTTAATGATAGTCTCCCGCAATCTCGTCAGGAGCTTCTGGTAATATTTCCAGTTGTTGTCTGATCATTGCAATCATAATCTGTCAACAGTACACCATGAGGAGTCCCAAAAACACTCAATGTGACCTTCTTCGACGATGTCCCTGTCTCCTCCCCTTTTAGGGGGGGGGAAGGTGATGATTTTGTATGTTTCCATCGTTTTCTCTGCTGCTTCGTCTCGGGATACACTCAATAATCATCCATGGTGATCAGGCGGTCAAAAATGTCCTTAGGATCAGCCTCAGGGCTGTTTTTGCTCATGTGTGAGCAAGTGCGGTGACCTTTGTAATGTGTAAAATGTTGTGAATGATGTTTTTAATGAATAATGCGGATCTTTCCGCTATTGCCTCACAGAAATGTGGCGGTCTTCAAGCACTAGGTCCTTCACTTGCATCGCAATTGCTGATTCCTCGCTGAGAGATAAGCAGCCACTTCTTGGTTCATTTTCCAGACTCGTTTGTCCAACAATGGAAACACCTGTGCCACTTAACCACAGTGACAGTGTTTCCATACATGGAAACCAACTTAGCATGAATTTTCTTGGCAGTTTTTCCTTTCAAAAACAGGAAACGAATAACCGCACTTCCGTCTTCCGTCTTCCCAAGGGAGTGTGACATCTTGGAGTTTGCACTCTAGCGGCGTTCTGCGTGATAATAACGCGGAGAAATTTAATTGGCTAACACTATAAGGATGTGTGATTGCAGTTCAAATAGTGAAGCTATTGTTCATTGCTGAGTGTTTTAAGCAGTTTAGCGTTAATTATTAGTCCTCAATTTAGTAATTCTGTATTATCTGATTCAATACAGTAAAAGTGCAAACTGTTAATAATGAAGAAATTACAACAGAGAGTTCAAGAATAGGTAAAGCAGATTGCGTTGCTTTGACATTTGAAGTTCAAAATGTATTCTGAAATGAAAGATTATATTTATTTATTTTATTTTTTTTCCCCAATATTGATTGGTGGACTTCATGAGTATATCACAATTTCACCTTGGTAACACAAGCATGTAGTGGTATCTTCCAACAGTCAAAGCTTACAGTGGCAAGATACCAATGCAGAAGAAAAAGGAGAGCAAAAATCTCTGCTTATGTATCTAACCTCAGTATATTATTTCTGGAAATAAATCTGCTCAAGGTGCTTATAGGAAATGAAAATAAGGACACAAAATTAAACACATTTTGTGTCAAGTTTTTCGTTTATGTGTTATTAGGATTAATAAAACTAGTTTCTAATTTTCGTTTGTTATATATATTTCTGAAATTATTGTAAATTTACTATTATATTCTACCTATTTGAAAACTGAAACTTAGCTTTTTTTCTTAAATAAACATCATGCCAATATTATTGTAAAGCCAGTCGCAAGAAAAGTAACTGTACAAAAAGAGCACATAATTTCAATTTTATCAATAAATCTATTTTAATAGGTTTTCTTCATAAAATGATCAAACATTTATTTACTTATGTTGGAAATGAATCATATACTGTTAACTATAATATTCAAACCATAAAATCCCTCTCCTGTAAATTTTACAAAGTCTATACCCTTTCTAGTTTGATGTTTTCATTTACGATTGCCATTTACTTTAATGAAATAATAAATTAGTTATTATATAAATATTATATAATGATATTGATGAAGGGAGTTGCTTTAGTTGCTGTTAGAATGTAATACTTAGCATATATATTATTGTAAACATCGCCAGTAAGAAAAATACACTTTTATGCGACCATTTACTATTTACGAGAGCTGTTGCAGCGGTTTTAAATAGGGAACTGGGTGTTTTGTAAATATGTAGAGTGAAGGAAAAGACTGTGGAAGGATTAGATTAATTGATTAGATTAATTATGGATTCTCAGGGGTAATGCTATTTCTTCCTTTCCGATGATTGGTTTCCGCTGACTTATATTTTGCCACGACTGTTGAGACTCTGCTGCTGGATACTTTTACGGTCCTGTGATCATAGAGAAAGGAGTATTTGGAGAATGATAAGATTTCTCGTTGTGGGAGATGAAACACAATTTATTGTTTATAAACTATTCCTCATAAAATGCACTGCCGTTATTTCCTGGAGAATATTTGCCACTTTCGCCCTAACCATGGCTATCACTCTGATAAAGACCGATTCTGAAGTCAACTAATTCTGAGATGCAACTAAACTTAACTAATAAAGCTCTTCCACTGAATACTCTTCCAAAACTGACTACAGCTTTCACTATCTGAACTGAACTGATCGACTGTCCCTGGGCTGCAAAATTGCAAGACTAAATAAATATGGCAGTCTGCCGGTCTCGCGAAGCTATCTTTATTCTTTCAAATATGTTTTTTATAAATATATAGAATGTTTTCTTCCATCATCTCAATTGGGTAATCTGTTCCCTCCGATTCCTTTATGCTACATTTATTGGTCAGATGGCTTACGTGACTTCTTGCATGTACCCCACATACATATTAAATGGAACCGTTAGGATCTCCCTTCCAAAGGTTATCAGCCTGTCTTTTTTATCCCCGTGTGTTTATTGCTTTCGCCCTTAGCTAACATGACAAAAACACAGTTCCCTAACTGTAAACGAAATAAGCATCTTTTCAAGAACCTTGCTTTAGAATTCTCTCCAGAAAATGTCGGTTTGCCTGGGTCACAAATATTGTTACAATAGGCAACAGAAATTCCCAGATCAGTTTTTATGGCTGGGGGTAGCTTTCTGCGCCTTGACAAGAAAATGACATGTTACACACAATAATTTAACACTTGTCTAGCAAATAAAATGACATTACACTCATGATTACAATAAAGAAGTTACATAAAATTTCTTGCTATAATATCTCTAATTAAATTTGCTCATAATTATGATCTTTCTCAAATTAGTCATCGTTGAATACAAAGCACCTGTCTCAGATATTCTGGAAAATAATTTTGACAGGTCCTTGTGAATCGCCTCTGCATTCTTCATCATTGCTTCTAATGATAAAAACCAAGAAGGCGTTTCTTCAATTTGGGGAAATGGAAAATCCCTCGGGGCTAAATCTGGACTATAGGGAGGATGAGGAAAGCACTACACATTAATTTTGATCAAGTATTCAGGAAAAAACATTTGCAATGTGCGGTATTGCATAATCGTGGTGCAGCATCCCGTTTGTTGCACGGAAATATGGCCTTTTTGTGTGATATGGCCTTGTATAGTTTTTAGAACATCTCAGCAGTTTTACAACTGTGTGTCCAAGTACCATATGCTGGTAAAGCATTCCTTGAATATCGCAAAAAGGAAATGACCATAACTTTCCCAGCGCCACCTTTGCTGGTGTTGGCAATGATAGAGATTTCCACACAGAGTTTTACTGTTTGCTCTCAGTATTGAAATGATGGCCTCAAGTTTCACCAGCAGCGATTATCTTTCAAAGAAACTCAACATTTTCCTGTAATACCAACTTCAACCTTAAGCAAACCTGCACGCTAGCGTTCTTTTGTTTGGGAATCAGCAGTCTTGAATGCACAAACACGTTTCATCAGTTACCAATGTGTTGCTTGCACCAAGAGAAATTTTTCAGAGTTCCTGAAAGTGTTCTTAATGTTATTCGGAGTTCCTCTCTCATAATGACAGCAGCGGTGTTAAAGCTCTAGGGTCGAGTCCAGCTTTCCTTGAATTTGATTATTTCCCTTTAAACACTTTAAACTGTGTTCAAGTTGTTCTATAGGGAAGAACAAACTCTCCAAACACCTTCTGTAACATTGCTTAGGTCTCAGCTGAAGATTTGTTGAGACGAAAACATATCTTGGATCGGTATATTGTTAGTCGCGTGACACCTACATTTTGCTATAGGTGGAACTGAATATGTCTCAACTTGCGCACCTAGGCGGAAATTGAAAATGACAACAATGAAACTAGACTACGTGTAATATTACGTACTAAGTTAGCAAAATATTTAAAAGTTAAAATTTAAAGCCAGAAATTATGCCTGTAAAAAAGAAATAGCTTTTATGTACAACGCTCGTTTAAGAAACTCCAGTTTTCACAAACTTGGGCTCTTCTGCTGCAGCTCTGAGAGCGGGGAACGAAACAGCTGGGGAAATCGGTTTCCATTGTTATAACTTTGCATGCCCTTTACATGAACTCTTAACGACATTAGGAAGACGTAAACCTTTATCTAAGTGAAAGGCGAAAGTTGTTTGCGCAGGGTTTATGGTAAAATGTTCGGCGTCAAAAAGGCGGAACGAAGTTTCTGACAGAAGGAAATTACAGAGTGATGGCCTTCTATCGACTAAGATGGGAACGCCCTCGAAGCTAGAAAAAAAATTAATTTCACAGTGTTGACGCTTCGAAAGATGACCTTTAGATAAGAGTCTGTGGTTAAATATTGCCTTTTATGTCATGAGTAATTGAATACCTCATTTTGCGTTACCTTTATGAAGTACAAAGTAGTGTTTTGGATAATTATCCAACTCTAGATAAAAAATACTGATAAAAACTGCATAACCTCACTTTATTTTTCGAGTTTAAAAAAAGTTATCATTGGATGAAATGTGTGTTCTAAAAGCGGACATGATATTTTTTTCGAAAATAATTGTTGCCAAATTCATATTTTTCTTTAAATAAATGGCGTTATGCCCTCTAAAACTCCAAATTTGCGATTTAAATTAAGTTTAAAATGTGACTATTTCCAAGTGTTAATTTAAGTTATTTACAGAATTTGTTTTTCGAGTTTTAAAAGGTTAGCATTGGATGAAATGTGTATTCTAAAAGCAGACATGATATTTTTTTCCAAAATAATTTTTGCCAAATTCATATTTTTATTGAAATAAATGGCATTATGTCTAAAGCTACAAATTTGTGATTTAAATTAAGTTGAAAATATGGCTATTTTCAAGTGTTAATTTAAGTTACTTATAAAATCCGACATTTGCGTATATTTCCAAAATTATACAGTTTTAAAATTGGAAGTAACGTGATTACCAATAAAAGAAAAAATTCAGAACTCTATACACTTTCTATTTTATCATTACTGAGAAACAATTTAACAATTTTGTGTGTATACAGATTAAGTGCCTCGGTTTAATTGCATGCTCAGAAGACAAGAAAATAATGAATTTATTTTAAGACTGACAGTAAAACTTACCACTCGTAAATTACCGAACTCATATTATTTTAGACAAGTGTACAGTCTGCGTACTATCATCTCATGAGCATTAAACAAAACAGAACACTTTTAAATACAAGTACTTAAAATCTTCTCACCCCAAAGGGTTTAATGAAATAGTTGCTTCGATTTATCACACATTTAGTAATAGTGACGCTGTAGATGTGACAGACATTCATCTGAATGGCTGATCCCACAAAGTACAGTGCAGTAAAGCAAACAGGTGAAATGGCGTTTCCCTTTGTGGGCCGTTCTTTCATTGCTTCTGATAGGTGCTCTGAAAGAATCGAGAAATAAATAATGTGCGGGAAACATCATAAATCCAGAAGACCACAGAAAAATTCGTCACAGTGCATAGAGATACGTGAACTTTTTGTAATATACATAATTGGAAATAGGATAATTATCTAAAGAGAGGAAAATCGTTAATCCTTGGAGGAGGGCACAGAAGCCACCTAATTCAGTTTGCAGGAATAACCAGGACAGGGAAAACCAACTACTTTTAATAAACCCTAACTGCCACATTGTCAAAGTGAAACAAAAAATACTAAAACATTTTGACAAATTGCTGAAAAGCCACTATGGTGAAAAATGGAAATATAACAAACACATTTAGTATTACAGGGTATTATTAATGAAGAAAACACACCAGACATCTTCATTTTTGAACCATAAGTAGCAGACGGTAATTTAAGAATTTAATTTCCATGTTCAAAGAAGCTTTCTTTTTTTATAAAAGGAATACATGTATTATGTGATTAAAAACATAAGTTCCAATAAATACAAATATTATGTTAATAATATTGCAATATCTTTTTCACAAAATTTCAAATATTGTACCAAAACTCGATACATGCAAAAAACTTTTTCAAAAAACGATTTTCGTTAAATTAACTGCAAAATCTGGGCATTTAGAAGTATAAATACTAAATATCAGGAATATGTTGCTTAATTTCATTAGGAGTTTAACATTAAAACTGGTCTAATTATTTGTTGTCGTAACATCGTAAAATGTTCCAAATTCGGGCATTAGGAAAAGTTCCTAATCTTTTTTATTTAATTTTTTCAATGGCCAGAAGGCTAAAAATAAGGTAATAACTTGCATGACATTACCTCACGTTTCTAACGCTTGCCACCTCAATTTTATTTTCTCACTTTCAGAATACATAACTTTTGGACGATTCCGAATTTATACCAAGCTTTGCATTCGTCCGTCCCATTAGTGTGTTGAACAGTCATGCCATTGCTCTAGATATGTTCACAACTAAAACGCACTCATATGTTCATAATATCATGGCGATATTGTTGCCATTATTTTCTTTTGAGCGCTTGCATGTTCACAACAAAAGATAGGCATGTGATACTTATATGCATTTTTTCATTGTTTACTAACATTTTTATTTCAGGTATTTTTAGAAATTTTAAAGCTATTTGTCCAATATCTAATCATTAACTTTCAAATAGAAATCACATTTGGAAAAAGGAAATAGATTCACAGTTTTCCAAAAAATTCTCAAGAAAGAAATGATAACATCTGCTGGTTCGTGTTAAACAAACAGCTATGACCTGTAAACGAAATCTGAAATTCATCCAGACATATCAGCAACTTTGGAGGACGTGCTATATCTTATGATGTAAAATGATGATGTGACCTTTAAAAGAGCGGCAATATGTCATTTTAACCAATATTTAATACATTTTCAAGTGGAGAACAGAATTTTCTTGCCAAATTTATTATTATAGATAAGCATGCATGGGTCCGTTACTAGAACCCTAAAGACATACAAAGTAAGAAATGGAAGAATAATTTCCCCTCCCCCCTAATAATTCAGGGTGCAGCCTCAGCAAGCAAAATCATGTTGTCTGTGTTTTTTTAAGATACATAACATGTTATTCAAGGTGTTTGCGAAAGAGAGCACAACAGGTCGTTATTAGGCAAATTAAATTTCAAAATTATAAAATGAAGCCAACAAGAAACTCGGGACAATATTTCTTCAGATACAAGTCTTGTGTTGCAATAACTCCAGACACTACAGGTTGTTCCCAAGCTGGAAAACCCTTCTTCCAGGAAACTGTAGAAATTGATAAGTGTATGTTGAAAATTGAGGTGAAAATAAACAGTTTAGATGTACTAGAAACTTTTTATGCATAAAGCTCAACTTGATGTCTTCCTTTTCAGTAAAATCATACAAAAAGATACAACAAAATGTGTGAATTACACTAAATTTGATTTAATTTATAAAATAGAATAGTTTAAATACTAAAATATTATTTTAATGTACTTTATAATAATGTAAAGAATTAACATTTAGTGTACTTATGTATATATTTATTAATTAAATCTGAAATTGGGCTTATACCTGGTAGCAGTGGAGAAATAGTGAAATTATATTTACAGCTTATACTTACAATTATATATGACAACATAATTAAAAACCTTTCAACACAATTAAATAATGTCAGCATAATTATATACATGTTAACCTAAATGAGTATATAAAATATATGTTAAACTGATTAAATATATTTCAACCTAAATAAATACACATCTACGTACATGGTAGCATAATTAAATGCATATCAACCGAATTAAATACACTCCAACATAATTAAAAACATTTTACCTAAATAAATGGATGTCAACCTAATTAAATATCTATCAACATAATTACTTCCATTTTAATCTAATTAAAACACGTAAATCTAATTAACTACATGTCAATTTAATTAAATACAAGTGATACAATATATAATTTAATACATTTCAATGTAATTAAATAAATTTTAATCATATTATATACATGTTAACCTAATTAAACACATGTCAATATAATTTAATACATTGCAGTCAAATTTAATATAATTATAGCCCATTTAAATACTTGTCGAATTATTTAAATACATTGTAATCTAATTAAATACGTGTTACATTCTATATAATTAAATAAATATAACCTAATTAA
This sequence comes from Metallyticus violacea, assembly GCA_030762175.1. NCBI lineage: Eukaryota > Metazoa > Arthropoda > Insecta > Mantodea > Metallyticidae > Metallyticus > Metallyticus violacea. The sequence goes on from CM060830.1 coordinate 49,748,801, forward strand.
ACACATTTCCATGTAATTAAACACGTATCAAATTAATTAAATATATTTAATTTTAAATAATTGTATATCAACGTAATTCAACCTATTTCAACCTGATTAAATACATTTGAATGAAATTAAATACATCTGAACATAATTAAATACATTTAAATTTAATTCAATATATTTTACCAAATTAAATACATTCCAGTCTAATTAAATGCTTATCAACTTTATCAAATACGTCATATCGGACACATTTCAATCCATTTAAATACATTTTAATCTAATTAAACATATTGCAACCTAATTAATTACGTATGAACTGCAAAAGCTAATCTATGAACTGTGTATATTTATCTAAGTTTCTCTTAAATGTTTAAACTGTTAGAGGACGGTCTTCAAAGGCTACTGCAGTAAGTTGTTCCAATTATCGACGCTCTGTTTAAGAACGAAAATTTCCCTACATCTGTTGCCTCCCTTGAATTTTAAGTTTATGATCTCTCCTTGAATAATGTGAGGGTATGTTAAGTTTAAATCCTAGATCCTCCCACACACTGTGGCACATTATTCTAGCCCACTTACCGACCTCGTCCTGCAAAGTTTCAATATCAGAGTTTTCCTTTATCTTAGTATATAATACAAGCAAACAACCTAGCTCTAAATGGTAACGGATCACTGCGGAATTCCTGATGCTATGATGCTCATTTAGAATTATTATGGAAACATTATATAATCATAAAATCATGTTTGACCCACAGAACAGTCTAAATATATACATTTTTTATTGTTCCAAAAACCAATCTTAATTATCTGATCACAATTTGCACGCAGTAATACAGAAATATTTTATTGTTTATGCAAAATTGCAAGAAATAAATATTTTGAAAGCTTGGGGTAGATTTACATGATGTTTAATATAGATTTTTTCTTTTATTTCTAAATGAAATCTGTTCTTTTAAATATTTTAAGAGTTAAATTTTCTTTAATACTTAAACTAAGTAAGCTATATTCTATTATTTCGTTCTTGAAATTTTCTATAAACAAACTTATGAAGAAATGTTTTATTTCTTTTATTATTTTAGGTGTTAATTTTCTTCTTTAGTTTCCCTTTTTAACTGTTTTTAATTTTTTACGATGACCTATATCTGTGAAACAGTAAATAAATAAATAACAGAAAGAAGAAGCTAGATACATCATTAGACAGTTGATTCCAGTAGGCCTACCCGGGCAGTGTTTAGCTCAGTCGATGTCACTCCCTTCCCCAAGGCCTGTCTCTCATGAAAAGACAGTAATTCAGAAAATGTGGAACAGTTGTACTAATGACGCAACATAGTCGGTCGTAGCTCCATACCTTCCCCCCCAGCAGAGGAGCGGAGGGCGAAATGGACCATCCCGGAGCACCACCCCGCGTCGCGACGATCGATAGCAGCGTCTGGATGCCGCCTCCCCTCCTACCCGCGCACTGGGCCAAAACTGGAAATGTCAAACGTGCATCCATCTTGCGGCCGGTCGAAGCTGAACAGCAGTTAATCTCTACCAAGGCGACAGGCTGTCTTCTTGTGGAGATAGCACGCTGAATTCTGACTACCCACCAGCCTTTGTGACCCGCAGTAGGTCAATCAGATAGATTTCCCTTCTCGTCTGCTTCTAGCGATCCTGGGAAAATGGAAAGAATCCAATAAAAACGCCCTTGTTGTTATCCTGCCTTTTGAATAACATCTGACGTGTTGAAGCCTTCAGCTGTTCCACATATGCTCTATAGCAACACTATTTGTTAACTTATTTTAATATAAACATCATACCTTTTCAGAGATATTTATGAACATTACTTCAAGCAGAAATATAGGGCTATTCTAAAGCAACTTTCCAGTTAGAAATTGTTGTATCTTCTGCATAAATACGTTTGGTTCCATATACATAACCACTTATAGAAATATTGAGATTTTTTTATATATATATATAGATTTGTTTAACTTTCATTGCGTCACGCTTGTGTAAGCCATTGTGATAAAGAACACTGACAGTAATTTTCAAACAATGATTTTAGAATGATTTTGCCTTTAGTGGTTCCTATTTGTCTCATTCAGTTTTATTACAAATGTAATTGACAATATCCCAATGCAGTGAGAAGATTTCAAACATTACATAGATTAAGAAACGGCCCCTGCTAAAAGAATGTTGAGAACAATCTGGAGAACAAATTTGAAAAAAGGTCCGTTACGCAGAGCTGCGTAAATTAAGCGAATTCCTCAGCAAGTAGAATAACTCTAAAAAAGAAATAAAATGCAAATTATGTCCTTATTAATCAATTAAATAAGTTATGGCAGTGTGTTAATTAACATGACAAGCTCTAAAACTAACTAATAAAAGAAAAACTGAACTATAATACATTACTTAACTATGTTTGTCTATTTTGGCCTTAAAAACCATTTGAAAATAAATAAATATATACATATATAGCGAAATCACTGTAATATATAAACATATAGGGAACAAAATTACAATTCTTGCAATCTATAAGTATTACAAAAGGGAAATGCCATTTTTAGATTAACTATTATTATTACTATTAAAATTAAACCACAAATATTAATGTTTATAAAATAAATATAGTTTATAGTTTATAAGCGGAATTAATTTGTCCATTTATTTTAAAACAAAATAGAGAAAATTAAATTCAAGAGCACTTTTTAAATTTTTGTTTTCAAGCATACCCCTATTCCTAATGATCGAATTTTCTTAATTATAAGAAACTAATTTTTCTTATTTTTAAATGGTATATACCGAATTTTGTTGTGAAGAAACAAATATTGGTGCCGCTAGAGTAATTTTTAAAATTTAAGTTTCAGGCAAATCCCCACTCTTAATGACCCGATTTCCCTCATTCATATAAAACATTTTTTGATTTAAATGATGTATGCCAAGTTTTGTTGTGATAAAACAAATATTGGAGATACTAGAGTGATTTATAAATTTGGGGTTTCAGGTAAACCCCCACTCCTAATAATCTGATTTTACTGATTTTCAGAAACTATTTTTATTTTTTTATTTCAGTAGCATATCTGGAGTTTCATTTAATACATTTTATTTTTTTTTTAATTTCGCTTTAACCCCCACTCTTTAAATTTCCGTTTTCAGGCATATCTCTACTCATAATGACCATAATTTTCGAAAACGGTTTTTGCTCATTTATTTTAATCGCATATACCGAGTTTCGTTGAGAAAAAACAAATATTGCAACCGCTAGAGCGATTTTAAAATTTTCACTTTAGGTTAACCTCCATTGGTCCAGTTTGCTGGTTAATAAACTCGAAGAATTGTTTGTTAATTGATGGTTATATGTAGAATTTTTTGAGGAAAAAAAAACTGCGACCCCTAGAGCTTTAACAGACAGACACACACACACACACACACACACACACACACACACACACACACCCACACACACACACACACACACATTTCGGTGCCTAGTAGGTAAGATGGATGGAGATTTGAAGACAGTTTTTCAAAAATCTTTTCATGAGTAAAACCTACAATCTTTCCGAATTCGCTGAAAACTAGTGCAGTTAGCGATAAAAAGCGATCGAGTAGATCGAAATTAATAGAAAACGAAATGAGTGCACTTTAGTTTTACAGGAAGTCCAGGAAGTTCGTGAAAGTTTCGAATATAATATTTGAGTTGCAAAGCGTTTGGAGCCCTTTTTTACTACTGAGGCACCACTGGCGGTGAACACTGGTGATACATGAAATGAAATGATAAATTGGGAAAGGATTTTTTAAGGAAGGAAGCGTTCCGGGCCTAAGTTTAGGTACTTCCCCGGCATTTGCCAGTTATGAGGACTGAGGAAAACCTGGAAAAACCCTCAGTCAGGGAGGACGGTCCGTGTGGGATTCGAACCCCAGACCTCCCGCTCATGAATCCGTTCCTTAACGACCTCGGCCACCCGTGGCGGTTGCGTTTGGAGATGAATTATTCAACAGGGTGTTGAATTTCTTCCGTTTTATTCCTGTAAAATGAAAATACTTATTGTACTCAAAGAACAATATAAGCAGATTCGCGTCATTTTCAATTTGGCAATGTTATCAAAATGACTATAGTAAATCTTGTTTAAAATAAGGCACACTTTGAATTAAATGGGAGGTTAACACAACTCGAGGATATGGGCGGAAAATAGTCCAAACACAATTGTTCAGCAACGTTTACATGAGAACTGTCTGGTGTGGTTTTGCATCACATTTTGTAATATGACCTTATTTCTATGAGGTAATGAAAAATGAACAATTAAAAACAGTAACTGTAAACGGGCAGCGTTATTTTCGAATGAAGCCCTCATTTATTGTTATATAATGTCGGAAATAATGCTTCACACCCACTCCTCATGGTCTAGAAAAACTTTGTGAAGGCATTGAAATAGTTCTGCACTATGTAACAGGGAAGCAGTTAGATCCTATGGTCACTAGGATAAAAAACTGAGTGGAACATGTACACAATAGTAGAACACATTTAAATACACGCTTGTAAGATAGACAATCTTTGTTCATAAAATAATACTAATGTATTTCAGTTATTTTTTGTGGGGGGCAATTCGCATGATAACTGAAATGTCCCGTTATTAATTCTTCCTTTCGATTAAAAGTAATAATGATAATGTGTAGTTGAGGTTCCAGAAAAGCTTTTAGTGAAATTAATTAGTAAAGTATTCTCTTGAAATTGTTCATAGTATTTAAATAAAACTTGTTGTGTTTTAATTTCACTAAAAAGGGACTCTTAATCTTCAAAAACACAGTTTTATATAAAATAAAAACATTTTAATCAAATATATAGGCAACTACTGACAGCTAAAGACGAAAAATATTAACAGTAAAACTAGCAAAAATAAATAATAAAAACCAGTAAGGATATTGGAAACGTTGCACAATTTTATACCAAAATTTTAAATATTTCGCCTTATTTCTCTTTATATTTATATTAAATCCCCAAAAATTATGATATGTCTTCCTTTCTAGACAGACGTATGGCAGTTTTAATTAAAGAATTCCCAATTATAAGATCTGTTCAACAAAGAATAATCATATTTTCTTTATATGTTTAAGTTCTTGTGCTAAAATTAAACTTTACAATATTTTATAGTACACCTAGTACGTTTCATTGTTGTTACTTCCGGATCCCTTCTGTGAAAAATATTCAAGTTGAGACATGTTAAGTTCCGCCTACAACAAAATGGAAGTGACACACGACGAGTAAGAGTAATACTTAATGTTTAAAGAAAAGATGCAACAATTTCAAAGGTGCATCTGGCTCTCCTGTTTGTGTTCTTAATGTAAACCGCTGCTGTCATTGTGACAGAGGATCTTCGAATTAACATTAGGGACACTTTCAGAAAGTGTTTAAATTTCAATACATGCCAATACTGCTGATTCTCGAACAAAAGAACATTCGCTTTCATTTTGATATTCAGTTGAAGATGATGTTACAGGTGGATTTGGAGTTTCTTTCAAAGAAGTAACTTGGTTATGTCATTTCGATCCATGAGAGCAAACAGCATAGCTCTGTGTCGAAATCTCTGTCATCAAAAATGCAAAAGTGGTTGATTATGCTGGGAAAGATATAATTAACTCATTTTTCGATATTCAAGGAATGGCATGTCACACCTGCACACATTTATCGTTACTGGGCAATACTACAGAGATATCCTGAAAACGGGACCAGGTCAATCACATGGACAGCCACATTTCTCTGCAACAAGCTGGATGATGCATCACGATAAGCTTCTTCTTCTTCTTCTTCTTCTTCTTCTTCTTCTTCCATCACGAATCATCTCCTGTTCCGATCCCATATTTTTGTTTATATCCAACTGTTTTTTTTGGTCTTCCAATTGATCTTCTTCCTTTCGAGTTATATGTCAACATGTTTTTTGGTACTGTATCTTCTGTCATTATTTTTAAGTGGTTAGCCCATTCTTTTCTATAATTCCCTAATTTTTCTAATATAGGTGGCACTTGTATTTCTTTTAATATATTCTCATTTCTTATATGTTCTTCTTTTGTGCAACATTTGCCAAAACTAAAGCCTTACTCCCATAAAAAAATTAAGTAAGGCCATGTGTGTTGAATCTTAATTGTGTGATATCTCACTTTTTTTTCAAAGTATTTCTCATTGTTCCACACACAGCTTGGAACTTTTGTATTTTTATACTAACATCTTAATCTTCATATGTGACATCACAGCCTAATTGATACTTGTTCTATTTTTTCCCATATAATTTTTGTTCTTATTGGAAATTTACCTGAAAACGCCATTACTTTTTTAGGTCTTTGAAATTGTCACATTTTGTGCTTTATTTGTTTTATTTAGTTGGTATATTGCTTTTTGTAGTCTATCTTCCTTGTCAAAAATAAATACTATATCACCTATAAATAGCAAAATATTTACTGATCTATCCTGTCCTAATTCTATTCCTTCATGTGCAATATGTTTCCATTCTTTAAGAGTTTCGTCTAATATATTATATTAAATATACAATACAATATATTAAATAATATTGGACTATATCCTTGTTTTAGATCACAATTTGTTTTTATTTCTTCTGTTGACTTCCCATTTAAATCTATTATAATTTTTTTATTCCTATGAAAGTTTTATGACTTATATTAGATATATAGGGTATCGTGTTTGATATAATATTTTCCATAATAAGTGGTCTTCTATATCAAAGGCTTTTTCTAGGTCAACAAATGCCATGTATGCTTCCAAGTTATATTCTCTTCGTTTCTCTGTAATTTGTTTTATTATAAAAACATTATCCATACATAATCTGCCAGTTCTAAATCCACTGATATTTACATTACATAAAATGTTAAATCTGGAGTGAATGAATCCTTGCATATATCTAATATGCTTATTCCACTATAGTTTTTTGCATTTATTCCTTTGTCCCTTTTTAAGTTTTGAGATAGTTTTAGCTATCTACCATTCTTTAGGAATTTTCTCCATTCTCCAACACGTATTAAATAAATGTAATAAGCGTAGTTATGATATCAATCCTCCTACTTTATTAATTCCGCTATCATGTTGTGTGTTCCTAAAACTTTTCTATATATATATTTTATTCTTTTGATAGCATTTTGAATTTCTTCTACTGTTATTAAAGCTACTGTCTTTTCTTCCTGATCTTCATTTTGAATATCATCCATATTGTAATTATGTAATATTTGTATAATATACTATTCATTCTATTTCTGAACTTTAACTTTATCTCATTCCGTTGATTAATGTCTCATTAATGTAGCTTGTCTTTTATAAATACCATGTTCTATTGTTATCAAAAACCTATTTCTTGAATTTTAGTGACTTTCTTATATTTTTTGGATTTTCTATATTTCTTTTTAATTAATATTATACTCTAACTTGTTCGTTAGGTGTTTGTAAATGTTTAATATCTGCTTCTTTTTTATCTTTCACTGCGGTCAGTGTTTATTTATTCCAGTATGTAGGGCCTTTGTTTCTTTTGGATTTATTTTTATTACCAAGTGTCTCTTTTGCTGTTTGCATTACAATGTTTTTATATTTTTGGTTTTTTTTTTCTAAACCATTTTCCCTATTAACTTCAATTAATTTCTTGTACACTTTCATTCTGTAATAGAAGTATTTTGGTTACCTCCTCTCTTTGGTTTCCTGTTTCATTGTTATTTATTTCCCAATGTTTGCATTTAGTCAATAAATATATTTCAGAAATTACCAAAAAGAGATCAGCCACTCTACATATTGTGTCTATTATGCAGATCACAAATATTGTTTCTGAATATCTCACAAAGATGAACTGTGTCTCCTCACCCCCTATATAGTCCAAATTTAGCCCGGTATGATTTTTTTCTTATCCCCACAATGAAGAAAAATCTTCATAGGAGGCATTTGGCATCATCAGAAGCAGCGGCGAAAGCTGCGGGGGCGATTCTGAAGAACCTGTCGAAAAATTGTTTTCAGCATGTTTTTGAAGAATGGCAGAAACATTAAGAAATGTTCATTTCATCCAACGAGACCACCAAAATAATGTGGATGAAAAAATATAATTATTTATGAACAGCCTGCATAGTTTTTTTCTGCTCAAATTTGTCACAAATTCAATAATTTGCATTTAAATAATTTCTGTTTTTATAGTTAATAATCCATTTTTATTCCAATCTGCAAGTATTGACACAAACGACATCGTAAAGCTATGTACGGTTGAAACATTTAAACGACATCTGCATGTAAAATAATATGATAGTCAAATAATTTAATATTCATGTTCACCTCCCCCCCAATTCATTTTAAATCTTAGCATAACATACACTTATGTAATATAAATTAATTCTAAATGTGAGTTAACTGAAGTCTGGGCCACAAATATTCTAAGGTTTCGAATCGTCTCTTCAGAACCAACTCTCTGCAACGATATAATCTTAGAGGTGTTAGACTCAGATAGGAGATAACTGCAGATAATGTAGAACTGAGTATTATGGCTCCAATGTTGGGAGCTCACAGTACCAAAGATCCATGATTCGAATCCCAGCTGTTATCTCCAATTTTTTCCGACCCTGATTCCATCCTTAGCCTAACACGACGGCTTGTACGAAAAAAAAAAAAAACAAAAAACACTTTTACTATTTCTTTTTTCTTTCTTTAAATTGCGAGAAATGAAGAGCATAAAATGTTCTTACTTATTGGTGCAGTGCTGTGTAACATTTTGACATTCGCCTTGTTCTACAATTCAAAACACTTTTAATAAGCTAAGCATGGTTTAATTTAAATCATTTTTGTTTTTAGTTGTATTACTTTTATCATTAGCACAATCATCAGGTTTTACAATATCTTGGTCATCTTCTTGCTGCATTTTCATCTTAAATAGCTTTTTCCCCATTGTTCTGCATTCTCCCAGATCCATCTACCAACCCCCTTTCTCTCGTTGTTATAATTATTCCCTGTTTCGTCTTCCGTTCTTTCTTCTTCCCGAAGAAAACCATTCATACACCAACTTTCATATTATTTCCTTTGTCATTCTTTTTATATGACCAAACTGTCTGAATTGCTTTGTTTTGATTGTATCTACCAAAGATTCTTTCACTTTCATTTTCTCTCGTAAAGTTTTTTTTTATTTATTTATTTTTTTTTATTTTTAAGAATTGAAAGCTTGGGCAAAAATTTTGTGAACATTTTTATGAATTTGTCTTTCCATGAAGTTCTCTCCGAAAACCCTCGAAAAATCAATAAGCTCTTTAGAATATAATTTTGTTAGAATTGTTTATTTCAAATATTTTGATTCAGATCCATATGTTATTATGCTTTTCATAATAGGCCTGTATATGATTGTTTCAGTTTTCATTGTAGTATTTGTTTACCACAAAATATTGCATATTTTGACATTGCTTTATCTTTCATTTTTTATTTAATTCATTTATATCATTTACGTGATTTCCATCCTTATTTATTATGAATTCTAATTTGTGCATTCTTTACAGTAATTTAAACACGGCTCCCCATTAAAATTGGAACACATTGTGTAGAAATTACTTACTCTCTCTTCTCCTTCGGTTGTTTGATTAAGCTGTTCGGATCCTTCACTTCTGTGTGTTCGTTCTTCCTGCTCGATTTCGTCCAATCTTGGTAAGCGTTGATCATATTCAGACACCTACTGACATTGCTGTCGTATTTTAGACCAGTGATACTCGTACCTTCTGAGTAAATGTGAGTTTGATTTAATGCGTTTTATAGGCGTTGCAATTTTAATGTCCAGTAGGGTACTTCGTTTTCCATTTTCCAAAAATAAATGCCGTTATTCCTATTGTAGTTGTATTTATATTAATAATGAATGTCAAATTATGTGAAACTCAGGTTCAGAATAATTTAGCATAAGAATCTCAGTCGTTTGGAGCCAATTGAATTTTATTCTATTTCTCTAGAGCTCCCAACAATGTAATTGGAATTCAATTTTGTAGTGACGTAAGGTTTTTTAATTGAAGCTGAACTTGAATGGCAGATGTTAAATATCTGTGTAGGAAATTATTAAACTTCATAAAACTACAAAAAATTAATATGTTACACATATTAAAAATGTTAATAATTTGCCACAAAGTGTAGGAATTGCAATAGTTTACGAAAGAAAAATGTTCCTTTTTTACGTAGAATTTGAATATAGTTTCAATATATGTCGTATTAGCACGGCTTTGATTTGACACATTTAAAGTTTTAAAACATGTAATCACTTAAGTAAATACTAAATTACAAACATAAAATTGATTGTGATCTGCATAAAAAGTTGTGAATGATGACTTTATGACATATTTACCTCTCATGACTATTCAGCAATAATCCATCATCATAATGGGACACTGGAGGTCCAAAACGCAAATTTAAAGGCATGCTACATCCATATTATTGCATAAATTCAGAAGAATGCTCAATTTGTTACAATAGTTTTTTTGATATTTGGTCTTCAACAAATATTTCGATTGATTATCAGGCTGTTTTTTGATTGGTTTTATCAATTCCCCAAAACTTTTATCGTCCTATAAAAGCCTTGATTTATTGCTCCTCTTTCAATTTATTTTCTTTGTTTTTAACTGGCTATCGTACTTCGGTATTATTAGGTTGATAAGAAAGTTTTTCCCTTTAAAGAGTGTATTTATCTCAGAGTTACTAGTTAACGGATGATTTGTTTATACAGAGGGTGCCAAAAAATGTATATACACTTCAAGCAAAGAAAAACTGTGTTAACATAGCAAAACTGAATTCACACAAACAGAAAATGATGAGTACTAATCATGTTAGACTTTTACAGTTACAACAGTTGCTCAAAGTACCCACCATCGGCGTCGAAACACTTCTGAGTACGTTGAACTACTGATTGAGCAACGAAATTGCGAAATTGCGAAAGTGTCCTCAGCGATTGCAGCACATACCGTTTCAATTTCTTCCCGAAGTGCTGCCAGTGTAGCTGTTTTTCTACGGTATACAACATCCTTAAGAGTTCCCCATAGGTAGAAGTCCAACGGATCCGTAGAACGAGGCGGAAACTCAATCGGACCTCTTCGTCCTATCCAGTGCCTTGGAAGATTGTCATCAAGCTGCGCACGTATATCTCGGTGGTAATGTGGTGTTCTCCCAGATCTGCCCTTGAGAACATCACATACGGTACCATGAGTCTCAAATTTGTCTCGAGTGCGTGCAATTGTTACTCGCGCTAGCGGTTCTGTTCTGTACACATGTCTCCATTGCCTTTGAACTTCAATAACATTATCGTTTTTCCAATACCACTTCAAAATTGCTTTCCGCTATTCAAACGATAACCTTGGCTCCATTTTGTTGTAGCAACGCTAGCATAACGTAATGTGAATCTGTTTACAGAACATCATAGGACAATCTTGGCTTCATTTGCTCATTGTTGATTTACCTGTCACGTAGCAACGCTATCATAATGTACATGAGTTACATCTGTTTACAGAACATCATGCAACACATTACTGTTGTTTTTCGGTCCAACTTTGAAATATATTAAATAGGTTTCTACTGTTAAACTGTATATACATTTTGGCACTCTCAGTATTTACTGAGGGTATTATTTTAAAGAATAGTTTAAAACAAGTTTAAACACATTTGTTACATTATACACGACAAATTCAGAGGATAGATGAGTTTCACACAAAGAACTTTTTTAAACGATCCATATTCTTTGATGTATAATTTCAGAACATTGGATATATCACAACTGATATTTGGATTCCACAAGTCTTTCAGTTGATTACCAGGTTGATTTTTTCCCCAGAGTTTTATCAATTTCTAAAAAAGAACTTCGTTATTCAATAATAGCTTAGTTATAGTTCTATAAAATTTCTGTCAAAAATACAATAATCTTTTTCTTTAGCTATTTACCCTTTCCGGTATTATTAGCTTGACCAGCAAGATTTTTACTATTAACGGTCTCTTCATTTGTCGAGAGATATGTTTTTATTTGTTACTGATATTATTTTAAAGAATAGCTTAAGACGAATTTAAACAATATTATTAAATCATACATTCAGCATATATTCTCCGAATCTAACAAAGAATGTGGAACAATAAAATAGTATTTCTCGTTCTTTTTATGTTCTTTCAGAGTGCTAAGTCATTAGTTGAATAAATATGTCATAGAAGATTAAACAGAATGAGAACAGCATCGCTGGTTCAGGTGATTCAATGATAAGGGTATAAGCAGCGTTCTGGACGATCTTTAGCTATAGAAAATGAAAAGAAGGTTGAGACATTGTCTGCATGACGTAGAAAAATGGGTCTGGTGAACAAGAGAACGCCGATATTACCCCAAAACCAAATTCCACTATTTGTCCAGCACAGTGTTTTTTTTTCCTATCTCATCTATTTTAATGTTTATAACGCTTTAAAATATGAAGTGATTGTTGAGCGAATAATTTGTGCTTTAAATAAGAGCCAGAAATCACAGCTACGATTCCATTGCTACGAAACAATTTTAGCAGAAATTTATCTTTATGAATTATAAACCATATTCTGTGATAAAGAGGGGTTTGATCCACGGGATGACATTTAAAGCGAAATAAAGTCATTAATATCGAAGATTACAGAAGACAATAAAGTTACCACTAGGGAAATGTTTCCAGAACGCATTAACAGAAAGCAGCAAGATACGTGTCGAGATCTTGTAAGCTGAAGATAGAAAGTTCCCACACTAACATAGCGAACCTATTTGTATGGTAATCTAAACCATCTTGGAGCGAAATGAAGTTCGCACTAACTTGATTCCTCCAAATATCTTTTGTCTTGTGTAGCTCGCTTGCTAAAACTATGACGTAAGGTGAGGGAAGCATTGCATGCTAACCTTCATAGTTTACTATCTTCTGAACATGATTGCAACCTGCGTTTTTCTTTGTAACCCAGAGAGCTGTTTGAGTAAGTTACTGTGTTCAACACTGAGCTGTTTTCGTGACTTGACTGATAGAGTCAATCTTTTCCTGCGTGCTGTTTACGTAACCAAGTTTAATCTGTTGGTTTAATGACTTCTGACGTCCCCTGGAATATCTCACCGAGGTCACAACATAGCAAGAATGATTTTTTTTAACAAAAACCTTGAAAGATCGTAAAATACTAATTTGAAAGTGAAATAAAGAAACAACAAATCTTGCAACCAGTTCATGACAGGCATTTCAACAGTGCCAGTGTCTAGGCTGTAAGGTGGATGAGTAATAAAGTTTCTCAGTTGTTTTTGTGTTGACAATGTAATGTATGGCTTCGCATTATTGTGCTGCAGGAAAACATACCCGTCGAAATATGCTTAATCGCCTGGGCTGATTGTTGTTCTATATTTATGGAAACCAATGTAAACAACATCTGCATCCTAAAAATCTGTAGGCGTGAGTTTTCCAGCTGAAGCCTGTAATTAAATAGTACAAAAACAAATTATTTCCATTTTATTTTCAAATTACTTTTTCTTCATTTCGTATTCTCCCAAAGTTGAGAAGAAAACAGGTCATCTGCTCCTATTGTATGTAGAAAATAATAAACAATGAAATCTCTATTAATAAGTTGACCAAAAAGTTCTATTCTGATCACAATATCACTAGTATTCAATAGTTTCCATCGATGTTGAGGATCTTGTGCCAACATGTATATCAAAGAACTGCAGTTTCCAGATCTGCCAAGATATACAATAGCTGTCCTTAGAAAAGGGAAGAAAAATATGATTTATTCACATAGTGCAATGTCTAGAGAATATGGTGTCTCGCGTCCTAGACGGATAATGGTCAGTTGTATGTGGTGTTGCATTATCATACTAAAAAAATTACACAAGTGTGATTCACGAATGCAGCTTCATTAGTTCTCAGCTTTTCATGTACACGTTCCAGCTGTTTAGAGTACGCAATGACATTAACTGTTTGATCAGCTGGTAGCAATTCACCAAATCAAGAATGTAGCCTTTTTTAGTGCAGTGTTTGTGGGACACATTCAACCAGTGATGATTTCTTGTACTGTCGTAGAGGGTCTCACTGCATGTTAGTAGCCTGTGAAGAAAGGAAACCTTCTACTGATGTGACATCAATGCAACTCAACGTGTCAACACGTACCCAGCGACCGAATTTATGCCTTTTTCCTGACTGATGGAGATGGAGTCGTATGGTTTCTGCACTGACGTTGAATTACTGCGTCACGTCCTCACAAATGTGGTTATTCGCTTCAATAGCACTAAGAGAGCCTCGTTATTCATTAATGTTGGTCTTTCAATTCGTAGCTCAACCTCGAGAGTTTTGTTATTTTCCAGGTGTTTCCCAAAACATTTTTGCGCCGTCCATTAGTTTACAGCATCAGCATAGCGTCACTGGGTTGTTTTTCAGTTTAAATACGTAGAGCATACAAGCTCATATAACAACATTCCGGGTGCTCATGTTTGTCTGTGCATCTCCGAATACTTGATGAATGAACTAGCCAGTCTAAGTTTCGACTTTAACTTTGTTGTGCGTTTAATTGTGTCAATACTTGAAATTTGGGCTTTGCAACAGAACTTTTTGGCCAACTGTGTAGTTTGAAAACACGCCATTTCCAGATCTGTTTTTCAACTAAACTATACTGAACTTTATGCTACCAGATGGTACTACTGTAGCTGTTGTTTAGGAGCTTGTATTCATAAATTAAAATAACAATCAGTTTTATGATTTGTGCCATTTGATATTCTGTGGTTTTTTCTGCCAATGCAATTGTCAACATATATATATATATATATATGTATATATAAATTAACACTAATAATAAAAGTAGATAAAGATAAAAGACAGAGAAAGAGTCACACTTGATATATATATATATATATATATATATATATATAAACATTGGATCGGTATTTGATTAATCTTGAGAAGCAAGTGCTTTACCAAAAAATAACATACTCTCAGTGTAGTTTCTTAGATCTTTCAATGAAAGAAAGAGGAACAAAAGAAAATATGAACCTTATAAATATAAAACTGCAAGGATGAAGAGTTTGAAATATATCACAAAGTAAGGAAAATGAATTAATGAAAGAAAGACTGCGATGCTCACAGGTAAGAAGAGCCATACAATCAATATAAATGTAAAAGCAAAGATTGATACAGCACTTCTAATTTTTAAATTACAATTCCTTTACCTACAAAAGGTCGGCACATGATGAAGTTGTAGTAACATTTGTATGTTTATTTGAGGATTATGTTCTTTAAATATTTGTTTTGCACAAAAAAGTTCTCTGCAAGTTCTTCCACCGTCAGAAAAGCAAGCATACTCCAAAAGTGTTCCAATAAATCGTAAGAAGGTTGAAGACATCAACAAAGTTTTTGCAGTACATCCCAAATAAAATTTTGCCCCTCCACATTGGCCTCTCGCACATGAAGACCAACTGCAGAACATTTATGAAGTTAGAGGTGTAGTTTATTTCCATATTTCTTTATCCTTTTGAAAATTAATGTTAAGTGTGCCTCAAAACACGACCAATGTAGTAATTCTCTTGGAATTAGGGAAAGTTGGTGTGAAAAGTATGGCGATGGAAAGGATGCTGAAATATTGTATCGGATAAATAAAATGCCAATATATTCAATACTTGTTTAAGATGTCAGGAATACATATTTAAATAGTAACAGTTGGTTCGGAAGTATTGGGTCAATTGGAGAATGAATTAGGTGATGTATGGTTTGCAAGAGAGGACCACCCTGTTAGAAATGTTTTGGAAGTTCGGTCCAGATTTGAGAATATGAATAGGCAGGTTTTAGGTTCGTTAATATGCGAGAAAATACAATTAATATATTATAAGTCTTTCAAGGTTAGATTTATGAAGATATACATGGAAAGGTGCAACATACAAGAAAGAGAAGGACTGACTGATTTAGATTGGGGATTTGGAAGCTGAGCGGTTTGAGGAATGAAGTTTCACAGAGTGCGTGCCCGATATGTGTAAAGGAGGGAAATGCTGAACACATTCTGTTCAAATATGGAGGATTGCTGTAATTAGAAATAAGTGGTTGATGATCAACAAGAAGTTGATGATCAACGAAAATGTTGATGATAAAATTCACTAAGGAGGTCGCCTACGTTTTATGGAAAGTAAGGCTGAAATGGTAGAGAAGAAAATGAAATACATTGAGTTTAATTAGAAAGTAGGAAGTTTTACAGTTCAAAATGTGTTAAATTTTGACTTCATATATGTCAGGAATGTGTGTGCGCGCGCGCGCGTGTGTGTAAAAGATGAGAATGAAATGTTTTTGGATGTTCCACTTGCAGACTACTGTTGAGTCAAAGAGTGTGTGTAGTAAGGAATAAATTATTAGTTTAAAATAAAGGTTTTATTTAATTACAATGTAAAATGTGTAATGGGCAAAACTTAGAAATTGGCAAAGTGCAGAATTAGGTAGTTGGCGTTTTTTAAATATTGTTAGCGTATCAATAAATACAATACTATATTTCTTTCTAATCTCCTGTTCTTTGTTACTGATAATTTCTGTAGTTCAGTATCTGATAAAAGTATTAATTATTAAACATTTGCCTATAGGGTATTGCATATAATATTCAAAAACTCTCACAATTAAAATTATAATACATTTTTCTCGTAATCTTATATATAAAATTACGAGATTATATAAAAATGTTGAGTTGACATTTCCATTTTCTCTCAATTGATTATATTTGAAATGTACTTCTATACACGGATGGATCGCATAAAATGTTACAAGTTAATATCATTGATCAATATAATCAAATTCTAACATTTATTGGAGGAAGCTTCATTCAAAATTGCTTTATGAGCAACACTTTAGTGGGCAATTTCATAATTTTAAGTGGAACAATGATATAATTTTTAGATGTAATCAACAAATGAAACAACCTTTGTTTAACACATTTTTTTCTAAAATGAAAATTTGAGAACGTATAACGGTTTGAAATGAGCGCTATATAACGGTTAATAATAACAATAAAGCAAGCTTTTAGTTTTATAATTCTATTAAGTGCTCAAAAATTCCATTAAAAGTTAAACATTTAGTAGTTTTTGTCGGAGGTTTTCTCTAATATTTGCCAACATACAGGCAGGGTATAAGTGTCATATGCTTCACATATTCCTTTCTTCATATTTTCTTTGTTTGTATTAAAAAAAGCACAATTAACTCTACTGGGGATTTTCAGATGCCAATAACGCATATAATATTTATTAACATACCCTATGTTCAAAAGCCTTTATGCAACATCAGCCCGGAGTGATCTCTTTGTGTGAGTTTCTGATGACACGCATGGTATTTCTGTTGCTTTAGTGCGCCTGTCTTTGGCTAATTCCCCATGACTCATCTATGAATTTACAGCTATAGCGGCAAGAACGTTAATATTATTCCCATAATTTATTTTGACTTCATCTTTTCGCTATTCCTGCTCTTAATACTTTCATGCTTACGTACTTCCGGACTTTGAAGCTCCTTCCATATCGCTCACTCACAAAGCATGTTTATTTCTATTTCATGTGCCATATTTCTGAGTTTACGAGAGTTAAACCACGGCATATACGATCGGGGTGGCTTGTGTCGGCACCTTTCCTACATCTGGTTCCGAGTTCGGTGTACTTCTCAATAAGTCCATTTGATGTCCCGGCTATCGCCACAGCCTTTCAATTGTTTAATAAACAACTGTTAAATGTAGAAGTAGCAAATTCATTAGTCAAAACGTTATATTTAACTAAAATGTGCTTGTTCTCTTCAAAATAGACTTGAAATTCCAGTATTTGTCGCTGAATCAGAAGATAATTAGCCTAGGTATGTAGAATACAACATTAATTAAGATGAGTAAATATTGTTTTTATTATTTTTATAAGGTTTTATGTTTTGATTTTTATTAATGGTTTGTGAATGACGGTTAACGCATTACTATTATTACTTTATTTTTTCTGCTAAATCCATATTTTTATATTTAGCTGAGAAAGTATGAGAACGTTTCTGCATTATAACATTTCTGATATAAAAAAGTTAGGTTAGGAGCTGGCGAGTATAGCGTAGTTTTATAATTATCATAAATAAAGATCTCTAAAAAGCGTATATTTGTGTTTTCCGCTCTTTACAGCAGCTGTACCGTATGATACTGATTACTAGATAATCAAATGGGGGGGGGGGGAGAATATATAAAATAACCCATTATCTAAGATCAATTTTCACTAAACAAAACCCACTTGATTTGTTAAATTTTCTGTATTCATTTTCTTGGCAGCATTTTACAACCTATGAACAGCGAAACATAACCTGAAACGATAATAATAATAATAATAATAATAATAATAATAATAATAATAATAATAATAATAATAATAATAATAATAATAATAATCACGCAATTTGCTAATTATTATTCGGTGAAACACTTTTCAATGTTTCAAGCACCATTTGTCAGAATTATTCAGAGGAATTTCACTTAGCATCAAAAGTTGTTTTATTGCGTAATGCTATCCAAGTGTGAAACAGAAAAGTATCACAGACTTTAATTCACAAGAGCGAGTAATGCCAACATAATCGTCAACCGATACCAACCTGGTAACTTAAACTTTAGCGTCAATAGTAAATATTTCGGTATACTTATATTCCGTAATAATTATCATTAGGATTTCGATGGCATACACATGCATGATTTAATTTATTAAAAAAGTAGCAATAAATTCTCGGTTTGTATTCAGTTATGCAGTCCCTTTATTTATGCAGAGTCATTTGAAGGAAAATAAAGGTCGTGACATGCGTACTCAGTAGATATGCCCAAATCGTCTCTTGTATATCTACTGAGGCTAAACAGTCAAAATTGCTTAACTGTCTTTAATATTGTAGGTAATTTTTAAACTGAAGTTACCAGATTTTTTTTTCTTTTCCAATGTTTCTTCCCCTTTTTTTAATCTTTGTTTATTATCGCTTGAACTGCATTGTTTTTCTCGAGACATCTGTAGAACATCAGTAATGTTGGTGTAGGCCTGTAGTCTGTAGAGGTGAATGAAATGAAATATGATGGAGCAAATGAACTCAGAGCCCTTGGCGTCTTAAAGTTATCTGGCTCACGGTAAGGAAAAACTTCGAAAATTCTCTTATCCAGACAGCTTGATCTGACCTATTTCTTCTTCTTCTGGCTCACAAAGTGGAATTTAGCTCTGTACTACTGTCTCAAACTTACATAACTTCAAAGATTTTATTTTAGACAAAACAAAAGTTACTTAGTTCGCTGAGGACAATCAGAATATTTTTAAAGTGCACATTATTCTATTTAAAATTCTGAAGCCCCCACCACATGATGGGGTCATGTTAACCATGAAGCTATATGCAGATCATTTCCTCCGCTTAATTTAGAAAGACATCATTTAAGAGACATTAGCATGTAGAATGGAGTGGACCAACCTATGTATATAAATTTTATTAAATTCTAAAGAAAAAATCGTAAAATAGTCATTTTGTTTAATATTGATGGCCATGGAGAAACTAAATGCATTAAAAAAATTACTTTCATGGAAATGACTGGTTTACAAAATTCATCGACTTAATTTGAATGTCTCTCTGGGTGGAGTCTTTGTAGCAATTTTCCTTACGTTTAGTCTACTGTAGCATTCTCAGAACTCCGTAATTGTTTCAATAAATGTATCTTTGACAGAAGTTTAGAGAGTTATTTCTAGATCATGTTGAGTAGGAAATGAGTGCAGGTATTAAAATATTCCCATTCAATAACGGAGTAATGTCATTGCAGGCATTACTTTTCGTAACCACAAGAGGAGTTACTGTAAACTCTCTGCTAAGCGTTCATTCCAAAAAGTAACTCCATTACATTAAGAACGTCAATGCGATGAATAAATTTACCTCACATTCATTTTATGAGGATGAGGTAAAACTCCGGAAAGAAACCCAACTGGGGACAAAATCTCGTTTTGCTAATTGACGAGAGCTTTGACCACAGCGGTGATACAGAAGAAATTAATTTGACGAAACATACCGAATTCTTCGATAGCTCAATTGATTATAATATGGTTCTGACCCAGTTTCAGTCTCAATACTACAGAGTTGCCTTCATTTGTGATGGAAAAAGTTGGAGGTAAACGGCTTTTCTTGACGTTCTCTCAATTTCATTCCAAACAGCTTTAGCCTGAAGTCCTGATTTCCCTTAAGACTTTGATATTCTAATCTCTGAACATGGTAGTGATACTTCGAACATTTTGATATCCAAACCTGGAACAATTGCTTCCTGTCTGGATTTCAAAGTAATGCGAATTTACTACTAAATGTTGGTGGTTCTTTTTTTTTTTTTTTGACAGATGGGCTTTGTGGTGCCGTAGGATTCATTCAATTTCACACGTAAGGACAGAGGCTGGCTGATTCAAGGATGACTTCCAAATATTCTCATTCCATTCTGTAGTTTTCTTTATGTTTTATTTACAATCTGACAGAGTAAACTTATCTGATTTTAAAAAGTTCTATCAATGTAGACAAAGAAAGTGGTCCGCTTTCAGAGTTAAAATCTAACATAGGGTAGCTCTGGTGGCATTCGCTTAGTGATGCGGGTTCAAAGTAGAGTGAAATTTCCAATGAATGCCGTGCGCGTCACGAATACACATACACACACAAAGTTAATCTATCACACTACAAACGATTAGCCCAGTTATGAGGAGAGTTTAGTGTTTTCGAACCTACGACCTTTGACCCACACAATACCTCTGAGATAACTTTATGCACGCAATATTACTGGGTATGTGAACAAGGTCCTGTGTCGAAATGCACTTACGTGGGTAGGTCCATAAGTTTCCGGCCTCGCCGATAAGGACTGTCACCTTCATAAAAGCCTTATCTGGTGTCATACCTTATCTATTAAGTAAATAATTGCAGCTGTAACTTCCACTCCGCTGTGTTCAGTTGTTCAGATATAGTTGCATAAAGAAGGCTATGTGTAGAAGATTGTGACATTTTGAAAATGGAGTTTCGAGCTGTTATTAAGTTCTTCACAAAAGACGGTGTATATGGGGAAGCACCCCTCTCATATTCTTCCGTAAAAGAATGGGCCAAACTTTTTCGAATGGATGGGTCGAGAAAGCATTGAAGACGAAGAGCATGCACGTCGGCGCTTGGAGGTGCTCACTGCTGAAAACATCGCCCGCTCTTGTGGAAGGAGAAATTATGGAAGACTGGAGACTCAAAGTTACAGAAATAGCAGCAAGGTTGGGTCTTTCTAAAACAACAATTATTCATGAACATTTAAACATGAATAAGGTTAGTGGAAGATGGGTGACTAGACTTCTTTCCTCAGTTCAAAAGCAGCAACAAGTCATCTGTTGTCAGGCATTCTTGAAGCTCTGCCGTGGCAACGAGAGAGATGTTCCGCAAACCGTTGTTACAGAATATGATCCCTTGTCCAAAAGAGAATCAAAGGAGTTGAGTAAATCTGGCGAATCACCGCCTCTAAAGGACAATGTCACTCAGTCAGTCAAGAACATCACGGCCACAATCTTATGTCCCTGTGAAGGAATACTCTTCCTTGACTTCATGGAAAGGAACACACAATAAATGGGGAGTACTATGCTGACCTACTGCGCAGACTACGTGCTTCCATCAAAGAGAAAAGGCGAGGAAAGCTTAGTGGTGGTGTGCACCTTCACGACAATGCGCCTGTGAACACAGCTCTTGTTGCAAAGGAGCTGTGAAGAAATGTGGCTTCAGGGAGATCCACCATACACCCTACAGCCCAGATCTAGCTCCCAATGACTATTTGCTCTTTTCAAAACTCAAGAGGGGCCTTCGAGGAAGGAAATTTAAGTGTAACGAAGAAGTGATGGGTGCTGTTTATGCCCATTTGGCGGACAAGACTTTTGACTATATTGGGAGGGGGAGATTGAAATGTTAATTCAAATATGTGAAAAGTGTATTGCTATAAAGGGTAAATATATTGAAGTGAAATATAGTTTTTGTGTTTAGCATACCTATAAAATGGTTAGGCCGGAAACTTAAGGACCTATTCTCGTCAATGTACATATTTAGACTTCAGGAGTGAAAATGCAAAACGAAAAGTTTAAAACTGAAAAATAGTTCAACAATTAACTCCATAGCAACTAGAAAACGTCGGAAGTATAAAAGGATTTTTAATACAGCATGTCATTTGTAAATTAAAAAAAATATGCCATAAAATAAATTAAAATTCGGGGAGATCAGATATTATTTCCACTTTGCTCTCCTCTGGCACTTGTTCGAGATCACAACATTACGTGGCTTTTCAGTCTCAGAGCAGGAATGTGTAATGTTGGCGCACTTCTGTAATAGCGGTTTTATTGTCTATGACTTAAAAGTGACACCCAAACACAGTATTGAATGATTGTTTATGTACGAATATAATAATTATGTTTTTACAATTCTATTTTTGAAATTTGAAGGTTGTTTAAGAAAAGATATCAAGGAATTAATGTTAAAATAATAAGCCTAATTTTATATGAACGAGCAACTAATGCTCAGAGATAAAAGTTTGTGCCCATTTTAGAGTAGCTATGCGTGCGTGCTTTAGCTTTTCTACAGCAGCACTTAAACTGACTATTGCACGAATAGAATATCTTCAGTAATACCACCATGTGTGCTGATAATTTTTCGGTAATTTAACTGATGTCAAGGAAAAGTTTAAAAGGTCATTTAAATTACCTATGAAAAATTATAAAATAGAGGGAGATTCCGTAAAATAATTGCAATGCAGAACAATGCTATGTTTTATTTAGTTTGTACTTTTAGTATAATCATTTAAGAGATTTGGCTCCTATGTTTGAACTATACACTAATTTCATTAGCTCTTATTCCAAGCAGAATCGCATGGAGATCTAAAATAAATAATATACAACTGAACACTATAATAACAATTACCATTTACTACTATTTTTGTATCAATTGTGTCATATTTTGCGTTGCCATGAGAATTTCTTAAAATAAATGAACTTTTGAGGGAATAATAACAGTACATGGTAAATTTATTTGTTTCAACAGTAACTTTAATGTTAAATTACAATTTTATTCTTTATTCATATCCGTTTTCTAGGTCAACCGAAGCAGAGATTATAGGATAAAAAATGTAAGTAAAAGTTAAAAACTGTCAGTTATTAATTTTTGAGTACCATGCTTTAAAACTATCGATTAAGTTCCATTCTAATTAATGAATAAACTTCATTGAGATGGTACATTGGCTGAAAGGGGCTCGTATGCAATAATAAATTAAGTGTGCAGCCCATCTCCCTCCTGATATCTCGAGGAACTTTAAAAGAGTTCCATATACTCTAAAAAGGAAACTGCAATAAGCGTATAGTAGTTTATTAAGCAAGCTACATAATTTTTATTTTTTTTAATATGAGCTAGTAAATTATCTTTTAACCACTTATATATAACGATGAAC
Organism: Metallyticus violacea; assembly: GCA_030762175.1. Taxonomy (NCBI): domain Eukaryota; kingdom Metazoa; phylum Arthropoda; class Insecta; order Mantodea; family Metallyticidae; genus Metallyticus; species Metallyticus violacea. The sequence continues at coordinate 49,772,202 of CM060830.1, forward strand.
AGTAAGTATTTCGTGACACCAGGGATATTGCGCTGCTTCTATTACCAGCGTATGACAGCACGTTCCCTGGTAATTAAGTTACCGCCTCTGCGGTGGAAATTTAATTTGATTATCCGTATTTTCAAGGGAAATCTAATCCCGTTTTATTAGATAATGCCATTAATTTCTGTGGCGAATAAAAAAGGCAAAGGTGTCAAAATTTTCAACGTCATATATTACAGGGCAATTCTCTCGCTAGCGACCCGAAACTATTGTCTATAAAAGGTTATGTTATTCTGATAATGGCTTGAAAATTTGTATACACATACCTTTAACGACAAACAGCGTGGAGATCCCTATATATATATATATATATATATATATATAGAACGTGTACAGTGAAGTTCGTTTGGCCGTGTTCTGCGTCACCGCATCTCGGTAGTTGTGATTCAATGTCGGGTTCGTCAGGCTCCCGACTTTTTTCGTTGGGGCATATTGATAGGAAAAGTTAATAAAAACAAACCACGCACAACCAAAGATGCTCTACTTCAAGATATAAGCAGTTGGGAGAAGAATTTGAAAAAATACATAAAGATGTGTTTGGGTTAGGCAGGAGATCTCGAGCATATATTATGGGCAGGTCCTGCTTTGCAGATATGCGTATATGAACTTGCATTAGTTTGTGACCTCTAGCAAGATAATCGCCTGTACTAAATTAAAAGATAACACTTTAATTAAAATCATATTAGAAATTGTATTTTTTGTTAATAGAAAATAATATGCCTCTTTCATAAGCAGAAGCACACCAAGAGCCTTAGAAAGGAATATGGACACATACTTACTGTTGAAAGCGTGTGTCTTTTATGTTTAAATCATTTTCATCTGTATACCCTAGCAAAGCAGATAACAAAATGATTCCTTTATTTTAGCATTCTCTTTTAGTTCAAAAAGCACGCGCAGTAAACGAATTTCCAAATGCAGAAAGTTCCCTCCCAGCAACACAAACACTTTGCAGGAAATAAAAGACTGCCTGCGTTGCGTCACACAAACTGAGATCCCCATCATGCGCTTGATTTACAAGGGTAAGAGTAAATGGCTTGTCTAATTATGGACTTTTTGCAGCGTTTCTACGTGAGAGCGCAAAAACTCGGAGAATCCTTTTACATTAATAATTACTTGCCATTAAAGAGTTTACCGGTTGGAAAATTATAAAAGCTTTCCATAAATATCAGTTCTCTACTAAAGCAACTGCAGCGGTAGGTAAAAATCTCGTCTCGCAAGCAAAGAACAAGTTGTATGTATTCACAGTTTTCACGACAGTATCTTATAACAAGCTCAATTAAAATAATTAAAAAAAACTGCGTGAACATTTTAAATTTAAAATAATTAAAATTTTACAAATTATTTATTTAATGTACAGTTAGGTTATTTGAGTTACGCCTGAACCCTACTGCTTACTGAGGAAATGCAGCCGCCGCATCCGGGAAAAAAAGGAGGTAGAGTCGCTGCGTATAAAATTACTATTTTTATTTCAGAATTTATGTTTATACTAAACTGTACAATAATACTATATTTAAAACTGCTAATAGTAACTATTAATCTGTGTTATAAGAAATGTTGAAAATGATGTCCCTCAGCGGCAATACATTGCCGGCATCTGCATGGCAAACTCCTGAATTTCATTTGACATTTCTTAAGGACAAAGCTTCTATCCGGTAAATTTTATCAAATTTACCAACAAGTTTTCTTGCGAATCGCCTTATCACTTCTATGAAGAATGCGTTTTATATATGTATTGTACATAAAAACCCGTTCAAGACTGTTTATGTAATTAACACACTATTTACACACGAACGTACAACTCGTTGACAAAGCGTTCCTCAAATTAACTACAAGCTGCTATCTGCACTTGCATATGGCCTGGACGAGTAGCTTCTCCCAGTACGCAGCCTCGCACTGCCGGCCCATAACTCAGATAACCTAACTATATTGCTTTTTTTTTTTTTTTGTAAAGTTATCAAGCTGTTCTTATTCCTCTTTTCTGTATAAGTAGCATTTAGGAACAGGAATTCTATATCTTTTTATTTTTTGCACCTAATGTCCTAAAATACACAGCTTCATTTAGGCCTACGCACGGAGCTGAGAACGTCAGCCGCGCTGGGCAAGCCACGCCAAGTCATGTGACAGCACAGACGATGAACCAAGACCGGAAGGCTGAAGTCATCAGTAGATGAACGAAGTGTGAATCTCCTGGCGGATGCTCAAAAAGATCATCTTGTGATATGTGAGGAACTTTCAGAAACCTTGGGATTCTATCAATGTCAGTATTGCGTACTGTCATAAATGATCTACAGAATAGAAAAACGGTTTGCGATGGATCCCTCATCTCTTGAAACAGAAGCGCTACCAAGGAATCGTGATGACAGACACAGTCCGTGGGAAACAAAAGCCATGCAGTGTATTGTCGATACTTCATGCAAAAACTGCGCAAAATGCACAAAAACCGTCCTCAGTTGACCAAGGCGGACCATTCATCCTCCATGACAACGTTCGTCCACACACAGCGAATGTTGTGACGAATATAATTGGAAGCGTTAACTCATCCGCCCTACAGTTCGAACATGAGTCCGCCAGACTTCGACCTATTCCGAAAGTTGAAAAAAAAAAAAATATAGATGGACTTCGTTTTATTTCTATGGAGGAGGTTTCTCCTGCTGATACCCGAGCTATTGGATAGAAAACAGAAGTGGTGCTTCGGAAAGCACGAGTTCCCCAAGGGGCCATACTGTCCCCTTATCTCTATGCAACATACACCAGCGATTTTCCACCAGCAAACTAAGTAAAGTACTCGTGTATGCCGACAACACGGTAATATATACATATCAACAAAAATATAAATATGAAATAAAAATCTCCAACGTTACACTAATTCATTTTTGGAATGGTTAGACGTGTGTAAAATAAAAGCAAATCTAGGGAAATTCATTCCTATATCATTTGCACACAATAGGAAATAGAAATAAACATACAAGGACAACAGTTGCCGTTCTGTCGGCATACACGCCACTAGACTCCAAAACGCTATGGAGAAATCACGCAGAAATACTGCCGCCTGTAGGATGTACCTCCATATTTCGCAGCAAAAAAGTAACACTATAAACAAAGCTTATATTATATAAAGCAATGATTCTAAGCTTCTAAACGCACGACAGTGTAGCTTGTGCGCCTCTACAAACAATGCAAAACAAATGCCTCAGAAAGCTTCACCATGTCCCCATACTCACCAAAAATTATACCATACCTCGGGAGATAAGAATCAATCGTGGTACTTTTTGTCGAGCATAAAATCCACAGACTCAGGGCAAAAATTGGGGTCCATCTGAGTATAGTAATAAGAAACACTGGCAAAGGTATACGAGAGCACATAAAATTTAAAAGAACCAAAATGGTGTTGTAAATATGTATATAAATAATATGTCCAAAGTCTACCACTGTAGAAATAAAGATCAAATCACCCTTCCCCCTCTCAAAATCCTTTCCCCTCCTCAACCCCCGGCCTACTATGAAAATAATTCTTAGGATAAGGTAGATAAATAACTAGAAACTATTTAAGGTGCATTAATTAAATACTCAAAAAGGAAGCACACTCAATAAATACAACTAAAACTGTTTCTTATGGCTCGGAACAAGGCTCATGTATGGGTTTTTTTTTTTAAAACAAATAACAAGCATATAAGTAAAAATAAGCAAACTGTAACTAAATGTAAATTATCCCCTGAAAGCCCTCTCCTCATCATTGTAAGGCTGCAATACACTTTTTTCAATAAACGAACTCGAAACTCGAATGAAATAGTATAGCTCCCCAAACGTCGGTACTCGGTCATTGAGAGGTAGGGAAATTATACTGAGCTGTAAAGAAACAATATCATAAAATAAATGTCTAAGTAAAATAAAAGGTGTGCATTATTTATAAAAGGACCCTCATATATGTTGTCTTTGAAATAATATTTAAATGTTTATATCCGTTATCATAAGTATGATAAGTTGGATCAATATATATATATATATATATATAAAGTAAACTAACAAACAAATTAACATTAATTATAAAAGTAGAAAAGAATAAAAAACTAAGATAAAGTCACATTTGAGATCGCTATATTTCAAACTGGTTTTTTTTTATTTTTTTTTTTAAGTCGGTCCTGGTGGTGTAGTGGTTACCATACTTGCCTCCTACACCCAAGATCGCGGGTTCGAACCCGGCCAGGACCGATGGATTTTTTCGGGACGTAAAACTCCTAAGTATGGTTTCCTTCGGAAGGGAAGTAAAGCCGTTGGTCCCGTGTCGTACATTTACGGCACGAAAAAGAACCTCAAGCCTGAAAGAAGAGGCCTCTGAGCAAAATTTGTCGGCCGTTTCACGCCCTGAGTTGAATGGGACGCTGATGACCTGAGGTGTTAAAAGAGCGTCCATAAATAAATCAATCAAAAAAAATAAAGAACTCGTTTTTGAGTCCAAAATAAAAAAAGAAGACAAGGTCATTACAATTTCTTCTTCTTGCCATAGAAGGACTCACCGAGTTCGAAATATAGCAATCTCAAGTGTGAGTTTATCTCAGTGTTTTATCCTTTTCTACTTTTATAATTACTGTTAATATTTTTTGTTATATTTTGCATACTTTCTGCCGCTTCGATATTATTTGACATTTGCTTTTAACATGTGCTTAGAATACAAAGGATGTAGTTTGACGTCTATGCGTCAGAGTTTTCATAAGTATTTAAAGAAAGTTGCTTTTTTCTCTCTCTTTTATTTTTTATACTGCAATAGGTTCTGATACCGCCCAAAATTACCAAACGTAAACCTTTGTGTGGTAATTCTTTGTTGCGTGTGTGTAAGGAACAATGAATCACACCTTTGTCTATGATCGTGAGTAATTATAAGCGTTTACTAAAACCTGCGTCTGAGATAAATATTCTGTGATCACAGCAATAAAATGCGTCATGGCAGGGCCTAAGATAACGTAACACGTAACAAATATATGGCGACATTTGAACTCTATGATACGAAATAAACAACAAAATGTTACGAATGTTCTAGATAACTTAACATTTCCCATATTGTTTTACTATATACACAATTTCTTTGTTTTCAAGGTCATTTGTAAAGTTCGTGCATTGTAAACTGTGAAGCATAACGTACAGGCGTTTATAACATATTCTCTCTCTCATTTTCATCCTGGACTCTATTCCACAAAAATACTACAAGTGCATAGAGTTGTAACTAGAGTTTTTAGTAGTATAGCATTCACATACAATTTCTTCTGCAGTTCTGCTTTGCTGTTTCATATTTAACAATTGTGCAAGTGACTTTTAACTGTTTTATTCCACACTACCTATTAAACATTCCTTTGTAATCAATAAGGTTTCTTTACAAGGTAAGTAATATTGCAAAATTTAAGCACAAGTCTATAAGCTTTACTCAGGAAGTTGAATGCTTTATAAAATGTAATAAATTATTAGTGAAAGTTATGACTACAAGAATAGGCATATGTGTAAAGAAATAATAATTTGTGTTTAGTTCAGTATTTAAGTACAATGAACGTTGAGGGTTAAGAAGGCATAATCTCCATGGTCTAGTGGTAGTATTCCTGCTTTCTATTCGGTGAAACAAGGTTCGATTCCCAATTGGATCAAATTCCAGAGGTTTTCCATCACTTAAGGTTAATGTCTGAGAAACTTTGACCACAAAGTCCCCTGTGCTATCTTTCTAGGCATCCAGCAAGAGAAGATGACTACATTCTGGGGAAACATCCCACAAGTTCAAATAGACAGTGGTGACATAAAATATTTATTTATAAATTCAAACAAATTTTACTTATTTGCTTATTTTGTTATTAATTACTGCACATTCAGAACACTGACGTCGCAGTAAGCAGGGTCGGTCCTGGTGGTGTAGTGGTAATCATACTTGCATCCTAAACCCAAGATCGGGGGTTCAATCCCGGCCAGGGTCGCTGGATTTTTTCTGGCATAAAAATCCTAAGTATGCTTTCTTCGGAAGGGGAGTAAAGCCGTGGGGTCCCGTGTCGTAGATTTACGGCACGTAAAAGAATATCAAGCCTAAAAAACAGGCCTCTGAGCATTTATCGGCCATTTCAAGCCTTGAATTGAATGAAATGCTGATGCTCTGAAATGTTAAAGAGCGTCCGTAAATAAAACAAATTAACAAGAAATATGAGGATTGTGCGGTGCATATCCAGTTTGATGTATCTATGCAGATAAACGGGACAGACAACTCTTAAAAGAATGTCATATGACTAGGTCTCATAATTTTAAACCCATCTAACATAAACTACAATACACTGTCGATAATTTCCCTAAATTGTAGACAAAATACAAAGAGACAAGTAAAGTTTTTGCACATATTGCTTTTAGGAACGAAATTTCTTTATGGCTGATGATTAGGGAAATCTCTTAAAAAGGGGTTGAATGTTCCAGCCTTACATATGGCATTATTTCCGCAAATTACTTGACTTAAAAGCATCAAAAAACATGTTTACATTCTAATCTCGTCTTGTTTTATTTAATTGAAATCAATAGACATTGTTTCAATATTGTAATATTATCAAGAAATTTAGATTACATTTCTTTCATAGTTTCCTAGTGAAAAATATGTGAGCTGTCTATTTTAAAAGAGCAACGTTTCGCAAACACTTGAATAAATTTAATTAATAATTACTAATTTACTTACAATTATGTAGCACTCTAAAATATTTTATGATATTCGTGTAAAACAAAATGCCAAACAATAACAACAACAATAATAATAATAATAATTATTATTATTATTATTATTATTATTATTATTATTATTGTTGTTGTTGTTGTTTATGATACAGTGTTAAAAGTAATATTTTTAAATTAAAATAAAAGTTAACATGTATCATACTGTATTATAGACAGCGATTAACTATTTATAAATGAACTAATTATTGTATTAATTTATGTAAGATTCTACATCTGGCCATTCTAAATAACTTAGTAGACAATGCATTTATTTGTCGATTATAGATTCTTAAAACAATTGATAGTAAACAGTAAATAGTAGGAACAACTGATGTCGACACCTTTGATGTTGCTGCTTTTAAATGAACTCCCATTTGAATTCATCTTATATTACTTTGCAGCTAGGTGTATTTAACGAACAGTAGAGAAACGAGAGAATTTGTTATTGGAGTAAAATTAAAATGGGAAAATCGTGTTTTATTTTTACTGTGGTTTTCGGTTTTTATTTATTTGATGGTGGTTTCCGAATCATAATCAAACATTTGTATGCATTATTAATACTTTTTGTTTTCTCCTAAATACCTACTGTGTGTTTAGCTGAGAATGAGTAATTTTTATGAATTTTACCAACATACAAAAAACTAGGTTAAGGAGCTGGCGAGCTTAGATTTATAATTAGCGTAAATGACTGTTCTCTGAAAATCGTATATTTGTTTTCCGCACTTTATAGCAGGTTTACTATACGATAGGCATTACCCTATAATGGGGGGAAAAATATCGTAAAGAGATATGAGTGGTGGTCTGCAATATTACTACATAAAATAAGCCATATACTTAGGAGCAGTTTCACTACACAAATACTACCTCTAGTTGTTAATTATTCTGTATTAATTTTCTTGATAGTATTTTTACCACATTTGATATCGAATTTTAGTGCCTATCAGTATTTTCGGTGAAATAATTTTTAGTGTTTTTAATATTTTTAGTAGTGAAAAAATATTAACTTAGAGCTCGTAGGGATATTTGGTCAGAATTTTTCAGAGGAATTCGATTCGGCATTAAAAGTTTGTATAATAGTCGTAACCTGTGTAACCAGAAAATTAGGCACTGGCTGTAATACCTAGGAGCCGGTAGTGCCAACATAATTCCCAACTACCACCACCAACACAGTGACTTAAATTTTGCATAAATAGTAAATATATCGGAATATTTACATTCGGCAATAATAATTATTAGGGTTTTCATAGATATGGTTAGATTTAAAAATGTTTAAATATACTCACACAGTATTGGTTATACATTTCATTTATTTAATAAAATGCCATTAATTTTTGTGGTTTAATCTCAATAATAATAATAATAATAATAATAATAATTCTAAAAATGTGTTTCTCTGTTATAATACTTATAGGTTGCAAGAACTCTGATTTTATTCCCCTATTACCACACAGTAATGCCACAACTTATTTCAAACCATTACTTAATAAGACATTTATATTCATTTTTAAAAATTATTCAACTTGGTGAGGAATTCGCTTAGTTAATGAAGTTTCTGCATGACGGACTATTTCACCTTAAAGTTTTATAAACCAGCCCGTGTTTACAATTAAATTAAATTTTCTTTATGATGTTGCAGTAATAAACTATAATCTGCTATTTCCATCAGATTTGACCTCAATATTAACTTTGTATTTTCATTTCTTGTTAATCAATGCCAAGTGTGCATCAAAGAGGCCAAGGGTGACGTCATTTTGTATTGTGACTGCCCTCTTGGCAACACGGAACAAGAGTTTCGCTAATAATAGAAACATCCTCCTTTTTTTACCCACGGTAATGTCGCCAAGGTATTTCCAAACCTCTCTCAACTTCCCCGCTATGTGCTAAACATTAAAGCTGTCCGGGCACGCTGGTGCCTAAAGATCATCAGGTCACAGAATCTCTACCGTGTTCCTCCGGCAGAGTGGGGGGCAAAATCACCTAGTCAATAAAAAATATGATTTAAAATACGCGTATTTTTTTGAAAAGTAAAAAAGCAAGTTAACCGTTTTAATAAAATTTAATGAGGCATAGTTTCTCGCGTAAAAATGTAACTTTAGAGCTTACAGCAAAATTTAGGTGACAGGCAACGAATGATATACTGCTCTGAAATTCTGCATTCGTCTCTACAGATCTTCTTTTGAGGCCTATAGAGATTTTCTTCTTTCCTATGGCACAACTCAAAGGGGCAAGTTAAAGTGTTTGAAGAGGAAAGGCAATAATTTTCAAAGGAAGGTGGACTCGGCGCTCCAGTTTGTGTTCTAACGACGGGGGGGGGGGGGAGAACTAACCCTGCTGCTATCGTTGTGAGAGATCATCGTCGAATAACATTAAGAACACTTTCAGAAATTTCATTTGATGCCACTAACACGTTGGTAGCTGAAAAGTTGCATATGAGACGTGTTTGTGCACAGTGCTACTGCTGATCACTTAACAAAAGGAAGTTCTTGTGCAGGTTAACATGCAGCACAAGATGAGGTTACTGTGCCTATGTTATTTTGAACCTGAGACCAAACATCACAACAGCAATCTTCATCAGCAACACAAAAAGGTTTACTTCTGCAGGGAACGTCATATTTTCCGATATTCGAGGAATATTTTACCTGCATGTCGTACGTGCACATACAACTGTAATTGGACAATACAGCAGATATGTCATAAAAAACTGCTCAAGGTAATATCACATACTTGCAATAAGCCACATTTGCATACTACACCACGATAATACACGGCCACATATCGCATATATTGTTGCGTTATATGTCAAAAAATAAATGCGAAGTGTGTTCCTCACATTCCCTATAGATCAGATTTAGACCTATGAGACTTTTACTTTTCTCAAAATTGGAAAGACGTCTTAGTGGGGGGGGGGGCATTTTCCGTATTCAGAAACATTGGGAAGACGGAGGAGGCGATTCAGAAAGACGTATGAAAAAATGGTCTCAGCTGGTGTTCAAATCTGACAGAAACACGCATCTAACGAGAACTGTTTGCCAAAAATGAGGATTCTTTATTGAACGGCCTTAATACATGGTCCAGAGCGATGCCAATTTTGAAATAAACCTTTTTCTATCATTCAAGACAAACCATAGCCTTCTAGAGCAAATAATTCCTGGGATGTAGAATTTTAACTGAACAAGTACTCGTAAAATAAAAAAAAAATAAATAAAAAAATGAGAGAGAGAGAGAGAGAGAGAGAGAGAGAGAGAGAGAGAGAGAGAGAGAGAGAGAAGCTTCTGCAGTTACATAATTAAAAATGTATTAAAATAATTATAACCAAGGTACATTAATGAAAATCATATAAAAATAATAGAAAATTCCACATATATAAAAGGGTACAACAAATATATTTTTGACCTTCCTTCCCTGTAATACTGCCCTTAAAAAGTAGTCAAAACCATGTGAATGTCATTTCTTAAATTTGTGGGAAATATTTAGTTTCACTTAGGAAGAAAGTTAAACTAATAGAAATGGTCATATCCCATTAACAGCCAATCTTAAAACAATGCCAGTACACTTTGGTAACTGGTAAATCAGTAATATCAGAGTCAGTAGACAGTACAAAGACTCAACTCGCATTCTGACTCTTGCGTTATTTTGTTTGTTTGTCTTTATCAACATGCCGGAAGAAAGTGTAAAAGATTGATGCTCAAGTTTTAATTCCATACAAGGTAAAACTGTAATGCCTAAAGGTGAGATGTGGATAAGGAGGTGAGAAAATTATTTTAATTTATTATGTGTATATTTATGAATTACATAAATATATTTATATTATTAATATAAAACAGTTTCTCTGTGACAGAATTAAGTACTCACATCCTACATAATTTTTTAAATGTTCAAAAAATTTGATTTCTATAATGCCAAATAATAAAAAATGCTCCATTGGCTAATTTACATTCTTGTTTAAAATGTATCCGCTTTTTAATAAACGCGACATTGAAATCGCGTGATGTAAGAAAGGTACTAGATATTTGAAGTTTGTTACTTGGGAATTCTAAACTGCTACGGTTTAAACATACGAGTACCTATTATTATATTGGATTAGTTAGGTAGGGGCATATTTCGGTACTTCAACCTTGCTCAAGGGCTGGCCGTTTGTGTCTACGTCCCCAGTGGGGGAACATACGAGAGAAAGGGATGAGGTGAGGGAAACATCAGCGATGGGACACAGACGTACACATTGTTTCCGAGTAGAACACGTGCTTACAGGAAGTTCGAGCCCCCCAGAAGTGCCGCTTCCATCCAGGCGCCGGAGCAGAAACCTTTACAAAGCGCAAGTCACTGTCACACCGCTCCAGCCCACAGATGTTGTACCAGATACAACGAGATGAAATGATAAAATGGGAGAGCGGAAAATACTTGGAAAGTAAAGAACCATCCCAGCACTCGCTTAAGTGACCAATGGAAACCCAAAGGGACTATAGCCGGCCCCAATGGATTTGAACCCAAGCGTTCTCATCTAAAGCATCCACTTGGTTATTATAATTTTATTAAAATAAAATAATAAATAAATGTGCGCTTGGAATCCCCTAAAAGCTATGGCCTTCTGATATATTAGGGACTGAACTTAATATTCTCGCTGGCAGATGGTACAATATCTTGTCAGAAAATACGTGTAAATTATTATCAAAGCAGTTTACTGTATGGTTCAAATGAATATATTGTGACATTGTAATACATATAGAATTTTAATGTTATTCTTTCAATTTTAATTGAGTAATATTTTTTAAAAAAAAATAGCCATATTTTTCGTATTTGGTGATGTGTATTTATTTATTTGTTTCTTCTAGCAAGATTTTAGGTCATGGGGCCTTCTCTTGCACTCTACGAGGCGAAAAAACCAGCAAAAATACAGAGTACAATATACATAGTTACATAAAACACAGTTAGAAAGTTTATAAATATATTGTGTTAGAATTCCGATTGTTCTTGAATAATTTTTCTCGAGTACAAGGGTGGAGGAAGGAAGAGGAGGAACAGAAGAAGAAGAAAGGTAGAAAGAAGAAGAAACAATGGAATGACTGTTGTGATTCCTAGACTTGAGATGACAATTTAATCTAAGTTTAAATTTCTTTATTGACCGACAATTTCTGATTTCAGGAGGAAGGGAGTTCCATATTCTGGGAACTGACACGCTGAATGAGATTGATATGAATGTGTTCGGTGACGAGGAATAGACAGCAAAGTCATACTCCGGGTTCGAGGTAGAGCCAGGCATCTCTAAGCGAGGGGTGGTATATTGACGGGTGAAGGTATGGAGGATTTTCAATAGGAGCACAAGGGAATGAAAAGTCTTTACATTCTGTTACAGATAGGCATGATAATTGGTTGTGCAATGGCGTCACAAGTGTTGAAGAACAACACAGGCATTATGCGCGCGCTGTAATCTGTCGATTTGCACAATATTCAGATTAGAGTACAAGACATCACAGTAAACAAAGTGCGGCTTGACAAGCACTTGAATGAGATTCTTTTTGAGATTGAGAGGTAGATATTTTGCTACATGTTTTAATGTGTGAATTAAAAAAAATATTTTATTGCATGTGTGGGTTACCTGGCTATGCCATTCTAGATTTGAACTTACCTAGGTTTTTTTGTTTTGCTGTTACAATTAATTACATTGTTGTTTACCATGATGGGAGACATCATTTCAATAGTGCACGTTTGTGTCTCACGACTATAGAGTTTAAGTCGTCAGCGTATAGTGGTAATTGGAGTGTTTTCTCTTTTTAGTGGTCCAAATATGGAACCTTGAGGAGCCTCTGCTATAATGAAGAGCCAGAAGGAACACTAATACACGTTGCTGACGCTCACTAAGGTAGGATTCGAGCCAGGCGTTTTCACTGTTGGTGAGATTATAGATTTAAGTTTGTACAGTGGAAGCTTATAGTCGGTAGTGTCAAAAGCTTTACTGAATAATACAGAGGAGTTAGTTTTTGTTGGTCGATGTCCTCTACCACTTTCAGTAACCATGATTTTGGCTCTGAAACCAGATTGATGGTTGTCGAGAATGGAATACACTGTCAGTCGTCTATGTATAATACCGGCACGGTGGCCGAGGTCGTTAAGGCGCGGACTCGTAAGCGGAAGGTCTGGGTTCGAGTACCACCAGAACCATCCTCCCTGAATGTAGTTTTTTACAGGTTTTCCTTAGTCCTCATAAACGGAAAATGTCGGGGAGGTACCCTAAACTTAGGCCTGGAACGTTTCCTTCCTAATAAAAATAAAAATCCTTTCCCAATATATAATTTCATCTCAAGTGTCCGCCGCCTGTGGTGCCTCAGTAGTAAAAACGGGCGATATACACCATTCATTCTATGTACAATGAATTTCAGTACTTTAGATAATAGAAAGACTAATAGGCCTGAAAGATTTCATATATCGTCAAAATTTACTTCATATTTTACCGCTGTCATTTAATAAGCCAGTGCCAGAAATTTTAAAATTGTGAAAATGAAGCAAATACAAGGAATTGAAAGTGCATTTTATTTTTGAAAAACCCTTTATTTTAAAGGATACATTTATTCAGGTGGAGAACTGCCATAGACCGAAAACAGTGATCGTTTGGATCTATTCCACTGCGAGATCTGGTTGCATGTAACAGTTACTCCATTGCGTCACTTTGCTGCTGACGTTACCCATATACATATATAGCAAAAGGAGACTTTGAATATCTAAATTTACCATGACCTTCTGAAGTTTGAATTAAAGCCAATAATTTGATAAAAACGTCGTTCTTTGTCTTTAACCGCACGTCAGCACCAAACTGCCTCGCTTGTGCAACAATCAAAAGCAATGAAGCCAAATGGAGGGACATTTCTCTCGGCAGGTGGAAAGTCTGAATAATAATAATAATAATAATAATAATAATAATAATAATAATAATAATAATAATAATAATAAATTCTTGAAAGGAATTTTCTTTAAAAATAAGGACAAGAAAATATTTTTAATAAATTAATGCGCTTACCTTGGCTTGAAGGTAAATATTCGCAACAGATTTTATGTTTGATCTCATTTTAAAAATCGTTTCATTTGACCACAGTGTTTTTAACAACAGCACGTTACATGCATATTTGGTTTATTTGGTTATTACTATCTACATGCTATGTGGATTTACAATGATCTGTGGAAGAAGATGAAATAATTCACTGCTCATCGAGATAGTATGCAAAAATCGGGTCATATTTAAACTACTGTGAGGCACTTTTGAAACCTTCCATTCGCAAGTCTACCACTTACTGGCGCGACTCCCCCGCAATCTCCGGCAATTCACGGTGTCATAAAGCTCGGCCTTTTTAAAACCTGGGTACTGCAAATAATAGCTATTTACGTACATTATAATAAAGCAGTATTTCATTAATGAGGGGAAAGTTTATCTCCCGAGGCTGACAAAATAATTTCCACGTGAATAAAATCAATTTGTTCTCGAGTTACATACAATTTTTCTTCCACTGTTAGCACAAAGTAATATTTAATTTTAATTAAACAATATGTACATTTGACAGTGCTTAAACTAGAACATGTAACTGTTGACTATAGTAGCGATCTGTGCTTTCAGTATAAATTTGAAAAAGTTTAACTCAACCATGGATATCTTTAAGAAATTTACCTGTTCGTTCTTTTGCACTAATGAACCTACTTTCAGTTTGAATGTTTTAAGTTATTCAAGAGTGTGAGGATTAATTTTTCAAGTTCTCCAGAGGCAACCATCACACACTGTTAAATCTGAAGAACGTCCTAAACAATTTCTAATATATCTGCGACTAAATATACGAGGCAATTCCGTCATGGATGAATTAGCTACATTATCCACAGGGAATATGGCGGCAAACGCTCATCTCACAAAGGTTCTAAAGTTTTGCCTTTTCACTGATAATTGAGCTTTGAAAGAATAAAAGTGTCATTTTGGCACTAGTGAAACACCATACTCCTATTTTTGGTTATGTAGTGGTATCTTGTCCTAGGAATGTGGTTTCTCTGATACCCAATATCCGCCATTTCTTGAACCAACCTAACCATTCTTCATCGAAAAATAAAATCCCAGGTATTACCTTTTCTTATGTCCAATTACAAAAATTAAGTCTTCTGTTATAAATCGAGGGATTATAATTGATGAATTAACACAGCGAACGTAGGGGTTTAATTTTAGCAATTGTTTGCTCGTCTTGCAAATTACTTAGAAGCTCCTAACTGCTGCGCTAGACACCTCAGGGATTTTAGGCAGATATGTTTCATGAAAGCTCCTATTTCACCTGTGAGCAAATGCATCTTCGTTCCTTTTTAGTACCTGTTTGATTAAACTACCCCTTTCCGATACCAGGCCCTTCTCGTGAACTACGTGGGCATTACTCCCTAGCGTGGCGCTAGGCCAAGACACCCATAGTGCGCCGCCATGTTGTCTTAGTGAAGATGATGGTGCTCCAGGGAGAGTAATTTGCTTGCACTAACCAGGCCATATTCACCTTAGGGATCATTCAATTGAAGGAAAAATTACCATGGAGGATCCAGAAGTCGAATTCGGGACCCCAGGAATTGAAGTTAGGAACTCTAAGCACGAGACCATGGAGGTGGTCAAATGTTTAAATATAATCATGGACATTATTTGGCAGATGTGACGGTGACTTATGCAACTTTTCCTCTAAAAGGATGTTAACATATAATTAAGATAAATAAATCAAGAACTCTCTGTCTATGCATAATATTAACTCTCCGTATTTCTTTTCCTCTTTTTTACCCACTCTCGTTCTACTTTCTATTCGAGCACTATTTTCAGCTTATTCGACTACATATTTTACACACTTTTAGCATGCTGGAAACCTCCTGTACCTAACTTCTCATATACGGAAAATGTCGGGGAAGCACTCTAAACTTAGGCCTGGAACGCTTCCTTCCTTAAAAAAAAATATCCTCTCCCAGTTTATGATTTCATTTCATGCATCATCAATGTCCACCGCCTGTTATGCCTCAGTAGTTAAAGCGGTAGTTAAAACACTATCCAAACAAGCAAACAGCTTTGAAAGAACTTTGAATTTCAACTTCCAATATGATTCATTAGGCGTCCTGTACCAATACAAGATCGATCGTGAATTGCAGTTGTAGAAAAAGGCAATTGCCCAAGGAACTCAGGAATAAATTCCTCACGAATATTAATTTTATTTATAATAATAAAAATACATTGCTTTAAATGAATGTAGACTGGTAACTGCTCGGAAGTTCAAGGACGGGCAGATGGCCATGAGTGGGGGGAGAGCGGCCTTGCACCCTGTGCAAGCGGTGAAGACATTCTAGAAGTCCGGTATATATATATATATATATATATATATATATATATATACCGGACTTCTAGAATGTCTTCACCGCTATATATATATATATATATATATATATATATATATATATATCTTCTTATAAAGCATTACAGGATTCTTTTGAAAGTTTTGGCCTTCTCATTGATTTTACGCCATATATCGGTGCTGAGTCAAAAAGCTTTAATTTAGCAATAACAATTCAGATTAATGCAGGGGAGTGTTGTATTACATATATAAATATCGAATATCTATACTACCCTTCTGCTGGAGGAACAAGCACGCATGGCATCTTTGGGAAATTTGACGTCAGCGACTATAACAAGATGGCAGCTCCCTTGGAAACAGGCACGAGCGAGGAGCAGTTAGCAATTATCCTCCTTTATTATTATTATTATTATTATTATTATTATTTTATTGAGGGCAAAAAGCCAACAGATTTTCATCAAAGAATGAAGAGACAATACGAAGATTTCTTTTGTCATTTCAGCAGGTTCATGAGTGGCACAGAAAGTTTAAAGTGTAGTGTCAACTGTGAGTGATGCAGGTCGCTCTGGTTGACTGCATACTGCGAATACGCTGCAGTTGAACGAGTGATACGAGACAATCGTCAAGTAACAATCGATGAGATACCTGTAGAATTGAACATCAGTCATGACTCCGCTAGATGGGCACCAAAATAACTTATCCCTTAAAGAAATCGTGTGGAAATTTATGAAACACTGCTATGACGACTGGTGATGAACGCTGGGTTCACTTTCCAGCCAGAGACCAAGCGAGCCAGCAAAGAGTGGCGGTATTCATCATCGCCAAAACCGAAAAAGCTCCGTGCAGCTGTATCAGCTTGTAAAGTGATGGTCACGTTCTTCTGGGACTCTTAAGGGTCAAACAGGACGCAATGTTAACAGCGAGTCATATTGTGATCTACTTAAGAACAATTTGAAGTCTGCAATCAGACAGGTTTGCTCCGCAGAAGTTTCTCACTGACGAGATGAAAGACGCGGTGCATGGGTGGTTACGCAATCAGTTATAAGAATTTTTTCTCTTAGAATCTTGGCATTAGTTAAAAGCTGAAACGCCGCATGGAAAATGGTCTACTCTGCATTGTACCACACGATTTTTTTGTACTTTATGCAGGTCTTCAAACTACATGTTACGCAATAAATGCTTCACAATTGCACAATACAATACACTACTGTACTAACTCGAATGACCTGTGATTCGCGATAGGTCTGCTTACTGTTAAAGACAACTCGCGTCTACACCATAACTGAATGGAAAAAAGTACTTTTTATATTGATACTGTATAAAGGACAGCCGAATTAGCCAAGATTCGCTCTTCATAGCTGCGGTTGGATAGCGTCTAGTTTCAAGGTACTATAATTGAATATTAAAAAAAAAAGGTTTAACCCTTCGGCTACGTCTCTGCATGGATTTTCCCCACTTTCTCTGTTGATAAATAGAGTCTTTCAGAATAAAGAAGATAATTATACTTTTCTATATCTATTTCATTTATGTGTAAAACAAAAATAATTTTTTGTAAAGAAAACACATTCAATAATGGAGGTGGAAAGTGACTGCGAAAGTCCAAACGTTTAATCCCTAGTGATTTTCGAGTTTGTTTCTACTTTATACCGAATTATACATTAATACATTAAGCAATGAAACAAAAGCGTTCATAGATTTAATCTCAAAGTTTTAGCGTGATTCGGCAGAAGCCAGTACTTTCGTCTGGACGTAGGGGCAGGGGGGAAAAAAAGCTTTGCGGGCTGATACAAGTAATTTAGACATTAACTCGGGACAGAGCAATGGCACAGAAGTATTGCTAGATCTGTTTCGATTAATCGAGAGGAAAGAGAAAATTGGCATGATGACCGCGACGTTATTATCAAGAGTAACTGGCCAAAGTCATTATGTATTCTGTACGTACCCGAGTCCCTCACAAAAAAATGTGGTCATTATCATTCCCTTGAGCGTTCAGATACATCTATTTGGAGTTGTGTCTCCCAGCCGTTCTCTTACTGCTCTGTGAAAATGAAATTATATGCCATACCTGGGGAACTGTATTCCATAGTAACTGGTCATAAAAATAAACTGCAGCTATTTTATCAGCTAAATAGAACAACATGCAATGCGTTTCGTTGTATTAGGAAAAGTTAGTGAGTTAGAATTCTAGCTAGATAGATTTTAAAAATGTTTATTTTTCAATTAATTCTCTTCGACATTAAGGCACCGTCCTCCCATTTTCACGAGTCCCTGAAAACCAGAAGAGTACAATTTCTTTTGTTTTATGTCAGAACCCCGTGGTGACTTCCTCTTTTATCATATTCCTCACAAGAAAATGTTGCTTAAGGGAACCGAATAAATAAATAGAGAGTTTCGCTTACAGTTTTAAGTATCGCTGGGTGTATAAGGGCGCGCGTTATCATGTAATAACAAAACTTCTTTTTGATTAGCCCTATTAGCACAGAGTTTGTTATGGACATTAGAGTAGGAGCGAGTCGTTGTAGTTTTGTTATGATGCTGGAATACCTCTTGACAAAAGACATTATTTGGCAGATATGGCGGTGACTCTAAAAGGATGTTAACATAATTATTAATATAAATTAATTAAGAACTCTCTGTCTATGAATAATTTTAACTCTCCCTATTCCTTTTCCTCTTTTCCCCCACTCTCTTTCTAATTTGAACACTACTTCTATTTTCAGCTTATTCGACTTGGTGAAAATCCAACCTGTCATTGATGATGATGTAGGCCAAGAAGTGCAACAACCACTAGCAGTAACTACCCCACTGTTTGCACACATCAGATCTTCAATCCATTGCACATTTACCTCTGTGGAATATTCCACTTTATATTCGTCTTCGATACTTATATGGCCTTCAGAGAACCTCTGTACCCAACTGTAGACAAGTTGGCGTGACAGGCAATGTTCAGCATGAACGGATAGCCGCACGAAATCAACCCAAACGCTTAATCAGATACTGCTGCACTATAATGACTGAGTATTAAGAAATAATTTTGACTCATCTCTCACCTGTTTTAGGATAAATATTTCATGAAAATCTATACAACTTATTGAAGAAATTTGAATACAGCTACTCTTAAGAACCAGACAAAAAGAAAAGGATAATTTTAAATTGAACAGGCCACTTCTTTTCCTAATTTTTTTCTTTCTGACCCATGAACAATTGAACAACAATTATACGCTTTTCTGTTTTTTTTTTCTTTCTTTTTTCATTTGCTATGGGATGGAAAGGTGGCGTAAGGTGTAGAAAGCTTAATGTCTATCTCAACAAAAACTTAGATCTGGAGATATTTGGACGCAGAACACGAATATGACAATTTTTTCGTCTTCCCATTAGTTTCCCTAATTCCAAAGCTGAATTTTATATATTGTGTAAATATTTAAAAAATGATGTTTTCTTATTTGCACATGTATTGTTACATTGGAAGTGAAGAAAAACGCCCATGTCCCAGAATGACCCGTTAGGCAAAATCAACTTCCCCTTTCCACCCCCAACAATTTAATTCCCCCACCATAATCATGCTGTGACCCGCAGAGTTGCAAAAGCAGTATATACTTTTATTGTGTTTGTTTGTTTATGAGATCTGTAAACATAATAAAAATGTTAAATTAGCGTGTTGAATATGTTTTAGCAGTTTTTTTATTACTAAACGAAAAATACTTTGGGTAACTATTTTGGGTTCTTCATCTAACGTGTGTTTATTTTGTAATAGAGAAGTTTCCAAAGGGTGGTTCGGCCTTTAAGTGTTAATGATAGGATTTATAAAATAAAACAATAAATACTAAGGTTGTGATCAGACAGAACATAAGATAGAAAAGCATTGGAAGAGTAGAACATTCACACGTTCTCCTATCTGAATCTAATTCTTATGCAATATTAAAAAAAAATAATTAACTTAAATTACTATCTCTAACAAATATCATGTAATACACGTGTGTTAAGCCCATAAAAATTATCTAAAAAACAGAAAAGGAGACAAATTTGATTTATAAATGTTTTTACTGTGTTCTTTTTTTGGTTGAATAGAAGCCTCCCCTGTAAAAATTCCGAAATATAAATCTTTTAAATGCTATGAAATTCTTTTATTTCTGTATTCTATAAAACACTACATTTTGTACATATATAAGAACTTCACTTGTCTTTTTGCCATAGAACTCGAGCTGTTCGAAATATACCGATTACAAGTGTGACGTTTTCTTGGTGTTTTATCCTTTTCTGCTTTTCTAGTTATTGTTATTTTAGTTACGTTGTTAATAGTGCCACATTATTTTTATTTATATTGTTTGCACCCCTGGTGTTGCTTTTAATTTGGCTTATTAATTTAAACTTGCTTTTGTGTGTTTTGCCTTTGACTTCTTTACCATTTATCTGTTATTCTTTTAATTTTATTTCTTACTTTCTCTGTTTTCTAATACATTATTATTATTATTATTATTATTATTATTATTATTATTAAGCTTATGTTATTTAATATTTCTTATACTATGACATCTATCCAAGGTAATGTTATGAAATTTTGGTTTAACAAATGTAAACGACTTGTCTTTTGCCAAGCACTTCGAAATATAGCGATAATTAATCTGTACTTTCTCTTAGTGTTTTATTATTTTCTGCTTTTCTAGTTATTGTTATTTTAGTTACATTGTTAATAGTGCTACATTAGTT
The DNA here is from genome assembly GCA_030762175.1 of Metallyticus violacea. Lineage (NCBI taxonomy): Eukaryota > Metazoa > Arthropoda > Insecta > Mantodea > Metallyticidae > Metallyticus > Metallyticus violacea. The sequence goes on from CM060830.1 coordinate 49,793,009, forward strand.
TTCATTTATATATATATATATATATATATAAACTTATGTTACTATGAAAACAAAATTTTGTTGTTGGTCAGTTTAGTTATGAAGACATTTTTATGATTAAAATTAACCAAATAATTATACAAAATTAGGGAATTGAGATTCTGATAGTAGAATATAACAGAAAATGGCACAATTGGAATGCTGAATATCACCAATAGTAACTAGAATTAAAAAAGGAGTTCGTGCTAATTACGAGATTATAGATCGAAAACCTTTTGGAAATCTAACAAAAATTCGTTTATTCAGTGAAACGTTTATGGTATTTACTCAAAAATTGTAATTTGGAATTCTAAAATGGCACATATTATAGTAATAAAGCTTCCAATTTAATTTTAATTGAAAGTATACATTACTTCTTGAAAGTCCCTGCAATATCAACGCTAAGAACTCAAAATGTCAACTACTTTGTCAGTAGAAACAGAAAAGAACGCGTTAGCAAGCTCCACGAGGCGACTCCGAATGAAGACGTTTTTCTTAAAGATGAAACAAAAGAAGGTCACCTACGCCGTTCGCTTCTTCTTCATCTTGGCATCCGGCCGGGACGCCTCCCACATTTTTCCGCGGCATTTGTCGTCCCACAAACCGCTTCCTGTGACCGGCCGGTATACTGTCAAACTGGATGACACACTTCCTCATTAGAGGCCATGGCTATTCCCTCCCTTCCCTCCCACTGGACCCACCGACGCTGTGGACGCCTCTTCATTACTCACCAAGAAATCTCACAGAATGTATCAACTCCTCGGGGTGCTCCCCTTTCTCACTCGCTTCAGCAAATGTTACCAAAGAACTGGGGGGAGGCAGGGGGGAGGGGGAATATTAAGGAGAAGAAAAGAAAAGAAAAAGAGTAGGAAATGGCTTAATGTTCAGACCGTGGCAATACATGAAAAGCGTGCAGGTCAAACCTTACATTCAAGTATGCAAAGAGGAAAATAAGAATAAAGAAATAAAGATAAGAAAAGACTAAGAAAATAACGAATAACATTACACAAGAGTAAACGGGAAGGTAGACAAATAAAAATTAGTTGGGATATATTTCCTTTGCCTATTTTCAAAATCTTTAGGACGAATTTGCGATTACTATAAGTGGATTATAATAGAGCTCAGTACAAGAAGGGGATAACTCCATTCGAATGTCGTATTTGGGTGGTAGCATAAAACTTTTAATAGGTAGCAGGATTCCAATTTTCCAATTGTGCACTATATGCCTTACGGGGTAACTGAGAATGAGAGAAACAAGAGACGATAAGAGAAACAAGGAAAAATAGGAGATAAAATAACAAAATAAAAGTAAAAGAAGCTTGAAAAATTAATTATGAATGCAAAGAAAATAAATTACGAAGAAGAAGAAAAAACGAACATAAGGTAAGAGAAATATGGAAGTTAAAATAAAAGAAAGAAAGAGAAGGAAAAGGAGAAAAAAGGAAAAAGAACACGAAGGGAGAGCAATGGGAAATAAAACAAGACGTGAATAAAGAAGTAAGAGGGGACTAGAGAACAATAAGGAAGGAAAGGCAAACGGAAGAAAAGAAGAGGCAAAGAAAAAATAAGGGGAAAATAGAACAAAGCGAAGGACAAATTAAAAATAGATAAACGAATAAATGAAAGAGAGATGGAAAGAAAAGCAAGTCAAGGTACCAAATGGAAAAAGAAAGAAAGAAGAAGAGGAAGACGAGCAGATGAATAATAGGAAACGAAGGAAATAAGGAAATAAGATAAAGGTAAAAATAAGTTGAGAAATTGCGAAAGAAAAGTAGAAGAAAAAACAGTAACAGTGAATTCCGTTTTCACTCCTGAGGCATACCAACTGTGGACGCTGGTGATAATTTGTAAGAGTTTAATTTGGGAAGAAAGCGTTCCAGGCCTAAGTTTAGGGCCGCCACGGGTGGCCGAGGTCGTTAAGACGTGGATTCATGAGCGGGAGGTCTGGAGTTTGATTCCCACCAGGACCGTCCTCCCTAACTAAGGTTTTTTCCAGCTTTTCCTCAGTCTTCATAAATGATAAATGCCGGGGAGGTACCCTAAATGTTTCCTTCCTTAAAAATAAATCCTTTCCTACTCTATCATTTCATCTCATGTATCATCAGTGGTGCCTCTGTAGCAAAAACGGGCGTTAAACACCATTCATTCATTTTTTCTAAGTGTAGGATAGCATTTGCCATTGATGAAAACCTGAGTCAGGCAGGGTGATCCTGACAGGATTCAAAACGGAGACTTCCTATTTACGATAAAATGCTGATGAATACATTTAACTTTACATGTACCTTTATTTAACAGCTGTGATGAAATAGAGGAAAAGGGGAAAATGAAATAAACAGATGGGTAATGCAAAAAGAAAAAGGACGCTGAAGAGAATGGGGAATAAGAAGGAAATGAAATAAGGAAAGTGTGCATATATACTCTTCCTATCCTAATCCTAGTTCAAATTTTATTATTAATTCTACTTAACTATTTTTTCCCTTGACCTTGCTGGAGCAAGAAGAGGAATTAATAAAGGGTTGAGGGTTTAATTCCTGCAAATATGTGTTTTGAATTATTTATGCACCCTAATAATATAAAACAAACTCAGAACGATAAGGCTAGAGATAAAGTTATAGCTAAATGGGACAATATTTAGAGATTTTCTGAACAATCCTAACCGCAATTATTTTAATTTTCATTGCATTTCCTTCTTTGGAGGGTAAACTGTTCACCCTGTTCCGGCTCCTCTCGGGTATCTACATCTATTCCCATTGTGAATATATATAAGAATCTAATTTTATTGCAGCATTAAGCCTAAGATTCGTTTCCTGGATGTAGGAAAACTGCTCAGCCATTAGCTAGAAACCATTTCCTTGTCGGCACATAAAGTCAATCAGGTCCTATCAGGGAAATGGCAAATTGAACGATAAGGAAATGGAGTCAAAATCCATTATGTCTTTCCTTTTATGTAATTACATGGAATCAAGAAAATACGAAAGTGCTTTCTGTATACAACTATTTAAATATTTACATTTCACTGTGTGAAAACATAAATTTTATAATATATGACCCCACATTTTAATATTGCTTTACGTTCTTTATTCTATCTTTTCTCTTTTGATGTGTAGTTTTCTTCTTAATGTCCTATGCTGAGCTATTGTTCTTTTACAAGTCATAACTCATTCCTGAAAGTTATCAGCCATCATTGGTACCCAAACATCTCCCAAGAGTTCACGAAAGCACTTTGAAAACTGTCTAACATAGAAACATGCTATAAAACAGATAAGAATCCTTCATCCCACTCAAATGTACTCCGCATAAATTGTTAAGTGATCTTTTATGAAAGATCCTAGAATAATTTAACTCAAACACGATCCATTAAACTCGACTTCATTCATCATCAACGACTTTTGAAGCCCGCCTGTACAATCTCATTCCATCTTTTGATGTGATGAATATATTTCTTTGCATGTATCTACCAACTGCACAATGACTTAATGGCTCTGCTATCGAATTCACAAAGTCTGACCTGGTGGCCGACTTGCCTCGTAGACTCAAGATCGCCGTTCCAATCACGGCCAGGGTCGGTGGATTTTTTCGGGCGTAAAAATCCTTAAGTATGGCTTCCTTGCATGCCACGAGTCTCTTGTCGTAGAAGAACTTCGGGCCTGAGAAAGAGTCCTCTGAGCAAAATTTATCGGCCGTTTCATGTCTTGAATTGAATGGAACGCTGATGGCCTAAATAAACTAAATCAACAGTCGATCCATCAAAACATTTTATTTAATTTTTCCTCCAGTTCAACTGCTACATTCCTTTCCTGTTTGTGAACAATAAACAGATCAGAAAGCAATTCTAAATTCATTGATAAGTTTCCTCAGCTTGAATAAAAAATGCAGTCTCTATTGAGGGTGTTTAGAGTGTAGACAATGAGATTGTCAATGATAAATAAGTAACTTAACTTGAATACAATTCAAAAAAACCTTTTCTCACAACGAACGCCCTCGGGTTCCGGAAAAGAAAAAGGCGTACCAAAATTTTATTGCAAGTTTTGTACTTACTTTCGAATTCAATGGTGATGTTCGTTTTTCTGAAAATGCCTTAATTGACCAGTTGATATCTCTAACGACAAGTATTACTTTGAAGCTTAAAGATGGAGTGTGCATAAAAATAATTATTTACAAATAACAGAGTGGCGTGGCTCAAGCGGTAATGCTTGGAACTGGCATTAGGGAGGTTCTGGGTTCAAATCCTTTAGAGCCGCCCATTCTGACCCCCCCCCCCCCTCCCCCAATGATCAAAGCTGGAGTTCCGAAGTGTCCTTCTTCCCCCAAACAATTCAATGTACGAGTATATATGACAATGTACTTCATGTCATTTCGTTACTAACCTTCAGTATATGCAAGTGATCATGTGAGGACATTCTATAAAAAAAAAACACAGCTCATTTTCAGACCATGTTACTTTCAGCTTAACCAATCCCAACCATTAACTAGATTTATTACTTATCGTAAAACCATTTTGCCTTCTCACTGCGTACACAGATAAACGAACACCCGCACAATCTCGACCGGCGTAGCTTTGATTGTTTGTTATGAATTTAATCATTACAACTATTGTTTTCTTTGCGCTTAAAACAACGCACATTATTCTTGAACATTCACCATTTGGTGGTATATTTTTAAGCTACCCAGTAAAAAACGAGCTTTCAAGTTTATTATCGCATCATTTAATGTACTTGGAGTCTCATTAAGGCCTACGAACGATAGTTGCACTGCATTTCATAAGTTGAGGAACCATAGAGCGTTTTATTCAGGATATTTTCAATGTTTAGAAACAAGCTGTTCCCAAAACTGCACAGATTAGACAGAATTTCTTACAGGAAGGTGTACAGTTGACAAAAGAAGCGAAGCGAAGCTTAAATTTTAAACGTTGGCAGCAATTAAATACCCAACAAATAATGTAAGGTTCAATGGCTAATAATGCATTGTTTAAATCATGCATGTAATTTTCCTGTTTGTCCTTGAAACTAAAAGTGTCAGTGAATGATTTGATTTCACTGCCAGCTAGATTGTAATCTTTCATCCTCATAATTTTGATGATTTTCTCGTGGTTGGACGCAATGCACCTTCTCAAAGTTTCTGTCTGTTTTCAAAGACATACTGGAAACCATTTTTGACAGGACCTTCGGAATCGTTTCCGCAGCATTCATCCCTGATCTGATGATGGAAAATGCCTCCCAAAAAGGCATTTCTTCAATTTGGGAAAAGGCAAAATCTAAGAGCTAAATATGGACTATGAGAAGGGTGAAGGACACACTTGACATTAACATTAATTTTTGTGAGAAATTCAGTAACAATATTTAAAATGTGCATCCAAAATGGGAATGAGGCCGGTGGCACTTCATGTGTCCTTGCAGAGCTTTCAGGACATCTCTAGTGTTGCCCAGTTGCGGTTATGTGTTCAAGTGCAACATGCTGTTGAATAATTCATCGATAAACGTGTTGCTGGTGATGGAGATTTCCATAAGAGTTTTGCTGTTTGCTCTCAGGACTATGGAACCCATCGATCACAAACACGTCTCATGTGCAACTTTTCAGTTACCAACGTGAGAGGCGCTCAATGAAATTTCCATAATTTTTCAAGTGTTTTAATGTTTTTTCCTGTTAGTGCACACTGGAAAGATGGGTCCACCTTTCTTTGAAATTGATTGCCTCCCCTCTTTAGACATTTTCAATAATCTTCGTGCTGTGCTATAGGGTAGAGCAAACTCTTCATAGGTCTTATGAAAATTTATTGAGCAGCACTTTAGGTAGCATATGGTTCATCGCGTCATCTGCAGTCTTAACCGGAACTTGCACACCTCTCACGGGCGGGAACCGGAAGTAACAACAATGATACTATTACTATGTGTACATTACGCATTGGCTAACTAAATATTATAAAGTGAAATTTTAGCGCAAGAAATTATGGCTGTAAAAAGTATGATTATTCTCAATTGAACAGCGCTCTTAAAAAACTAATCAAGATAGATGAGTACATAGTTATGCATTTTTACTTATTATTCTATAATTAATTGAAGAGAAACCTACTACTCGTACTACCAGCACCAACACTACTACTACTACTACTACTACTACTACTACTACTACTACTACTACTACTACTACTACTACTACTACTACTACTACTATTACTACTACTATTACTACTACTATTACTACTACTACTATTACTACTCGTACTACCAGCACCAACACTACTACTACTACTACTACTACTACTACTACTACTACTACTACTACTACTATTACTACTACTACTACTACTACTCGTACTACCAGCACCAACACTACTACTACTACTACTACTACTATTACTACTACTACTACTATTACTACTACTATTACTACTACTATTACTACTACTACTACTACTACTCGTACTACCAGCACCAACACTACTACTACTACTACTACTACTACTACTACTACTACTACTACTACTACTACTACTACTATTACTATTACTATTACTACTACTACTACTATTACTATTACTACTACTATTACTACTATTACTATTACTATTACTACTACTATTACTATTAGTACTACTACTACTATTACTATTACTACTACTATTACTATTACTACTACTATTACTATTACTACTACTATTACTACTATTACTATTACTACTATTACTATTACTACTACTATTACTATTAGTACTATTACTACTACTATTACTACTACTATTACTACTATTACTACTATTACTATTACTACTATTACTATTACTATTACTACTACTATTACTACTACTATTACTATTAGTACTATTACTACTACTATTACTACTACTATTACTACTACTATTACTATTACTATTACTACTACTATTACTATTACTATTACTACTACTACTATTACTATTACTACTACTACTATTACTACTACTACTGCTACGTTACATCAGTGAAGGGTTGGGAATTTCAAATGGCAGTGTCTGATCGTCTTCATGGAGACATGCCGTGAGATGCTGCGCTTCTTTTTTCTGCTGAAGGGAATGCTTTTCTAGAATCGGTTTTCGCCGGTGATGAGTCATGGCTGCATCATTATGATCCTGAAGGAAAACAAAACGCCAGGTTCTCCAACATCAAAAAATGCGAATGTTGTTCCATCTGTAGGGAAAGTGGTGATCACGTTTTTTGACTAAGGAAATGATCTACAAGCATGCAGTTCTCCCTCTGTAACTACTGTTACAGAAGCGTACAACACGTCAGTATTGGCTACACTAAGGAAGCACATTGCAAGGAAACGACCATAACTTCATCGGGATGGGTGAAGACTTCGCCATGACAACGCACGACCTCATGTTGCGAATCAAGTCACGCAATTTTTGGCTAAATTCAACATTACCTGTGTATAACATCCTTCTTATAGCTCCGATCTTGCTCTATGGAACTTTTTTTTATTCCCTTCACTAAAGGCAAAGCTCCGAGGCATTCGTTTGAAAACTCCCAAGGTGTGCTTAAGGACGTGACAGAGAATGCCCTGCGTCATGTGTTCGAGAATAGCTGCAAGAAGTGCATTCAAGTAGATAGGGTATATTTAAAAAATATCATGTAGACATTGAAATAGAGTAATAAATACCTGTGAAAAAAATTAGCCCTCATAGTAATAAAGAGGTGGGGTAATATATTCATGAGAAAATATGCACTAGGCTAAGCTGTGTTTTAGAGCGTTATTCGCAATTACTGTTCAATTTTACAAAAAGAATTTTTATTCATGAAGGTGACTTATTTCTACAGCTCACTAAAAGCTTTGTATGGCAAACAAAGATTAAAAAATGTTCCAGCCTATCACTTGACAAACTGGTTTCATTATCAAAATATTTCTGACTAGGCATATGCTTTATGTTATTTTGATTATTTTTTTTTAAACTACTATCTATTTTAGACATATCTCGCTTATTCTTCTTTGAGCTAGAAGCCCTTTAGCGCCTTCAAGTAAAATGAGGGGTTATTTCTTTTTTTAAATATTCCTTAATATATTCTTTATTCTTCATTTTGTATTCTTTTGTGCCAAAAGCCCGTGCGCCAGTATATTTACATAGTTTTAACATTTATTGTTGCTTTACGAAAGCAATAATGCTACCTAGATGTCTTTTTTTACGATATTCGGTGTGTAGTTCCTCTCTTGTTTTCCTAAAATAATTTAGAAAGAATTTTAAGAAAAAGTACATACATCCTGGGTCATCATAAATTTCTGTTATATTTATAAGGAAATAAACTGTTTTAATTATAATTTTATTTCGTTATCTTAATCACTAATATAAATATACTTTCTACAAATATCGAAATGTTCTCGGCATCGACTATAGGTCCTTCGGAAAGGAAGTAAAGCCGTGGGTCCTGTGTCGTAGATTTACGGCATGTAAAAGAACCTCAAGCCTGAAAGAAGAGGCCTCTGAGCAAATTTTATCGAACGTTTCACGCTCTGAATAATTGAATGGGAAGCCGATGACCTGGGATTTTAAAAAGTGGCAGAGATTTTGGGTCCAAAATCGTATCTTGACTTAACGCATAACATAAAATTACCAATTTGCATATTTTGCCCATACACAGTTTTGGGGTATTTGCATTTAAATATGATGGCCTGGTTGCCACACTGTTTTCAGATTTTGGGTCAAAAATTAGTTTTTGATTTTATGCATAATATGAAACTACATAGTTTATGGATTACACCCAAATGCAATTTTTGTTTATTCCGGAACTTTAAATAGTTTAAATGGCAATTTAAATATGGCCACCATGCCTGACAAAACATTCACTCTTCTCTTTTTCTTTTTTTCTTTTTTCTAGCATTTTCCTAACTTGCGTGTTTTTAATTTTAGGTGCACTTTTCTTAAAAACTATGTAAGATAGAACTATTAATTATTTTATGCATGTGCAAAACACGTTGCTGCATATACTGGGAAATATTTTAACTTATGAGAGTTTGGGGGGGGGGGAATGCTTTAAATTTTGTATCAAATAATGTCATTATTTGCAAACATTTTCAAAAATAACTTTTTGCTTTAAATTGCATATTATTTTATAGAAATGTTATTATTTAAAAATCTAAGGATACTAAGAATAATATTTATGCGAAAAATTCACAAAGCAGCAAAAATGTTAAAAATTGTATTTCTCATTCTTTGATAATATGGAAGACTGCAATACATTTCATAGTGTAATTTAGTGAATAACAAATTTCATCTCATCAGCACGCAAGGCTAGCAGTTCTTATTTAGATGAACATTGTAAAGTTAGTTTCCTTTAAGAGTGACTAAAGGAGCAGTTTTTCTTGCCAATATTCTTTTAAAATAAAAATGATGGGAAATTATTAATAACACTATTATATCGATTATTGCATTACTAATGTGAGGACAAATAAATTATTAGATCGATTGTGTTTTGTAATTTAGATTAACATATTTATAGGTAACATTTGTTTAAAAATATATAATAAATTTTGTAGAGGTAAGATGAAAATCTAGTTTATTAAGTTAATTTAAAAATTTGCGATTTTCTTTGTTTCTTGTGCTCCTACCCCTTTCTTTGTAATCTTTTCGCATATATAACTGATAAAGCCTTTGTTTACACTGTTTAAATAATTTGAAGCATTGCATAGTGCTGAATTAAGGCGTGTGTAGATCTGTGATAATTCTTCTAGAGATAAGAGCATTATCATCAAAACAAAAGCATCTGTTTTGAATTTCATAAAAAAATACAACCTTTGATGTATGTTATAAATGTGAACTTTATAGCCTACTCTCTTGTTTGACGTTCATTTCATTAATATACTAGGAATAAATAAACAATTTATGGTTATTTGAAAGCATACATTTATTAATTGATACCGTCACTCTGAAATAACTCAGTGTTTAAATTTACTATTTATCAGTCCATGACATGAATGAAGCATTTAAGAATTGAATGTAAAGTCAAGGCCTTCAGTCAAACACCTGTTGAAAAAGACGCCGCGACAGTTTTCTGGGATCGTAAATAAGTAACATTTGAACGTCATCTGGAGCAATGAGAGGCGGTGAACAGATAAATATACAATGACCTTCTAAAACTTGAATTGAGGCCAACAATTCAATAAAAACTCCGGGTTTTGTTGTTCTTAATCGTATATCTGGGCTAGACAAACCTCAGAGTAAATAAGACAAATAATATTTACTAATTTTGAACGGCCAAGCGAGCATTACATTCATTCATAATGGGGGAAAATATTTGAATAGAAATAATAGAATGCGTTTTTAGTTTCCTGCACTTATTAATGGACAAGTATAAGAAAAATGAATACATTTCTGCCATGAAGCCAAAGAAAGTTCCCGTCAGAAACTTCATTAGAATCCTCATTAATTGCATCAAAATTAACGTTACTGTTCATTTAAAAAATTAAACGGTCGCGTGCGCATAAGGTAGAAAAATATGAGTTATTTGGAAATGTTCATGAAATTTCCAGAACATTTGTAAAGTTACATCATTGTTAGCAATCATCATTAACTTTTGGCACTCAATTGAACCCACCACTATCACATCTCATAAAAATGGGAAAGGATAAAAGTTTCGTGCTGTGATTTAACTTTTTTATTGGAAGAAATTGACCGTGGAGACCAAAACTCAGCTGGGTGAAGTTCGTGGAAAATTTGTATCATCGCTAGGATTATTCATTTACGAATAAATTAGTTTAAACGTTGCTGTACATGCACCAAAGATGAAGCACGCTCAAGAACGTCCCAATTTAGGTCACCAAAAAGAATATTTTTACAAAAATCCGTGGATCATAATGACAGAGCGCCTCGTGAGATACGAGGTAGGTTCTAAATTGAAGTAACTTATCTTAAAATTGTTGAACACGTTTTGGGGTATAACTTTTCTCCATCATCAGGGAAAGCTCCCGAAAGCTTTGAAGTTTTCGAAATATTTACCTATCTGGAATCCCGAGAGAAGAAGCTATTTGGATTATGTCGCTAAGAAAACTTTTTAGATTTCGTATGTTATGGCCTGACCAAGTTGCATCTTAATAATGGGAAAGCCTTTGCGCAGGAAATGGTCGTTAGCTGCGGGCAGCATTCATGTCTATCAGTGTATTGCAGAGCAACACATGAGATGTTGAGAATTAAGTACCCTGCGTTAAAACATCGAATACTGAGGAAGGACTTATTCCTGCAGAAACAAAAACCGTTTAGATACAGTATATGATAAAGCTCCTCCTTCATAATCAGTGAAAAAGAATGGGGTAAACATTAGGACCGAAAACACTGAACCATTTGAAGATGACCAGTAGAGGTGCTGACAATCGCCCTTGTTTAAGAGTGACAGAAATTGCTGCATGGTTGAATCTTTCAAAAGCATTTACATTTAGGATTCTGCATAAACATCTCCATATGAAAAATGTCAGTGCGAGATGGTACCAAGACTTCTCTATGTCGAGTGAAAGGTTTCTGATTGTGTCAAACAAACAGAATAGAAGTTTTGGAAGTTGTGACAAGAGGTGAAACCATGGTCCACCAGCATGAGTCACTTTCAAAATGGGATTCCTTGGAATGGCATAAAACCTTGTGAAATGTCTACAAGAATGGCCAACTTTATGCATTCTACTTCAATCTTCTACATAAACTAGAGCAGCAAAGAAAGACAAGAGATGCGGTATGCTGAGCCAGGGTGTTTACCTTGGGCTTGACAATGCATCGTGCACACTGCCCAAATTGCAAAGGATGCTGTGAGGAACTGTGGATTGGACCGATATCCACCTTACAACTCAAATCACTTGCCCGTACCCGCTGAACGCATTGCAACTGGTAGTTCCGAACTGTAGCGAAGAAAGCCTAACGGTTACAATATGATTAATGCTACTATAGAGTAATATTATTTATTTATTTTTAATAAACTAAACTAAACTAACCTAACGTATGAAAAATAACATTTATTCGATTAATAATAATGTTGAAAAATTATAATTAGAAAGTATTATGATGTAATAATATTATATATTTATGTTCTATTATTTTTTTGTTTAACTTAAACTAACCTAACCTAACCTAAACTCAAGTATAAAAACAGTATTTATTCGATTAAGAATATTGTAGAAAAATTGATGTTTTGAGTAATATTATTATTATTTTTTGTTAAACTTAAACTAAACTAACCTATGAGAAATGAAAAATGTATTCGATTAAGAATAGCGCAGAAAAATTATGAAGATTAAAAAAAAAATTATTTATTTATTCTGAGAGAAAAAAAAAAGATTACAAATAAGAAAAAACTCTTGCTCGTGGGAAATCGAACTCACGACTTTCACGTCATTAGTACGAAGCTTCAACGTACTTTATACTTACTCGTGCAGACCATCGAAACATTGGCTCCAGTCACGCTTCCTTTCATGAACGCCAGAGGAGTAAACCGAACGCATGGAGTTGTGAATTGTGGAGTTAATTGTGCCTCTTCTAAAAAAGAGCTGTTATTGTTTTGTTAAAGCGGACTGCGGAATTCTCTTGTCAGTTAAAAAGTGTAAGTGTAGAAAAGTTTAATGTTATCGCCCATTTTCTAAAAATACAGTAATTGAACGCCTATCACTGTCAAACGTGCAGTTAGAAATAGTGCTGTATTATTATTATTATTATTATTATTATTATTATTATTATTATTATTATTATTATTATTTGTTTTTGTTAATAATGAGTGCATCAAAACAGTTCGTATGCGTGGATTTTTTTTTGAATGGTGTTTAACGCCTGTTTTTACTGAGGTACCACAGGCGGTGGACACTGATGATACATGAGATGAAATTATATATATTGGGAAAGGATTTTTTAAGGAAGAAAACGTTCCAGCCCTAAGTTTAGAGTATTTCCTCGGCATTTGCCATTTATGAGGACTGAGGAAAACCTAAAAAAAACCTCAGTCAGGGAGAATGGTCCTGGCGGGATTCAAATTCCACACCCCAAATGTATTACAAATTGAACAATTTTATTCGCTTTTATACTTTTTTTTTAATATTTGAATATTATATTTCTAAATTGTCTAGAAAGTTTCAATATATATAAAGAAGAGCGCTTGCAAAGCTTCGTATCATTTGTTTTAATAGTTTCTAAATTATATAATAAATTTTTCTTTGGGAAAAATGGCAAAAAAGAGAAAGTACTTAAAATTGTAATATAATTTTTCTTTTTTATCAACATTCTGGTATGGTTAGTATAGACATAGTATTAATACTGGGTCTAACACTGAAGATATTTCTGTTCTCAATGAAAAGGAGGAAATGCTAGCACAAGTGAGCAAACAAGAAAGTCGCAACTCTTCTGTGCTACTATCAGAGCAAAAAGAAAATTTTGTTGTTGCGTTTTGGGATGCTATTATAGGAATTTCCACAACAACAGAACTTGAAATTGTGAAGAAACGCGCGAAATTCTTAAAGGCAACTTAAGCCGCAGTTCGCAATCAAAATGAACAAATATCCATGCCCAAACCTAAAGAAATGTCCCAAAAGAGGAACAATACCCGATACAATGGAAGTCAACAACATCGCGCATTCTTTGCTGAAAGATGGAAAAGAAGTTATTAGCGCCACCTCAAATTGACAAATATCACACTTACACAGTTCGGAATACATGCAAACGTATAGTGTTAAAAGCACGTGCATTTTCCCGTGTCAATTATTTACTTTACGTGTTATATTGCTACATTACAATTTCCCATTTAATTTCGCTGTATACTGAATGTGAGTAACTATTAACTGTGTTATTCACATACTTGGTGTGCGATTACTTGTTTCTGTGCGTTAAGAATGTTCCATTTTTGTTCAACTCACAATAGCACACTTCTTTTAAAATTACCTCACTTTTCCCCGCTGGCAATTTCTCTTTCAATTCAACCGTTTTCTCCCAGTGGCGTTCGTGAAATGAGGCATGACTACAGCCAACGTTTTGATGGCCTTGTACGGATAAGTGGGCTTCCGGCTTGGAATTTATTTGCTTAAAGTAATTGCTAGTACCAAAATTATATTCAGTCCGGAGCCTTTTCTTGCACCTCCAACTAAAATTTCAACGATAGGCAGTAATATTAGATAAAGTTGAGGTAGTATATAACGATAGTACAGTAAATTTCCATAAAACCTTGTAGAAATACCATGGATGTAATTAGATGATTATTTTGCATTTTTTATTTCTATAAATAAGTTACACCGGGAACTTGCGTGGCTGAGGGCAGCTTAACAGAACACCACCAACCCGGTGACAAACATTAGAGACAATATTTTGGAATGCTTATATTTGGTGATAAGAATTATTAATGTTTCTACGGCACACACATGCCTGATAGCTGTTTAATTTATTAAAAAATAACAATAAATATTTTTGATTTGTATTTATATACGCAGAGCCATCTCTAGGAGAATACAGGAAGTACATTCAATATTGCGACACGCGCACTCAGGATATTGTCTTGCGAAATACCCAAGTTATCCTTACCATAGATAATTGTTAGCCGTTGATCCTCAAGCACTAGTGACCTCTACCAAAAGTTAACATCACAAATATTGCACTGCTTGAATATTAAAGAGCCATCCTTCTTGTAACAGAATTAACAAACTGCATATTAGAACCGCAATTGCATTCTCTCAAAATGTCACAGCGACACACCAGTGGACACTGAGGAACATACAGCAGTCTTCACAAAGCTTTAATTACATTAATAATGAGTTCTAAAATATCAGCAAGTGTAATAGACCAACAAAAGTAGTACGCCACACAGCTGTTTCCTCTGTTTTTGCAGACCTGTAGCCATAAACACCAAGGCATGGTTCAGCTTGCCGCTTCGTCCTAACTAGTTCTCCATAATCCTCAAACCCGTCGACCCTGTCAAAAATTTGCCTGTAAAATAAACCACTTCTTAGAGAAAGTTCATCACAATGAAGTACACAAAACTCATTGTCGTTTTCTGGTTTTTAATTCGGTTTACATTTAATTATCTATTCAATGAGTTCCTAGATGGTAGAACAATCAGCGAACAAACGCTTTTCAATGGTTTTTCTTTCGTTTTTAAATTTTTCATTAGTGAAAAAGTGTGAATTTGGAACTTTTAGGGTAATTGGGTCAGAAATATTAGAAGGAATTCCATTCAACATCAAAAGTTGTATTATTGCCGTAACCTATACATGAAAATTATCGTAAGCTTTAAAGCGGGTAGTGCCAACGTAACGCTTACGTATGCCTGATAACTGTTCAATTTATTTTATAAATTTCACACTTCTGTATTCTCTCATAGATGACTCTGCATAAATAAGGGGATGAATAATTGAGTGCGGGTAGTAAAGTCAATTTCCGACTTCTCAAACTCAGAAGTCTATCTCGTGAAACACCCAAGCCTTCCCTGCTGTATACTCATGTTCTCTGCAGCTTCTTTTGTTTCATCTGGTTCAGCTAATGCATTCCGGAACACATTTTTTTTTAATTCTACGACATTAACAAAATCAATTAATCATAGACTAAACAAACGGATTTAAAGTCTACTATGCTATTAATAATAGCTAGAAGTAGAAGGTTAAATAAATTACTTCATTAACTAATTAAGTTATAAGTAATGAACGGCTATCTAAAAATTCTGTAAGGCACACATGTTACGCAAACTTCCTACACCCAAAGTAAAAACTTACTTTTAACACTTGTACCATAAGTAATTATTATACAGTGTGGCCCAAAAAATTAGGTACCCAAAAATCATATGCAAAATAATTCTTATAAAAGAAAATGATATATAAGGTATTTAATGAGTTGAAGGAGCCAGACTCTATAGCAAGAATCCAATATTATGCATGTGTTATGTTCATTATACTTCAAAATCCTCAGTATCTCCAAAAAGGGGTAATAGTGTAAGGAATATTATGTGCCATATCAATAAGTAAAATGCTCGTTTTCTCGGTTGCCGGATGAATATATATGTACAATTACATTCGGCGAAAGTGACAGTGTGGGCCACTGCGTCTTCCCATGGCATCATTTAGTTCATACATCATTGACGATGCACATGGAAACAGAATTAACGTCACATCAGAATGTACAAGCAGCAAGTTATTAAACGTTTTCAGTGGGGTTTGGACATATTTTATGCGCTGAAAAACCTTTTGTTTCAACAAGATGGAGCTACCACTCATTCTAACCACGGAATAGGCACTTGCTACAACAGTTTTTTCCTGATAAGCCGATTTCTAGATACTCTGATTTTCCATATCCTTCATGAAGTCCTGATTTGTCATTGTGAGATACATTTTTGCGGGGAATACTGAAAACCATTCTTCATGGTTTGTCGCCTCCTCACAGTTAGAAACTGTTTATTTGAGGCTCTGCGTTGGAACCAAAGTTTGACCTCCTAAACCCAAGATCGCGGGTTCGTCGCGGTCAGGAGCGATGGATTTTTTCAGGCGTAATAATCCTCAGTGTGGCTTCCTTCGGAAGGGAAGTAAATCCTTGGGTCCCATGTCGTACATTTACGGCACATAAAAGAACCTCATGCCTAAAAGAAGAGGCCTTTGAGCAAAATTAGTCGGCCGTTTCACGCCCTGAGTTGAATGGGACGCTGATGACCTGACATGTTAAAGAGCGTCCAGAAATAAATCAATAAAAAAAAAAACCACCAACGTTTGAAGCTGTTTAGTAGATTCCGGCTCTGTGCCTCAGATTGGGTACCACTTTTGAAGCGATTTGTTGACGTCATTGAGTGTCCCTATATTGTGATGCCAATTTTAAAGTGATTTTGTAGGTTGATTATTGTTCGCTTCGGTGTTGTTCTCCATACTTCAATTACAACATTCTCTCACAGTGAATTGTGATTTTTTTGTTGATTCGGACTCAAAAGGCAAATTAGTTTATTAGTGTAAATAGTGTAAATAAGCACGTGATATATATAGATATTTTATTATGTCCAAAATATTTCACGCTCTTTCTTGTTTTGCATATGATACATTTGGCTATGCGCATATAAACTTAGTTACCGCGTGTGAAACTTACAGACGAGTGCCACTTTGCGTGCTTAACTGATGTATCAGAACCGCGTAGCTGAACTGCTTCTCAGCTGAGTATGAGCTTAATAACTGTCCAACTATGTATCAGAACTGCATGCCTGCGTCTGAAGTAGAATTTATGTGCATCAGAGACCAGAGAACTGAGTAGCAACTCACCGCGTCTGTTTGTGAATCGCCGCGTGTAAAACTTCTTGCTGCGTGACTCAGCAACGTCGAACCTTTAACTGTTTCTGCGAAGTGTCTTTGAGAACTGCCTGCTCTTCCTTATATATTAAATTCAAATCAAGTAATCGTTGGTTTTAACGATGCCATGGTGTCACACAGGCACGCGCAACCTTCGTGCTTATCTTTAAAAGTTCAAGTTTATTTTCCATTAGGTGGTTTAAGTTCACCTGCCACATGTGTCGTTCGCTATTTTTTTAAACTTTAAAACATTTTGTTAGCATTGGCTCATTTAAAGGCTAACGGTATAACGCCTGTCGGGATCAAATACCCAACGGATTTTAAATTCCTTTAGTTTATTAACCTTGCAAGGACAGTCTTTTTTTTTAAAAAAAAGGGCTTCATATTTGCCCCTTTTCTTTCGTGACGGGTATTTAGTCCTCTTGCCTATTCCAGTTACCGCAATGGAAAAACACCAGAGGTTTTTTCTTTTGTACAATACAATCATTGAATTTAAAGTTTATGATATAAATATATACATAGTATTTATATCACTAATTACAAAACCAAAATATGATGATCGGGCTTAAATAAATATCCATTATAATTATATTTCAGTGGGAGTAGATCAGAGAAAATGTTACGTGGTCTAGATAAACTTTTTGAAAACTTCGAAACCATCTCTATAGTGTAACAAGGGAACATTGTGATATGTATAAATTGTTACTAAAATATTATGGTTATTTTTTTCTTTGCCATCCCATAGCACTCTTTTAAAATGTTACGTAGATAACTGTGTTTATTTTTCAATCTATAAGTGTACA
The DNA here is from genome assembly GCA_030762175.1 of Metallyticus violacea. NCBI lineage: Eukaryota > Metazoa > Arthropoda > Insecta > Mantodea > Metallyticidae > Metallyticus > Metallyticus violacea. The sequence goes on from CM060830.1 coordinate 49,811,065, forward strand.
TTAATTTTTATATTATATCCATCGCATGGATCCACAGAGCGCGCAAGCTACTCTTTCAATTTACGTTTATACCAATATTATTTATATAATTATCTAAGAACTCACAGACAATTATATGAAATAAGCCACGCACATACTTTCTCTCTCTTTCAGTCTGTACATCACAATTATTCATTGTTTAAACACACGCAGCTTCTTACTAGGCTCACTTTACATAAAACTCATTCAGTTTAGACCAATTTTCTTCCTGCTCAAGCAAGTCCCAACATGCTAACCTGCCCCTATTCGAGTGTGTAAACTTGGGTCTATGGTTCACGCACCAATGCTCTGTGTTTTTTTCTAAGCCCCCAGTTTAAATCAAACTATACTTTATCGGTTCTTAAAATTCAAGTTATGTATTCAAGTTATGTTCTTTCCCCAGTTTTTTTTAGCTCATTACTGTTTATTGCTTGTTGCTTCTATGTCCTGCCTGTTGATGGCAATTAGTTTTTTCTAACTTTCCTATTATTGCGATTCCTTATCTTAGTTTGAGTGGCATGGATTAAAGGAAACTTCTTTTAATATGAGATGTCTAAATGAAAATAATAATAATAATAATAATAATAATAATAATAATAATAATAATAATAACAACAACAACAACAACAACAACAATAAGCTCAGTTTATCTCCCTTGATGAATGTTTAAAAACAGTACTACTATTCCCTCCCCCAGATAAAAAAAATATTAAGCTTTCTTTTCACCTAGACTATTATATGACCCTCATAAAAACTGCGGTTAGCCGTTATTCCGTCACCGACTTTCATAGCCATTTAAAGTTTCACTCTTTGTCCTTTGTTTTTACACTAAATTTACAGTGTAGTTTCTTACAAGTCACCTTATAAAAGTTCAACAGTTCGCTTATGTAAATATCGATTGTCTTTTGACAAGCACGCGAATGTGATATTTGTTTAATTAACTAGGTCAGGATCGGGCCGAACTGTTGCGCAAGGCGTTGCTCACTTGTTTCCCCGTGCACGTTCCCCTTATGTCCACAACAAGAATACAGTACAAATCAGCAGGAATGCCAACTTAAATTGAAAGAAATGGAAATAGAACTTTAGCAGACGTCATTTCATGAACATGACGGATGGTTTCCTCCCAATTTCAGCTCTCTAATCTATTCTAATGCAAAGTGAGTCATTCAAGGACGTGGAGACAGAACCCGGTTTCAGAGCGAAGCGCAAATTTGCATGGGAAGAATCACATGTAATAATACGATCACTGTGGGCAGATTGTTATAGCCTACCTTCCGCATTTAGAATAGATGTTTCCTTTGAGGTGATACCACGTTGTTGTTCTTGTATTCTGCTGGTTCATAACACTTTAAATGATACATAAACGTTTTTCAAAGTTTATTTTAAAATGTCTGCTTACATCAGGATGAGTATGCTGCACTAAGTGGACAGTGACAGCATTCAGGGAATCAATACATATTCTCAGGCAGTGCTTTGAAGCCGATTTCGAATCTCAGTGCTGCAAAATGACATTTGTGTAGGGGTTTACTCACTATTCCCCAATACTCTGTACTATCCTTACAGTTTTTTAGTATCTCTGAAACCGAAGTTAACTGAAGATCAGAACATTTGTAATTCTGAGCTTGACGAGAGGAGTGGTTCAGGCGATAACGCCCGGGTTCAAATCCCTTGGGGTCGGCCTTCCTGATCTTGGGTTTTGTCGTGATTTTCCCTGGGCGCTTGCGAATACTGGGATGTATTTTTCCTACATTCATATAATTTCATCCATTGGTTCTGTTAAAAGGTTTGAAAGTGTAAGAGCAAGGTGGACTGGTGCGGTGTGACGGTGGCTTGCGCTTTTGTTCCGGCATATGATCGGCGCCGAGTTTCTATCTGGAAACATGTTAAAGACCCCCCTCTCTCACCACCCATAGATCCTTGCCACTCGATGTCTCCCTCGCCCCATCTTTTCATTTCAGAGTTGCTCTAGTTGGGCAATAGACACAAACGGCCAGTCGTTGAGCAACGCTGAAGTGGCAAACTATCCTCCCTCAGCCCTAACAATTCAATTCACTGGAGATTCCTGGTGGTATGCAAGATAGAGTTTGTAGCGCCGTATATAAACGGGCGTGCTCTTTTACACTACAGTTAAATTTTGAGATTTTTTTCTTTTCATACTTCTTCAGAATTGTTACATTGATTAAAGAATCAAAATCTAATTAAACACTATCGCTGTGGTTTTAATTCGGTTTAGCATCCGCCATGTTAGCGTGATTTGGCTGCATCTGTATCTACTTGTTCTCTCAACTCTAAAAACAGTTCTTTTGTACTCTGGCGATGATGTCATCGCAGCTATTGGTGATCTTGACACGACACTTGTTATCGGATGCGATCAAGTACCTTCAGTAAAGCTGATTAAAAGCGATGGGCCTCAGAGTAGAGTGTATAAAAATAACAGGCAAGAGTTCCATTTCGCCTGATCTAACTTACAAACTTGCATAGTAGGTCAAAAACTTCAGTAGCATTCTTATTATAAAATATTGCATAGTTTTAATAAATTGTTTTTTTTTTAATTGAAAACGTTCGATCGTCTTAGCTCTGTCACCATATTAGCTTATTAATAATTTACACAATCAGTTTTATAGAAATCTTGATTAATTACACATATAGTTGCCAGTAATTTTTTTCAAAAATATTGGTTATGAAAATTTCATGAATTATAAAGTACATATTTCCTTTTTTGCTAATAAATATTTCGTGATACAAAGCATCATACGGTTGACACTTAACCATAGATTTCTTAGTTATAATAATAATAATAATAATAATAATAATACTGATGATGATGATGATAACTATAACAATAATAATAAATTTGTTTTACCTTGGTCAGTTAAGACTGTATAGTCCTCTCTTCCAGTTCACCAGGACAATTACGATAGTTATTGGCCTTTACAATTTGAGTATAATCCTGTTAAATGCTCCATTCTCGAAATAAATAAACTTCGAGTAATATTCTAACTTGTTGTGAATGGCAGAGTTCTAGAACGAGGAACGACAAATTGTAAAGGATGAAGAAAAGTAAATGGTTTGGTGTATTTTTTTAATTTGAATTGCTTATTCTTGATAACTTGATTCTAAATCAGGACATAATACTCCTGATTAATTTGTATTTTAATTTTATATTTATAATACAATATAAATTCTACAGATTTTATATTGTACATTACTAATACTATAACTAAACAAAAATAAAACTTCCAAAGACTAAATTGTTTCTATAAACCAGACATTTTAATTATAATATATAATTATACCTAGCAGTAGCAAAAGATTTTTACATTTCATTTATGTTTCAAACAACCTACTTTTTAGATATCTTAACTTTAACAATTATAATTTGTATGCAGCTTACTATTTAAAATATTTATTTATACTGACGCTCGGTATCCGGAATTCCAGACAACAGCACCTGACAATCAATGAGGTTGCTGCCGGTCTCAAGCAGCAGGTGTGTTGACAGTGCAGTTTCCTTCTCTTCTATTTTTCCTTCATCTTCTTCCACTTCTTACGTTTTAAATGTTCCTTCATCATAGATTTGGTTGGTCATTTGTGCTTTTTTACTTCTGTGCTTCTTCTTTCTTCCTCTGCTACTTTTCCATATTATCCTGTTTTTCTCTTTTTGTTCTCGTCTACTTCTTCTCCTCTCAGCAGCTTTTTTCACCCGGAGACTACTGTTATTCTCTTCTTTTGTTAATTCTGTCCCTTCTTCTGATTTAATTTGGTTGTTATCTTCGTCTTCTTGTTTTTGAACGGATTCTTCTTGTATATATCAGTCTTGCCTTGCTCTGATTCTCTGGAATCTTCTAAGTGAATATACGATTTCTAACAGATTAATTTTCTCTCTTATTTGATTTTTATTATTTATATACTCTTCTGCCATTTTACCCGATATTTTACTTGTTAAATCATTCAATACTCTAAAATCATATTAATCTCTCATGATGTTCCGAAAACATTTCCTTAAGTAGATATCTTTCCTCAGCTACAATTGACTGGTTCGGTGTAACTATTTAAAGAGAATGGGATTATTGTTCGATAGGGTATTTAAATTACGATGAGAAGATAAGGCGTGAAATCGGGTCGAAAGATAGTGCGGTGTTGAGGTGCATAGAGTTCGACGCAGGAGTGCAACTTCCTTCTAGCATCAAATCTATGGCAGGATAACAAGTCAAAAGCTGGAGTAATATGATCTGATTTACATACGTAGCGAACGCAGGCATTACAAACGCGTTCTAGTCTTTGTCCAAGATTTGTCGTGATGTCAGTTGACAGAATAACACAAAAGAAAAATCCACACTGTTATCTTTTGAGCGCTTATCAGCCTGAGATATTGCATTATTTGACAGTTCCAATTTGTTTAAATTCTTTGTTAATGACATTCTTTGAATTTTTGTATTTCGAGATGCTGATCCAGGTAATTGTAAAAATAGTTTCTCATTAAAGTCAAAGTGTTTGAGTTAATTTCGAATTTCAAACTTTTATTGTTTTTTGGGACTGGTTGAAAAATTTTGTTTGAATATTTCAGGAGCTTTAGACAAAAAATATTTCCTTTCTGACATTTTGCAAGTGATCTGTAAGGGAGAAAAAATGGATGTAACATGTCGCCTGGTTAAATTTTTTTCTCGTTTAAAGGAAACACAAGCGTTGTTTTTTGAACACTTCTAAAGATGTGGTTTGATCATTCAAACCGCTCATCACCGATTTTTTCTTTTATTTTGTGAACTATAAAATAGTAGCATGGGGCCAGATATGGACATTTAACTAACTCGTGCTGAAACTGAGTCAAGTGTGAGCAAATGCAACAGGGTTCCACGCAGACCTGTTTTAGAACGCTTCGTTGTCAATACATTGAAGGTTTGGGGCCATTTTATGATGTACTATCTAAGCAGTGACAAGACCGCCCTCCTCAAGTGGAACTGTCAGAACGTGGCCACTATCTGAGAAGAAAGAACATGTTATTTTCTTGTCAACACTTGCCGTCGCTTTCCTTGTCTGGTATATCCAGCTTTCTTCACCTGTTATAATGTTAAATACGTTTTCAGATCTTCCTCATAAAATTGTTCCAACATTTTCTGGCAACATTTTGCACATGATTTCTTTCTATTCATCTGCAGGGCTTCCGGACTGAAGTATTTGTTCGAGGATTGTTCTCACTGCTATCGATCCCAATATTCAGTGTTTCTTGAATCTGATAATGTGTACAACGATGATCTTGCCACTACATACGCTGTGCTTTCATTATATTTTCATCTATTGCTGTAGCAGGCCGTCCTGCGCGATCTTCATCTTTGAGGGAGTGTGTTCCTCTCCTGAAATCAGCAAATAGTGGATTACGAAGACCAAAGATACCCAAATGCACGATGCAATCTTTCAAGACATTATCTCTCCGCTAAACAGAAAGCCGTAGTAAATATAACACGGAAGTGCTGGCTAACGTCTGGAACAGCAACACATGCGCAGAAGTGCTGACATCGCACATTGTTGGAGCCCGCTAAGCCTTGCACATGTTGGTTGGTAAATAAGCTTCATCGAAAGCTAAAAAAAGCTACATCGACTTGTCGTTAACTCCTTCATTTTCAAACTTTCAAAGTGACCATCATATTGCGCTTTCAAATGCTTGTTCATGCTTGAGAATGTGGCGACTGGAAGCACGTTGTCTGCCAAATGAGACGGATAATCCCTCAAGTCAAGCTCACGGTGACTTACTTTAGAGTTCTTAACGAGGACAAATCCGTTCCTTAAATCTGTTCACAATATTAGGAACAGTACATTTTTTGGGACGCAGGAATACCGGGGAATTTTCTTATAAATCGCCATCTGCGATTTATAAGTAGTCGGTTTTCACATACGTGAAAATTTTTGTAGGATTTTTTTTTTTTTAATTATACAGAACTAACACATAAATAAATCTAAAAACACTTCGTTTCATGTCGCTGTTGCTGCCCGCACTCTAACGGATGAACGTCCATTTGAAAGTATAGCATTAAGTATAATGCTGTAAAGAATCACCATTCATCCTGTCAAATAACATTTAATTCTCTATAAATAAATGGACAAACGAATACACAAATTTACAAGCCATACTCCAGTGGTACTTAAAAAAATAATAAAGTTTGGCACATAACATAATTTTAGTGCAAATAGACATTTATTACTTCAACATTTGATATTTCGCCAGTTTTATACAAACAAGGCATAACATTTAAGCGAACAAACAATTTTTCTAAGTTTCAACATTAAATTTACACTTAATCACACAATTGAAATATTACTACTCTATTATCATCAGAATCTAAATACTCTCGTTTTTTCTTATTTTATATTCAAAATTGCATTCATTAACAAATAACTAATTAAACGGATAAATAAATGATTTATTGCTAAAGTAAACTATCTGCATGTAGAACATATTAACTGTTTCATTTGCGAAACAGAGAAATATTTTCTCATTAAATAATATTTTTAAAATGTGCATTCAAATTAATTCGATCGGAACATGTCTTAGAACGTTCAAAGTTTACAAAATGTTAACGAAAGTACCGCCCTAACGTGAGCATTAAATACCAACATGCTTTGGGAAAGCTGCATATGAAATAAAAATGAAATAATGTTATATAACATCAGCGATTTTCTTTAGATTCCATACAAGATTTCCTGCTTGTGCGAATTATGTGGTAGATAGGTACATTTGGGGGCTTTACTCCCCCATTTAAAGAGCGTTTCAGACTGGTCCATTTTCGAGGTCACATTTCTGTGCTCCGAATCGATCCCGGGACGCGTTGCGAGACCCAATTGTTCATTGCATTCCTGTTATTGAGGTTAAGAATTTTCTACAGGGACATGAAAGCGGTTGGAATGTGAAAAAAATAAAATATGGTGCATTGAGGAAACTATACCATTCAATAGAGGTATTAGAAATAATTGAGTTATCCCATTTTCTGTTTCATAGTTTGCAATTATAATAAAATGTTATTTCATTTATTTTTACACATCAAGGCGGTTTAAAAACGTTCTCGGTCTCCAGTATAGTTGGTCATGTAATTGTTTTTCACATTGGTACATCTGTCTGAAGCATTCATTTAAAATATCACGCAATTTAATGTACAAAACTGAGTCAAAAAGTAACCTTAATTTAGTAATTGAAATTCAGAGTGACATTATAGTGTGTTTTAAGCTACTACGCACATCAACACACATTATTATATATAACAAATATCTATACTGCTTTTCTAAAGGAGGAATATGCGAGCGACATCTTGGGAAATGTGACGTCAGTAACCATTACAACATGGCAGCCCCCTGAGCGAGGAGCAGCTTTCAATTATCCATTTTTTTTTTTTTTTGTTAGTAGGGCGGGAAACAAACAGATATTCATCAAAGATTGAACAGGCAATATGAAGATTTTTGTATGTCACTTCAGCAGATCTATGAGAGGCACAGAAAGTTTAAAAATGGAGTGTCAATTGTGAGTGGTGCATAATACGATTACGTCAGATACTATCGCTGTAGTAGAACAAGAAACATCAGACAATCGGCGGGTAACAATTAACGAGGTGGCTGTAAAATTGAAGATGATCAGTCATGACCCTGCGCACCGCGTTATCTATGACACTGTAGAGTATATTAAAGTCTCCGCTAGGTGGATACCAAAACAGATTACCCTTAACTGAAGGAAGTTCGTGTGGATGTTAGTGAAACACTGCTATGACGTCATGAAACCAAAGAAGATGGTTTCCTAAAGCGTATTCGCTGTTGATGAATGTTGGGTCCAGTTTCCAGCCAGAGACCAAGAGTGGTGGCACTCGTCATCGCCTAAATCAAAAATTTTCACACAGCTGTGTCAACTGGTTAAGTGATGCTCACTCTCTTCTGGAAGTCTAAAGGTCAAATCATGGAACATTACATGCCCAGAGGGCGCAATTTTGACAGCGAGTCATATTATGATCTACTTGAGAAAAAATTGAAACCTGCAATCAGGCAGAAACGTCGAGGTTTACTCATAACTCTTGCAGCATGATGTGAGAGTTTACACAGCTGATGCAAAGGCACAAAAAAGTGCAGATCTTCATGTTGAGTGTATATCGTGTCTTGTTTATGCACCGGACCTTGACAACTTCTGCTTATCATCTCTGAACATAAAGAAGCACTAGGCGGCAAGAAGTTCCACACTGACGATGAGGTGGAAGGCGCTGTGCATGGATGGCTACTCAGTCAATTGCAATAATGTTTTTCTGGTAGAATTCAGACATTATGAAATGCTGGAACACATGCATCGAACTGTGTTAAAAATGAAGAAGTGTTTTCAATTCTAATCTATATATTTTATGAATAAAAAATGTATTAAGTTTATTTTTTATTCATCCTCGTAACTTTCTAAGGCAAACATGTGTAGGTTTCATAAAATTGATACAACTGAGTAATAAAGACGGTTTTAGCCAAAGAAAATTCATACCAAACTTATAAACGTTTAATGGGACTCTTCTCCTTCATTTTCAGCAATTAAAATCTGGGCTGCTGAACATGTTCGTACTAATTTTAAAGATGACCATATGCAGCAATGTAGAGTTCGTTGAATTCATTGAACAAATATACTGACATGGTAATAAATTACCCGGTAATTAAATTATGTGAAATTGTTGACGCAATAGATGAGTTCAGAGTCCATCATCACATTCCATAATCGAAAGAAACAGAAAATGATGTAGTAAAAATGAAGAACATGCTTCTCAACAATTTCTTTCTCACTTATCCTTAATAATTTCCTATTTCTTCACATTTTTTCTTTGATATTAAATACATTATTACTTCTGTTGGAAGATTACTCCATAAACAAGTAAAGAAATAAACGACCTTCTTGAGTTACACGGACATCCTAAAAAGTACCTAAAACTTCTGATGTTGACCAACTGCAATAGGAAAAAATGAACCATAATGATACATATGTTAATTCATAATTCAAAAAATAGTATTACTGGTGGCATGTATATGTGGGTTTTAACTTCATACGTATTTGAAGTATTAAATGCCAAAAATGCATGAATTTCACTTTTTAGTGCATGAAAATCGGCCCCTTTTATGCTGAATTTGAGCAATTTTTGCGGCAATCTTTCTGTTAAAGCATAAACACTAGACAAAGAGCAATATCCATAGGCCCTTGAAAATGTATCATGTTATCTAAAAGGAGTTCACAACAGGGAAAAATTCAAATCTGCTTCTACACACTATCTATGCAATAAGGCCTGTTATCAAGTTGAGGGAATTCCCAAATGAATAATGTATGATGTTCAAATAGATAAGACGGCATATAAAATTTGGCAAAATATCACTGTATAGCTTATGACGTTGTATGAAATGTACAGCTCTCTTTCTGTCTTCCTACCGCCACTGGAGGCCGAGGTCATTAAGACGCGAACTCGTGAGCGGGGAGGTCAGGGGTTCGAATCCCGCCAGGACCGTCCTCTCTGACTGAGATATTTTCAAGGTTTTCCTCAGTCCTCATAAATGGCAAATGCCGGGTAGGTATCCTAAAATTAGGCCTGAAACCTTCTTTCCTTTAAAAAAATCCTTTCCCAATATATCATTTCATCTCATGTAACATCAATGTTCACCGTCTTTGGTGCCTCAGTAGTAAAAACGTGCGTTAAACACCATTCAAAAAAACTCTTTCTTGTTTTTTTGCAGCTTAAATGTTTTTGCTATGTGTATGAAATTAAGCATGTGTATTTAAATAATTAAAACATCTTTCATCACCATATAAATATAATTAATGAACTATGTTCTTCTTGACTTGTTCACGTTCTGCAGCACAGATGTTGTACAAGAACCCTATGGAATGTTAATCTAGCACATATATGTGATGGTTTTTTAAAAAGTTATCTGAATGACCCACAGATTACAGCACTAGTTGTGAAGAATGCAACAGAAATTCGTACACTTATGACAGACACTCTAGGGAAATCTGCACCATCCTTTTCAGTCGTTTTCAAGTGGACTACAAAGTTTAAATGCGACCGTGAAAGCTTAGAAGATGACTCAGCAACGGACGACCAAATTCCATCATGGTTCTTGAGGATTACCGATTAAAGGTGTCCAAAATTGCTGAAGCTCTGGGTATTTTGAGGAAAGAGTTGTGCTTGAAAAGATTGTCAGCTGTCTTAGGATCAAAAGCGAATGAGTGCTAATCTCTCATCAAAGAAAAGTTTGGCTCGTTTTCAGAGAGATCCCACACATTTAATACGTCCATTTGTAACCACTGATGGAACACGGGTGTACTATTACATACCTGAAGCAAAACACCGGCCTAAAAATGGAAGCATTGCAGTTCTCCATCGTAAAAGAAGACCAAGTTGTAAAATCGGCCGGGAAGATCATGGGATCGATTTTCTGGGATGCCAAGAATGCATTTCTCATTGGTTATCTTCTTATTGGAACATCTGGAGTGTATTATGCTAACCTTTGGGATCTATTGAATATAAAAATACGTAAGAGAAGCGGGTTTATCAAAGAAGAAAGTAATCTTGCATGAAGACAATGCTCACCCTCATACAAGTGTCGTTGCATTGATTTTCACTATAGAAAATCAATGAACTGGGGTACAATTTGTTGTCACGTTTATCTTATTCTCCTGACTTGGCTCCATGGATTTCCACCCTTCCCTAAAGAGAAAGTTCCTTTATGGAAAGACATTCTAGTGCTTAAATGGTTGCAGGCCTGGAAGAGTCTGGCTTCATGATGCGATAAAAATTTTGGAACATCAATGCACAAGGTGGATTTGTGTAAAGGGAGACTATTTTGAAAAATAAGAATGCTTTCAAAAAGATTTGTCGTCATCTTGTGTTTCATTCCGAGATCTTTTCAAATGATTCCCGTATTTACTGAAAGTATAAAATAATATCGTGTTTAAAACTAATGATAAATTTAAGAACTAACATGTATTATACATAATATACTATCGTCATTTTACCTCAAGCCTGAAAGAAGAGGCCTCTGAGCAAAATTTGTCGGCCGTTTTACGCCCTGAATTGAATGGGACACTGATGACCTGAGATGTTAAAGAGCGTCAGTAAATAAAACAAATAAAAAAAATACGTCATGTAAGTAGCAAATTCGCATATTTCATCAAACTTTTCTTCTATGAGAATATGACGTTCCGGAACAAGTATTTTTGTCATCGAAAAATCCTGTCTCTCGTAACTTTTTGAAAAGTTGACGAACAGTTCTCTATCTACGATATTTTCTTTAAAATCGAATTATCGTTTTCTTATGTGTAACGTATATAAAAACTCTTTCTTCAAGATTATATCCATAACAATCGAAGAACAATTAGCAACAACTTACACACAAGAACCACAACCACTCGTTGACTATGCCTCCCTCAAATTAACTATAAGCTGCTGCCTGTACATGCTTTATACGACCTTGATTAGCTTCTCCCAGTATGCAGTCAAACTCTGCCGCCCCATAACCCATATAACCACTATATATATAGTATAAAAATTGCAATTAAGCTAAAAAATAAAAGTAAAACATTTCTATTTAAAGTATTTGTTAGTTATGATTATTTACTATAATAATTTATGTGCTGTAAAATAATTTGCAACACAAAAGTAGCTGGCTCTTGTTCCTTCTGGGGATAGGTATGAAAATCCGAGTGAAATAAGTCAGGCGAACTGTGAGTTACTCATCCGCTCACAGAATTTCGCATGGACCTCTCATCTGGAAATAATTCCTCACTCAACCGTTTCTCTATTAGTGCCAACACCAAAGGAAAATCGAAAGTGTTAGGTCTTGGCTGTAAACATTTTTCATAATGTTTCAGTCGTACCACAGATGAAAGTAAATATTGCCTAGATATGAAGGCAAAACAGGATTTGGTCCACCTTTAATTTATTTTTCTATTTATTAAAAATAGCTATTGTTGGAGTTATTAAAGGGCATTTACCTTTAATAGTATGACAAAAATGCCATATTTAACATTTATGGATTTATTTGATCATTAGAAGTTAATGGCGAATTTGTATATTATTTATTTTAAACACTAACATAACTTCTTTTAGTCTGGTATTCAAGATATAATCTGTATACTGTGAAGAAGGAGATTTAGCTATCCAGAACATCATGTGAAGCTTATTTTTGTTAATATTGTTTTTACGTGTACTTCACAACTTCTTAACGAACTTTATATATACTACTCAGCCAAGAATACTTCCTTTTCACGAATCTTCCGCTCTCCTATTTCACACAATTTATGTCCTTGGTTCTGTTACAGGGTCGAAAATGCAAGGAAGGTTTGATGGTGGCTTGTTCTTGAAAAATTTTCTGCTCCGGCGTGAAGCGGCTCTTTGAAAGGACTGAAATTTCTTGGAGTGCGGGGGGGGGGGGTCCGCTAGCGTCAGGATATCTTTCTGGAAACAGTGTTATGGATCTAGCTACCTCCATGCCTCATCGCTCGGTATCTCCCTTGCCTAATCCCTTCCTTCGCGAAACTGCCTCCATTGGGAGCTAGGCACAAACGGCCAGCCATTGAGCAAGGCTGAAGTACCGCAAAGTTACAGCTGAACTTGAAACATGATTATAAATTCTGTATCATTTTATTCATTAAGTGAATTACACTTTATGGTTCAGTAGACGTTTATTGATATATTAAAATATTAAAAACTGGCCCTACCTACCCCAAATGTACGGAAACGTGTTCATTTCTATCTGACTCTTAAGTATATCTACCCAGATAAAATCTGTCCATAACATTCCCCCAACATCGAGCACAAACACCTTTAAAGTCACGTGTTCTAGAAATCTAAAATACTTTACGGATGAAAATGATCAAAAGGTGCTAACTGAGGAGAAAGTAGGCTATAATTAGGAGGGCAGCTGATCTGATCAGCAATTTTTCAGGCATTTTACTTTGATTGTTAACCCAATGCCGATGGTTCATTTATCTACTCCTATTGTGGAAACATGTCGATGGAGCTCTAACAACATCAAAGCTTGCTGCTTGAAGTATTTCTAAAATAATTTTATATCACGAAGTGAGTGGCAAACCTCTTTTGATGGAGAAAAGTTGAATTCTCACAAGTAACCCTTCCCCTCCCAAAGCTTCCCCGGCACCCGCAGGTGCTACCTATGGAACTGATGGGTTTCCAAAATTAGAAACGAGGTCACGGAAGGTCTGCGAACAATCAATACAGCAGTTGAAGAACCAAATGGTTGTTTGATCCTTGAAAATGTTGGCTTATCTCACGTTCCTTGCGCAGAGGTGGGGGAAAAATTATAAAATAGGAACTCTAACTGCTGTCTATTGCTGACAGGCAGTGGCATCACTGAATGAATACACAGGATGGTTAAAAATATGAATATCCCTTGAAGAGTTTCTGTCTTAACACAAAGACGTTATGTTTTATATTATTTATATATTAATGTCAGTTTTCAAGTTATTAGCTTTAAACTATAGGTATATCATAACAAATAGATATTGTTTAATTAGAAGTTTACACTTTAACTATCCTGTTTGTGTTACAATTATTCTTATTTGCGTTCGGAGACAGGGTTTTGCTTACTTACTTGTTCCTTCTGAACAATCTATTCATAAATAAATTATTGTAAGAGTCTCCTTTAATCCTAATACGCCAGTCATATCACAAGTGTTTCAGTCTTCGTGATAATTTCAAATAGATTTTTACAATGATTAAAGTGTGCTGTTTACATGACGTTCAACTTAAGAGTGTATTTTTTGCACATTAATTTGAAACAGCTTTATGGCTGTGAAAGAATGTTTTCAATCTCTATTAAATTGGCGGAATTATTTTTTAAATATTTTAGTGTGTGATCACAGTTGAATATTTAAATCAACTCTAGTCATGTTCCCTTCCTTATTTGATGACCTTCAAGTTATTCATTTTTTATTAATTTAAATATTTTCCTGTCGCGAATTGATTTCTCTCCAGTAGTGGGCAGACCTGTTAACAGCGTGGTAGATCTTGATAAACAGCAACTGTTCAACTATTTATTTTGATTTTAAAAGTCAAAGTAAATGGCGGAGAAATCATTTTTTTTTAATTTCTATTTTTGATTTTGGTGAAGTACTGAACGATTTAAAAAAAAGTGCAATACTGTAAGAAAAAACGTGCATTTAAATAAATTAATACAGTAAAAGTGCTGATGAAAACGAAACCGAAAACTCCATATTGGGACTGCAGCCATCTTAGATCAGTTGTTCGTTTTCTGGTAAGTGTGTTTTTCAAGAATGTTTACATCATAACCTCTTCAATTTTTGCATTAAACTTTGCGTACACATTCTTCTTGTTAAGGATAAGGATAAGGATAACAATGAACCTGCTTTTATCTAAAGTTGAATATAAAATATTTTTAAAAATGTTATTGTGAAAAATATTTGCGTTTAATATCCAAATTTTAAAAATATCTCTAATTTTGCCATTTACACATTAACTATTGAGGTTCAGTTAGATGTTACGTACGGAGGTAGTTTAATATTAAAGAGAACAAGTTTTGCAATGTGTTTATTTTTTAACACAGTGTCCTCAAAGTTCAACCACTTGTTCTATTTCTTCAGGTTCACGATTCCTTCATGATCCCAGCGTATGACTTCTTCACTTGACTTAAATTTGTATTCTGTCAGGTAAATTTTGAGCTCCGGGAACATATGATAACCTGAGGGAGTCAGATAGGGGTAATATGGTGGATGCGGAAACATTTCAAATCGCAGTTCTGTCAATTTGTTCTGAGCGACGCGGCTTGAATGCACCGGTAGTCAATCAAGAGAATTCTTCAAACCACCTCCGTGGTCTAGGGTAGCGTTTGCTACTACTGATCCAGGGGTCCTGGGTTTGAATTCTGATCAGCTCAAGTTGCCTATGTAAGGGTTTTTTCGGAGTTCCCTTATTCTGAGAAGGTGAACGCTAGATAAGTTTTAAGACGCCAAGTACTCCGAGCTTATTTGTGCTATCATTTATTTATTTATTTCATTTTATTCATCCCTAGAGATTTACTACACCTATGACCAGTCTACAACTTACAGACATTGCGAGAAGGCCGTCAAAGTCAAAAGCGACAACAAATTAAAAAAAAAACTGTTTTTAAAGATAATTATTTTTGCGTCCCAAAAAATGAAGTCATCACCTTTCCACCAGATAGAAGCGTTTTGCATTTTTCAGAGCCGGTTGCCTCTTGCGGTCCACTGTTTAGACTTCTGCTTCCTCTAGTGTATAGTAATGAATCCACGTTACACCTAAAGTCACAAACAACGTAAAAATGGTTGGATCCTTCTTAAACATTTCCAAACAATTAGCTTTTGCATCCAATTTCTCGGAGTGAGCAGACGAGGTACTCATCTTATGCAAAGAATTTTAATATGTAATTCTTTATGCAAAATAAATTGAACCTCTCAGTTGATGCACCATGGCCTCTGCTAACTCTCGCACTTTCACTCATCTATCAGCCAAAACAATACCATGAATTTAATCGATAGCTAATTTTGGAGCTCCAGGACGTGGTGCGTCTTCGACGCTTGTTCTGCTACGCCTGAATTCAAAGTCGAACGGTTTCATAGGAAGGGCAGCGTCACTCAATGTAGGCCAAATACTTTGATGAGTTTTCCCTTCCAGAAAAAAAGCTTAATCCCACCACGAATTCCATTCTTATCCATTTTTTACTGTCAGTCCAAATGTTTGTGTTTAAACAACTGCCAAACAATGAACGAACACCAGAATGCTTCGTGATCATTGAATATTGATATATAGAAAGCAAACTTTAAGACCACATAAACATATGTTCATGTTGGTCGCTAATCCTATGTGAACTAAGTAATTTATAAAATTATTCTGTTATATTGAAATGAAGTATTCGAAGAAATGGCTAGCAGAAACGAAAGTCACATCAAATGAAGAGGTTGTCGCTGAAACAATGAGGAATAAGTATGTAGGTTTGAAAGGAGACTGTGTTGAGAAAAAAAAAAAAGTGTTTTTTACTTTTGTACGGACTTATCAAACACCCCCGTACACCTAATGGTAAATTAAATTAAACCTAGGAGAAGACTTGGGCACGCGCAATGTCCAAAGAAAGGCAAAAGTATGATATAATATATATTACAGTAGCTTCCTGCTGTTCGTCCAGTGGTAGGCGAGTTGTAGAGTGCTTTCGGAAGGAGGGAGCGAGGGGGCAGAGCGGCATGTACCATACAGAGGAAGGAAACGGCGAGTTAAGCAATAATATGTACCACAGTGAGTCATGCGGAATGATGTAATAAATTGGGTCCAGCAACCAGACTCAGCGTGCAAAGCTGTGGATAGCCCACGGGAGCCATTCCCTAGGGAACATCTCCCTTAGACCTTGCATAAACACCTCACATATCACTGGCGCAATGAAACAGGAAGGAAATGGTAGGTAAGTTCATTTCCTTGATACAAAACATGTTTCTAACCTCAAAACAATATAAAAAACAAAAGCAAAGCAGTGAGGAAAATATGGTGGTCATTACACTGTTGTAATATGCTCTCTATAGGAATAGAGGAAAGTCCTGAGAAAATAACGGCAGAAATTATGAAACTGACAAAAAGATAATAAAAAATACAAAGTGTTATAGGTTCCTTCCGAGAATGTTTCATTTTCTCCTATAAGGAGGAGTAACAACCCGAAAACATCAGAATCTTTTGTAAATTAATTTTATGAGCATTTACATTTTAAAAAATGTTCATGGTTATTTAACCCAAAATATCTTTAATTTTATTCAAATAATATTACAGGCCCAAACTATTGTCTCTCTATAAGGATGTATGTTACTTATGTAAAGACTTGCAATATATACACATAGAAATCCTGCGATATGATAGACTCGTCCAGAGACCTTCATTTGTCTGTTCCGCGTCACCGCATCTAGGCGAATCTGACGCGTATATATTCGCATAGCTCGTGTTGCTCGTCTGTAAAGACTGGTAGATAGATTAATTTGAAGCAATTTGGTGAAAGGCGTGTGCCATCAAAGTTTTGCATCCAGAAATTGGTTGCCTGAAGAAACAATAAGCGACTTAAAGAAGAGATTACTGGCGTCAATATCGTTACGAACACTTTACACAGTCGAACACAAACACCTTTAAGGTCATGTGTTCCAGATCACCGTTGTGTTTCTTCAGGTTTAAAAATGTTCTTAGAGCAAAAGATGAGCGTCAATAATTATCAACATTTTTATAGAAAATTTAGAGGCGAGCTTTCTCTTCGTTTTTCTTTGTTTGTTTCTTTCTTTTTTTAAACCTAATATCTCTTCTTTGCAACACTCTCCATAGATTCACAAAGCTTTGCAAAGCTCTTAACCAGCTTTTCACCGCCTCCATTATCTCGTTATCTGCTCATCGTAAATGCTCTTTCAAAAGTCTAAATAAGTGAAAGTTGCATAAAGTCAGACCGATTATATGATGCATCTTTCATATTTCAGAGTGCATAGTTCCTTTGAGAGAAATGCTCGGATTTTGACCGTATCGCGCGTTTTAAATTTTTCATTGGCATTTCAAAAAGCATTTCTATTTTCTAATATTTAAAATTTAAAGAGTATTCAATTGTTATTACAAATTTTGTTTTCTATCATTGTCTGGCAATCTGGATAGCACTCTGTTGTTTGAATTTTGACATTAAAAAATAAGTGAACTAGTTGTAGGAATAAAGCACAGTTTATCTGCAGTAAATTTACAAGTATTAATAATACAGTGTATTTCAGAACTCCTGACTAATTCGCTTATATTCTGTTGGATGTACACCATTTTGAAATAGTTTATTGCTAGAACATAACAATTACTTTAAATGCTTTTATAGTATCACTCTGTCCAAATTCCCTTTAAAGTGTGTCATAAGGTAGAGATGTCATTAGAAATTTTAAAGTAGTGGTGGCAGGGGGTGAGGGAGTGAAACCAAAAATGTAGCCAACTTTAATTTTAAACTTTGTTCTCAGTGTTTAAATTTACTCTTTTTTTTTTAATTAAACATATTTTAAACATGCAACGATTTAGATTGGAAATTTTTGAAATGAAAGCCGTGTATATAGAGCTTTAGTTATGAAACTTGTCCGTTCACCCCGTGTTTCATGTATCGGTTACTGCAGCCGGCTGCGTCCATACTTCAACTGCGCTTACCCGCATTTTTCATGTCCTTAAAACGTTGCTTTTTTAACCTGTTCGCTGCCTATCTCACTATCACACGTTTATTCACGAAGACGGAGAGACAATTGGCTCTAGAGCATGCATTTCTGTTAGTTTAAATGCCTGGCCGTGTGCATTTGGAATTGACATAACTTTCCTGATCAATTGCTTCCGCCTAGAACTGCAAGTAACGACATTATGCACAAATTAGAATATACCGGTTCAAAGCATAAGAAAAAACACTAGCGAAAGCGTACAGTGTTACCATAGGAACAAATAGACGACATTTATGTAAATCTTGAACGTTTGACAGTAAAACCAGTCCGGAATTAGCATAACACATGGGATTTTCGGAATGTAAAAAAAACCAGAAAGATTATGTGACTTAATCATGTCAGTCAGAGTGTTTTTATGCAACACAGCTTCTGTTTAGTCGCTGGAGGAAGATAATTCCAGATCTTCTGTAAGATCAGATTTACACTCGTTTAGAAAGTTGAAGTAAGGGAGCTGCCTCTGGCTGCTGCACGCTTAGTAGCCGAGATTTAAAACACCGCTTGTGCGGACAAGTTTTGTAACTAATGCCCGGTAAATATCTCGTGCTTCTTAATTAAAGTTATACATACCGAATATTAGTTGAACGAGACAAATCATATATGAGATGTTGTCATATATATTTGTGTAAAACAAATTAAACATTGCAGAGAAAGTAATTTCTTTCCAGCGTTTCGTATTTGGGGAGAAGGAGTTTACTTCTGTACTTCATTCTTTCTCACGGTTGACCGTTTGTACCTACATCCCTAATGCGCCACCTACAAGAGGAAGGGTTGAGGTGAAGGAGACATAGGGAGGCCAGGATTCACGGTCGGTAATGCGGGATCCCTTACATGTTTTCAAATAAAAAAAATCCCTACACCAATGCAGCTCTCCCCTTCTATGCCAGGCACTGGAGCAGAGGACTTTACAAGGCGCAAGCTACCATCACGCCGCATCAGCCCACCTTACCCTGGCACTTTCGACCTGTAATAGAACTAACGGATTGGAGTAAAATGAAATGGGAGAACGGAAAATTCGTGGAAAGTAAATATCCATTCCAAAAACACTAAGTCGGGATAGGTAGCCCCCAGAAATTTCGACTCTGAACCTCCTCAATGCAAATCCCAAACGTTACCGCTTGAGCTCCCTGCTCGGTTTTCAGACTTTGTGCTGCCTCACTTTCAGTACAGTTTGTTGCTTTCTACCTCTCTCAGCTATCTGGAGACTAAGCGAATTTAATGATTATATTTGCTGGGAAAGCAGCTATTGACCGTGGTGTTCTCTCAAACCCAAAACTGTTTTGCGAAGTAATCCGCATCAAAGCGGAAAGTTAACACGGTTTCGAAAGGGGAGAAATCAAATTTTCTTAATGGAGACGACCAATTGTGTTTCTTCGCTTTTCATAAGCCCCTTGGGTAGAGTCGACATGGTCACCATTACACGCTTTCATTGACTAAAGAGCTGGAACCAAAGGCAATTAATATCCTCTCCAGGCCTCTAAAGGGCTCAAGTATCGGCTAGTTGAAGGAAGAGATTTATGCTAAAGTGTGTGCTTTAATGCGTAAATTGAACAATGGAGAGTATAACTCTTGAGAGCGTGTTATCAATAGCGTCGGCCTGCGTGCACAGCGCACAGTCTATTGTTAAAATGTCCCTTTAAAAACTGACATATTTATTTTGTGATGTTACATATCCGTAAAGATAAAACCAAGCTTCGTCTATGGGGAGAGAAAAAAATTCGGATCAATTTCTCTGTTATTAACACTATTGAAAATCCAATTACAAAAATTAAGTTCGATGACGTGATCAAACTGTTGCAATTGCATACTACTGAGATGCTTTTATGGTTTAAGGATAATGCCTTTTATTACTTTTTGTCACAGAAATTAAGCATTTCCTATACCGTCTTTTCATAGTACTGCTAGTTGAGACTGATCTATCAGGAAATGTTCTGCTGCAAGACTTTGCTTTAATGTGCGTGTCGATAAAAGAAAATTCTCTTGTACATTATGGTTATCTACATCGACATTGATTTAAATATACAACTGTATTCAAATCATTCTAGTTACTGGTACACTGGGGCTATACTTAGAGTACAACATGCGAAGCTACGTGAGAGACCGGGCAACTGCAAGTGATCAATTAATGTTATGTTTTTAATGAGAATAGGCGAGTGTGGAAAAGCATGTAATAGAAGAATAGGGGAAGCTATCAAAAACATGTGTGAAAAGAATGAAACTTGGCTGTATTTTTTGGAAAATTAAAAGTTTATTTCTCCATCGAGGCCTGTTGGAAAAATAGATTTTATCAAAATACACAAAATAGTCACTGACCTGTTCATGTCCTTATTTTCCTCTTCTCTCTGCTACTTTATCCATCTTTCTCTATTTCTGCAGTGTTTTTCCTCTCTCTCTCTCTGCAGAATTCCACTTTTTACTCCTGATAACACAACTTTAATCACCTTACAATGATGTTTTTTTCTTTCAGAGTTCACAACTGTCCTCTTCTAATGCCTTATTGAAGCTCAAGCACACGCTTTTAAATTCTTCCTTGCATTAAAAACTGCTAAATTCAATTTCCATTTTAAGCTTTCTTTGGGACACTTATTGTATATGATGTAATAGAAAATTTAAATTGCGTTCTGTGTTTTATCTTTCGTACAACTTCTCAGGAGTGTAAAGGCCAATCTCTGGTAAAAAGGCAACATTTTTACTAAATTTGTTTCAGATAGCTCCAGTTTACTTTATGTATGGGTATCTACAAAGCTCTCCATGTACTGTACTCGTATATTGTATCAACTCCATGAAAGACTTATACTAAGGATTATATGAATCATTTTTAATTTAGTTACATTTAGCACTACATATATCAAAAGAATAGGTGGCCAGCGCCATCTAAGTGAGCTAAAGTGTTACTTAGACTTGAAATGGTGAATAATTTTGTCCAGGGACCTCTTTTTTCAGGTATGGAGTTATTTAACGTGACGTAAATCTAACAGCTCTTAAGTTCCCTCCCGGAGGACTTGGGCTCAACGTTTTTACGTCCCGAAAAAACTGTCGACCTCGACCTGGACCATGAATTTATATGTTTAGTAAACTTGTTCGGTCTATGTGAAAGTTAGCGTGATTGAGAGAGAGTTTTAATTGTTAGGGACATTTAAACATGCCGTAAGGGCTTTAAATGAAGTCTGAAATCCGATGGCGCTTTTTTTTAAACATAGAATATTTCAATTATATTATGATATTAAAAAAATGGAGTTTTACGAATTCATTCACTGACGAATATCCTTAAAACCGGTGTGTAATATCAACATCAAGGGATATGAGATGTATGTGTATTTTTTTTATTTTTTTATTTATTTGTTTTTTTATTTGTTTTATTTCTTAACCTGGTCAGGTATTGGAATTTTGCACACAGACGGCAGACGGACTTTTGATCACCGAATCGGCAAACTACATTACGCTGAATGATGCAGGTAAGATGATAGTCCAGTGCTGTTTCTTCCGCCACAAGTCGGCTCAGCGCGAGTTAAGCAGTTTAACCACTCGGTCACAGTGCCACCTTGGAATAAAAGACGTTGACATACCAAGATATCGGGAGCGACGACCTCTAAGTCGGGACGGGCTGGTACTGGCCCACCTCGAAGAAGATGATGGTATACTTTCAGTTTTGTTCGCTTTTTATGACCCACTGTATAAATGCCGGTTTAATTAAACATATACGTATGTTCTTGTTCTCCTTGCGGTACCTCTAAACATCTCTACAAACTTAGCCTACTATTTACTGGGTTAAGTTTCGCTCAAGTGACGTGGTTCATAATCGGCTTATAGCTGAAAATGAAATATCGTCGCTAAATCTCTTGGAGAGAATTATATACCATAATTAGAGCGTGCCATGACAGACTGTGACAGTTTAAAGCATCCCACATTTCTATCTCAGATGTCAAGATGCCATTTTAATTCCACAGATTATCTAAAATCAATACATTTAGGGCTGCAGTCTATATATTTTGTTTAATGATTATTAGAGTTTTTCAATGTGTTTACATATAGTTAAAATAGCATTCAAACTAATTTTTAACACTCCACTGTTACCAACTTTCGTTTAATACCTAATGTAATGATCAGAGCCCGGAATTTTAGAATTTATTTTGGTTAAAATAGGAAAGACACTTAAAAAACTAAAAATAGGCTTATTAAAACTGAAAACAGAGAGTGATGTCACTCATTATCAATGAAAATGGGTATTTAAGATACTTAATACTTCTTTATAACATAATTAAAGTACTTAAGCTTACTTTTCGTGGTTACAAGCAACAAGAAGATGTTTTTTCAAGGTATCAACTGTCATAGTCAGCCGCTTGTCACAGAGAACATTTTACAACATGGAAAAAGAACATCTACTTTCACTGAAGTGATTGGAGCATATTTAAACACATGATATTTCGGAAGGACTCCTACCAGTTATTACAGGATATTCGTCTTTCAGGACATCACGGAAATGTTGATCAAGGCAAAGTAAAGTAGTTTTGAATAGTCCTGGCGAATGAGCAAAATATGCGCATGGGTTTCTGATCGAGTTCATTTTTTGTTTATGCGTTTACAGGGGAATCAGGTTAGTATTTCTCTTACTTCTGTACTGAACACATTGTAGAAACTGTTTATTGTACAGCAGTACCGCTCTCATCTTTCTCGTTTGCAATTGTTTGTTACATTTATGCAGCTGAGAAGTTATTCGCAACCCAAATTTCCTAGAATCGTCTCGTGCAGATCCATACAAGGTCATTCGCCAGAAATATTCAAAACCCTCTTTCTTCTCTCATCCTCTCTATTTCTTGGTATTCGTATGCCCGAAGTAACCGTGCGTTCCTTTCACTAATGAAGATCCTTCTATTTAAAGAGCTTACGTGAATGGGTTGAAGGAAAGTTTTTGACTGATTGAAAAGAAATAAATGTATAACAAGATTCTCAATAAATATTTTTGTGCAGAGAATATGCCATTTAATTTTATATGTTACTTTTTTCACTTCGATATATTTAAATTTTATATGCTTTTTAAAACTTGTAAATAATCGCAGAAACAACCCATAACTATCCAAAACAGGAGTGAAAAAAAGGAAAGGAAAAAGTTGTTCTACTTTAAAATGGACAACGGAAGACAAAAAAGAAAAAATAAAAACTGACCCTTCCGATTCTAAATGTATGTAAACATGTTCATTTCTAACTGATGCGAAATAGAAAAAATATTTTGCCTAACTTTCGGTAGTGTTTATGATTATTGATCAATTTAAGTGAATAAAAATTCATTATTTTATAATATACTATAATGTATCTGTTAAATTATTTTCATTTTTACATTCCTCGCGGCTGTTTTGAAATTAGCGCATAGTGCAAATTAGATCTCGCATTTTAAGGCAAACGTCTATTTAGTTCCTTTAGGGAAATGTGGGAAATAATAGCAGATATTTATGAATTATGAATACTGAAAAAAATTAAGTGTCTTCTACGTTATAAAAGTGTGATTAACGCCCATTTTAATGCTTTCTGCCCAGATCTCCCTAAAACAAGACATTTTTTTAAAAATTTAATGTAATTTAATTATTTTTAAACTGGTCCCACGTACGGAAGGACTGAGATATGCGGATACTATAGGGGAAATGGAGTCAACTATGAAATTCGTACCAACGGTTAACGTTAACATTTTAGTAACAATTGTGTTGAATGCTTCAACAGCAATGCCCAATATTTATTGCAAATTTCATTTCTAATTTTCTATACTTTGTGTGTGGAATGGTGCTCATATTCTGTATTGTGTCAGTTGAATTACATAGGAGAGTTTATTTAATTCGCTCCTGGCTGGTGTTTTATAAAGATCTTATTTATGATCGGAAAACCATTTTTGTCTTTTGTGTAACAAACGAATAAGAAACACATTCTTCGTTATGTATTTAATAATTTAGTAAAACTGGATCAAATTGTATATAGAAAAATTATGCCGGACATCACCGTAATATTTTTTTTTCTGCCGCGTCAGATGAAAAAATATTTCAAACAAAACTTTTTAACATCCTGGGGGAGTTCTTACTCGGGGTTTACTTTTTTGTATCCCCATTAATATAGGAGATATGGAATAGAGCTTTGTTTTTTTTAAACAACACCGCGTACATTTTATTAAAAAATACACCTACACTCTGCAAGTGCTATTCAGAAATGTATTTTAGTCAAGATTAGTCCGTTAAAAATCCACGATGGCTCCGACAGGCAGAGCATTAATGTTCGTGGAAAGTTAACGTTTGGTGCGGAATTATTAGCGACAGTATTTATTATTGGACCTTACTTTGTAACGGTAAAATGGCAACCGCTTTTTCTGGTCTCTTGGAGGCCGTACCTTTGAATAACAGAATTATCATGTGGTATCAGCATGATGGATGCCCGGCGCATAACACCATACGAGCATGATGCATTCTGGGACATATATCCTGGCAGGTGGATTGAGCGTGGTGGACCAGTTAGATGACTGCCCGATCCCTGGACCTTCGCTACTAGACTTTTTTCTTTGGGAAGCGGTCATCCAAATGCTCCAACACAAGAGGACATACAGAAACGCATTTGATGTGTGTACAACCATCTAAGAGGAACAGTTATTCAAGAGAAAGTGTGTAGAAGAACGATCTAGGGCAGAGATTCTCAACCTATGGTATGTGAGCTGCTGCCGGGTGGTACGCAAACGTTTTGCAAAAACGATACATTAACATTTGCTTTACAAACAACAAATATATGAAAATTCTACTATAACTAAATATCATTTAACATTTTGTGTGGTATTGCGCAAAATTAATAAGGGAATTCAATTTTAATCCTGAATGCTACAATGCCAAATCTGCTCTAAAGACAGTTTTAAATAATTATGTTTTATTTATGGACCTCTTTAACATCTCAGCGTCCAATTCAATTCAGGGCGTGAAACGGCCGACAAATTTTGCTCAGAGGCCTCTTCTTTCAGTCTTGAGGTTCTTTATCATGCCGTAAATGTACGACATGGGACCCACGGCTTTACTTCCCTTCTAAAGGAAGCCATACTTAATATTTTTACGCCGAAAAAAAATCCATCGGTCCTGGCCGGGATCGAACCCGCGATCTTGGGTTTAAGAAGCAAGTTTGGTTACTACTACACCACCAGGACCGACAAACAAAAGAAAAAAAAATTGTGTGAAAGTTCACTTCATTAAGGAGGTTATTAATTTTTATCTCGACAATATTAAAAATGTATGCATTCCTGTTCTTTTTCTCAATAACCATTACATGTAGAAAGTTCACCGTTTTAGCAGCTATTGTTACTTCGCTAAATCTTTAACAGAGGCTGTTCTTACAAGTGTTGATAGCTTTTGAGATATAATGTTTTAAATGTTATTTAGATTTAATTCGTGTTTCTTCCATGCCCCTCATAGTGAGAAATACGTGAACTATTTCTTAAAACATTAAATCATGTACTTGGTTTATGTTTTTTTATTTGTTTGTTTTTTGTGAAAAAACACTCATCTTCGCAGGAGACTATCACATTAAAAACTCACTTATTATATCATAAGATACAGCACATTTCTGCACAGCTACTGACATGTCTTAATGGATTGTAAAAGGAGACGTTTCCTTTATTTGTAGACATTGTAGACATTTGTAGACATTGAACAAATCTCTCTGCTTCACACAGTGAGTAAGCATACAATAGATGTGTTTGATTTAATACAGTGTATTATATTGAATGTTAGGTATTCCAAATTAAAAGTATATAAAACGTTTGTCTAACAATAAATTAATAAATAAATAAAATAAAAATGGAAAACAAAGATAAAAGGATAAAAATGTCACACACATACACAGCTGGATTCAGCCAATTTGTTTCCCACAGCCTTCTCTCTTGTTATCAGCCTTTTGAGACCTGAGTTGTCTCACTTTCATCAGAAATTTATCTATTCTCTACTTCTTGCCTGCCAGTAGAGCCCAGCAGAATCACCTCCCTCAGTTCGATCCCGTA
Organism: Metallyticus violacea; assembly: GCA_030762175.1. Taxonomy (NCBI): domain Eukaryota; kingdom Metazoa; phylum Arthropoda; class Insecta; order Mantodea; family Metallyticidae; genus Metallyticus; species Metallyticus violacea. The sequence continues at coordinate 49,837,329 of CM060830.1, forward strand.
AAGGCATTTTTCCGTATCTTTACATTCGGCCACGTATGTATTCACGATTCTTCCTTCTCACAAATGGGGTAAATTCTCACTCCATTTTCGTCGGTGACAATCATTTACCATGACTCTAGTTTGAGTAATATGAGCCCCTGGCTAGTGAATTTGGCCCCTGTTTTCAAGCACTGTCCCATCCCTCTTTCAGATTTCAATCGCAACTGTACCTCCAGAGAAAGCATCTCCCTCCGTTGCGCAATAGTCCAACGCCTATCCATGTCCCTCAAGCGTTTCTTAGCCTTCCTCAATATACTCCTCTTCCCACGACCCGCTATTCAAATGGTGCTCAGTTCTATCGTTTCAGTCGCGTTTTTAATTTGAATGCTCATATCCCTCTCAAACTTAGCTACTAATGCAAGCAAAGTGTTTTAATTAAAATTTGGTTGCCATAAATAATTCCCAGCCAACACTCAACTACTCTGATTTTACACTCTGTGATGTCGCTGTAGGCCCCAAATTCCCTCATAATTTCGCAGTTCTCCCACAGCACCTTAATACCTTTCAAAATACGTATTTTCTCTGATTCTCATCTCCAAATTTATGTTCCGTATTTCATCGTAGATCTGACATCGTGCGACATAGTCTGCTTCGGGTAAACCTATCGGGGATTCTGCTGCATAGCCGGTGAGTCCTTATTGCTTTCACTCTTGTTTTATGTTTTGTCATATCAATAGCTTCATCCACCTCCAGTGCATCTTAAAAGTAATGCTCAAATACACGAAATTCTTCGCGTTGTGTAGCATCTGATCCGCATATTTCCATGTCGACGCGTTCTTGAAAGCCATAGTTTTCGTGTTATTCACAATAACGATGAGTAACCACTGTTCTCAGATGGTTCAAAATTTGATTCGTCCTCTCTGTAGGCCGTTAATCATCGTGGAACACACTGTATCAAACGCGCTGGCACCTGTATACTTTCTACTAGAGGTGCCTCCCTATCCTACGGTAACATTACGTCAATACTATCATGCAAGCAGATTTAAAAGAGTCAGTACTAGTTACCAGCAGCTTCTATGTTATAGCTAACGTGGCGTATATCATTTCAGGCATTCTTGTGCATGATATAAAAGTCATAGCAACTAGAAATGGATATGGGATGTAGCACAGAATCAACACGCAGTTTGGGAATGTCAAATTTGGACATAAGTGACTTTATTGGGAAATATAGTACTCTTCTATTTCTTTTCCCATTTCGGATCTATATTTTAAGATTTATAGTAGGGTTAATAACAACGAGTAGCAAAGTAAAACACGAAGAACAAACTTTACAACATACGTTTTATATTCATAAATTTACCTAAAAGTTGTCACCTCATTGAAATATCAGGCTCGTCCTTAGTTGTCGTTTTATGGCCGCCCTGTATAGTACTTGACTGCTGTAGGCAAAGTGTGAACTCAAATGCCTGTCACCAGTGATTCGCGTTGTGCAACAGAGAGGGGCCTTGCCCCAGATCATGCGTGAGCATTTCACAACCCAAAAGTGAACTGTCTGTCGTTAATGCAAATGTTTACTCACAACCGTGGGAGGTACAAACTTCAATTTCCTACTTCCTGCGCACCAGGCAAACGATTCGTTCTGCAAAATTAAAAGCGTGATATGGGAAAGTCTGTTAGTAATTCTGTTGTCCTGATTGAGGGACCGGAAGCTGGAGGTCACATTTGGTATTCATTCATAGCGCTGGGACGAGGAAGGTCGAGCTTGTTTGAGGGTTATAGCCACCAGGCGTTTTTCACTTCACAATAATTGAATACTCTTTAGAGACAATGAAATGCATTACTGCTCATTAATGTCAGATATATTAAATAAATAGATACTGCAGATGAGCATGTTTAATTACTAAATTTGGGATATATATTTATTTTACTCGAATGTTCCGCTCTCCCATTTCATATCATTTCATTTCGTTAGTTCTGTTATAGAGTCAAAATAGCCATCATGAGGTGAGTTGGCGCGGTGCGGCGGTGGCTTGCACTTATAAATTTTTCTTTCCCGGTTACTGGTAAGGGAGGTGCCTTCTGCCGGTGTTGAGGACTCTGCCTGGAAATACAGCCTGTATCCGTGCCTTACTACTCAGGTTCCTGGTCGTCCGGTATCTTGTTTGCCTCATCCTTTACTCATTGTGGGCGTAGACGACCATCCCTTGAGCACAGTTGAAGTATCGAACATTCCCCCTCTGTAACTAGCAATATAATCCTTTATCTTTTAGTTGTTTTAAAATAATTTAAAATAATTTAAAAGCTAAATATTTGGTCGGAATTAGAGCTAAAAATTAAACATACACATCTAAAGAAAATAAAAGAATAAGCAAGAAAGAAGAATAATTTACATCCCAAATCTATTGTAAGGCAACTGAGATATTTTAAACAAAATTAATAACCTATTTACATTTTAATGCATTAAAACATTTTACACTATGGAGTAGAAAAGTGGATGTTGGAAATTTATTTTAGTAGAAAGAATGCTTGTTTGTTTTTGATGTCTGAGAAGAATTGAAAGTAGCAAAATAGAAATAAGATTGATTCGATTCGTTTTATTTAAGGACGCCCTTTAACATCTCAGGTCATCAGCATCCCATTCAATTCCGGGCGTGAAACGGCAGACAAATTTTGCTCAGAGGCCTCTTCTTTCAGGCTTGAGGTTCTTTTTCGTGCCGTAAATGTAGACACGGGACCCACGGCTTTACTTCTCTTCCGAAGGAAGCCATACTTAGGATTTTTACGCCCGAAAAAAGTCATCGTTCCTGGCCGGGTTTAAACGTGACCTTGGGTTTAGAAGGTAAGCATGATTACCACTACGCGACTAGGACCGACTGAAACAAATAAATGTGTTAGTTTTATATAAATCACTCTGTAGAGTCACAGAAGAAAATGTCAGGGCAAAAGTAGATACACAAATAACATTCTTGGGTTGAAAGACGGACTTAAATGATGCAGGAAACTTTTAGAAAAGTCATTGCCATTTCTTATATTTTAATAAACACATATTTACAATCCGGTAGTACATTTTTTCATACCTCTGCAGTGTACATGTTTCTTTTCTTTTATCCCAAACTTCTTGTGCATTCCTTTTTCTTTTCTCCTCGAGCAGAAAATATTTTCCAACTTGTCTACTCCACGTTGGACGTTGTCTTATTCCACTCTTTTTTATGAAGATGTCAATTCTTACAAAACGGAAGAGAATCCCCTGAGACGTAATTTCCTATTGGCTAGCTATATCTGTGCTTTCCTTTTCCAGCAAAACAACCACTGCTGGGTACTTCGTGATGTTTTACTTGTGCTGTTCATACATAAATGTTCTCTGCTCCCTTACAAATACACGCGAATATTTCACAATGAATAAACGAAGCAGTTCATCAGAGAGTTTTAACTATTATTCGGGTATATTGTGCATTTTTGTATCTCTGTTTCTATCTTCCTCTCAGACTAATTCATTTTCTTTGTCTACTCTTTCTTCTACTCTTTCTCCTTGTTTTTCACACCGATACTACATACGAGAGAAATCATTAAATAACAGGCTTTGTCTGTTTTCACTCAATAAAATGAACATTACCGCACGAAAACTTGAACAACCCTTAAACGTACCAATAAATTTGCTATTTATAAATAAAGTTCGATGAAGTACCTAAAGTGAGAATTATTACTTTGTAACCTGCTTTCACGGGCTTCACGAACCAACTTCATAAACTGGTCAAACGTATCGAAAATACAAGGAAATAATTCTAGAAAGTTATTGCAGAAAACAATAGAAAATGTTGAAATGAAGATTTCCTCTAACCAGACTTTAATACCGCCAAATTCTTTGAGTGTCAAGATCCTAACTTCTAATACTCAAGTTTAATAGAACGAGGCAAATTCATGGTGGCTTCAGTCAGCTAATATCTTCAATGAATCACAAATATATAACAACATTAATTAAATAGTGACTAATTCTTGAGATTGTTATAGCAAAATTTTTATATTTAAGTAATAAGGGAAGGATAATGAAGACTTGCCCAACCGCAAAAGCCGCCCCTGATTAGAATCCTCTTTAAAATTTAAGGGTTATAAAATAATTGTTTCATGTAAACTTTCAAATAGGGGTGAGGGTGTGAAAACTAAAATGTAGTTCACATTGGTCTGAAACTTTCCTGTTAATAAGTCGGTCCTGGCGGTATAGTGCTAACCATACTTGCCTTCTAAACCCAAGATGACACGGACTCTGAGCGGGAGGTCTGGGGTTCGAATCCCACCAGGACCGTCCTCCCTGATTGGGTTTTTTTCCAGGTTTTCCTCAGTCCTCATAACTGGCAAATGCCAGGGAGGTACCCTAAACTTAGGCCTGGAACGCTTCCATCCTTAAAAAATATCCTTTCCCAATTTATCATTTCATTTCTTGTATCACCAGTGTCCACCGCCTGTGGTGCCTCAGTAGTAAAAACGGGCGTAAAACACTACTCAAAAAAAATCAAGATCGCAGTTCGAATCTGGCCATGGTCGATGGATTTTTTTCGGGCGGGAAAATCCTAAGTATGTTACCTTCGGAAGGGAAGTAAACCCGTGGATCCCATGTCGTTCGTTTACGGCACGTAAAAGAACCTCAATCCTGAAAAAAGAGGCCTCTGAGCAAAATTTGTCGGCCGTTTCACTCCCTGAATTGAATGGGACCTGAGATGTTAAAGAGCATCCGTTAAAAAAAAAAAAAAAAAATAAATAAAAAAAAATCCTCTTAATATGTAAATTGACGCGTTATTTTTCTTACTTTTTAATTAAATAGCAAATTATTCAGACTTGAAAGTTTGAAATGAAAGTGCTTTATAAACTTTTAGTGCCGGAAGGTGTGTCATAACATAAACCTCAACAAACTGTGATGAATTTTAGCTGGCAATGGGCATGTTATTCATAGAAACCCGGTCACACTCTATGACTACCCTTAACAATGAGAAGAAGCAGGCTGTAATTATTCTGGAAAGAAATTTGAATGATATGAACAGTGAGAGATCATTGCCTTATTTATTAATTGCCGTCTTTCAAAGAATCGAACAAAATGTATTTTCCAATAATCTAACGTACATTATCGAATTTATCTCACAGTTTGACCCAATTTTCCTGCATTCTGACGTGATTGATTGGCCATGTAACATTCCACTACCGTTCCATTTACTTAACCTTTGGTCTTTTCGCTTGCCGGGCTCACGCGAGCGCCTGCGAAATGAATAGACGGTCTGATGCGGGGCGATTTTCAAAGGACTGACCACAAAAGCTACTCTGCAAAATGTTTTTTGTCTGCGTTAGTTCAGCTTGACATATTTTCGATCCTTTTGACAATTATTGTTCCCTCAATTCAATTTGTCCGAACCCAAAAAGTTTAGCTTTTAAAACAAAGAAGCGGCAGCTAAGATGCAGAAAATAAACATTAGGACACTGGTTATTTAAATGCTTGTATTTGGGTTGTCTTATTCTTTTAAATGTCGGTATTTTCTCGTACAGTGTGTTCGGAAATGAGTAAACACTTCTTGTTTATAAAGATATGCGATAATTTTAAATGCACATAGAGTGAGAGGAAACATAGTATATTAATTCACACAGATTATAGATAAATGTTACGAGTAACGTTTTAAAATAATTTTATTATACAGGGTGTTAATGAAATATACCGAAATACTTTAAAAGGGTGTAGAGATGCCGTATATAAGCAATTTGGATTAGAAAACTATGGCCTATCTGTTCAAATTTCGAAGCTGTGTCTATACGTTTCTAAAGCACCAGTATGCCATTGACTAATGAAGATGCCCCTCGAAACGATAACGAAGAGAGGTTTCTGAACGTATCACTGGCGCCATGGTTATGACATTTGCTTCCGAGTAAGAGATAGTCATTTGTTTGCAAGTTCGAGTCTCGTTCATCCCTTTTGATTGGTGACTGTTGGCGATTATATTAGCACTACCCGCTCTTGCGAATTAAAGCCTATGCTTGTTTTCTAGTTGCACAGCTTATGACAATAACGAAAATTTTGATAAGAATAATTCTGACCAAATGAGCCTAGAAGTTCCATAACACTGAAAAGTGTTTCGCCGATTAATAATTAATACTAATACTAAAACAATCGCGTGACCCTTTCTTCTTCTTCTTCTTCTTCTTCTTCTTCTTCTTCTTCTTCTTCTTCTTCTTCTTCTTCTTCTTCTTCTTCCTCTTCTTCTTCTTCTTTATTATTATTATTATTATTATTATTTCAAGTTATGTTAATCTGTTTTTATGTGGTAAAATGCTTCCAAGAAAATTAATGCAGAAGAATTAATTAATTGACATTTTGGGGATCTGTCATTTACAGTATTTACCAGGGTAAGTCATTAAGTATGTTACATACGTGTACTACGTACTTGAATGAGTAAATTTCTATTAGATAGCAGCATTAAGTCCTGTGGCAAGTGGTGGCCTTCGACACAAGACAATCGATGATTACAATAGCGAAACATCCGTTGCAAGATGGCGGCGCCTCTGGGTGTGTGTATGTGTGTGTGTAGAATCTTCGAGCAGTGCTTTGTTGTGTGATTTTTATGGGCAAAAATTATGGAATGAAAAGAATGTTCAAAAATAAATGCTTTCCTTCTGCGGTAAGAAGTGCCTGTGACTTCAAATTGGTTACAATTGGGTGCGGAAGTTCTCTGAAGGGCGGACACCAACAGAAAACTAACATGGCGTCGGTCGGCCAGCGGAGTTGGCCACAGAGGTGAATTTGCTACAAGTTAAAGACTTAATCCGAGCAGACAAAAGGTGGGTATCTTTAGAAAATATAGCCGCTGGTTGTCCACACAGCATGACCTACCTCATAGTGCATGACAGATTGGGTTTTCACAATATCTATGCACAATGCTGACTCACAAAGCAAAATGCAAAGAACGGGTGTGACATACAGCATCTCAATCATGATCACGATAAAGGACACGATATACTTGTCCCAATTGTCACAGGGAATGAGTCTTGGGTTCATCATTATCAGCCCTAGAAAACGGGTGCGTCAATGCAGCGGAAACATTCCTCGATTCCTCGTCGTCTGCTAAAAACAAAGTTTAAAGTGACACCATCAGCCGGGAAAATGATGCGCACAGTCTTCTGGGATCACGACCGAGTTCCAGTCTGAAGGACAAACCATAAATACAGACTACTACTGTAGCATCCTCAAGAAACTTCGTAAAACAATTCAAAGGAAGCGACAAGGAATCCTCACCAAAGGCACGTTACTCTTGCACGACAACGCGTGTTCTCATACTGCCAACAAGACAAATGAAACACTGCGAAATTTCAAGTAGGAAGTCCTCGAACATCCTCCGTATAGCTCCTACCTTGCTCCAAGTGACTTCCACTTGTTAGGCACTCTTAAAATATCATCTTTCTGGTGAACATTTCCCCAGCGATGGAGCTGTAAAAACTGAAGTCATCGTCTGGTTCAGACAGCAGTACAAAGAAGTTTATACTGCTGGATTTCAGGGGTTTGTGAAAGAATGGGACAAGTACCTCAATGTGGAGGGGAGATTATGTTGAGAAATAGACACATTTATTTAAGTTGTATATCCATTTGCAATTTAATGATTGACCCTCGTATACGATACGTTCGAAAGTTCCTTAACACTAGAACACCCGAGCTTGAAGTACTCCCTAAACGCCCGTTAATTGACCGCTACTATTTTCTTGTGTATTTTTAATCGTTTTACTCACTGAAAACTGTGGAATTTCTTGCCTGTCGCCTTCTAACCTAATACGATGGTATAGAGAGAACGATTTTTGCTTCTAAATTGCAAGCTAGGTTCGAATCCAGTTTGCATTTAGCTTCCGGAGTGAGTTTGTATATACTTGTCTGCTCAGTATCACATATTTAACAACTCTTCTGACTCAGGCCGACGGAATGTCTTTCTTTCTATACGACCGTAGTGATGTGGAGGGAATAATATGGCTTCTGAACTGCGAACCAGATTCAAATCCAGCTTGAATCAAGTCTCTGGTTTCAGATAGTTTTATATTCATGGTTTTTGTTCACGTATCACGCATGTTAAGCGCTTTATGTCCCCAGGCCCTTTGCCTACTCATTTAATTTGTTTGTATTCAATGATGCATTCACACAATTGTTCGTTCATTCTTTGGTTCATCTTTTAAAGATCATCTCAGGTTTTATTTCAAATATAAGCGCATGTTTTCTTCAAAATAAGAAATGTTTTATTATACGAATTTGCTCTATACTATGTAGTAACGACCGCCACGGGTGGCCGAGGTCGTTAAGGCATGGACTCGTGAGCGGGAGGTCTGCGGTTCGAATCCCGCCAGGACCGTCCTCCCTGACTGGGGTTTTTTCCAGGTTTTCCTCAGTCTTCATAACTGGCAAATGCCGGGGAGGTACCTAAACTTAGGCCTGGAACGCTTCCTTCCTTAAAAAAAAAAAAAAATCCTTTCCCAATATACCATTTCATTTCATGTATCATCAGTGTCCACCGCCTGTGGTGCCTCAGTAGTAAAAACGGGCGTTAAACACTACTCAAAAAAAAAAAAAAAAAAAACTATGTAGTAACAAATTATTGGTACAAAAAAGACAAGTTATTCAAATACGGGTTATATCTATACAGAAAGTGTTATATTCAAACATTCTCACAGATATTGGTATGGCAGTTTTTGGTTATAGAAAAAAAAAACATACAACTTTTTTACATGTCTTTGGTTTGGTTTTTCTTACCTAACTCTATTTGACATGTCCTACGTTTAGCGGCCTTTGATGTTCCTTCGACCCTGTAATCAACCATAAATGATGGTGACGAAAGATAGATGAAAATGAAAACCTAAGCGAAAAGTACTTCTAGACACTGACACCATAGCTGATAAACAATGACTCACACCCTCGCTACAATGTGTTTGAAACATGTTGTTGTACATTGTTGATTATTGTTGATTTTTTTGAGTAGTGTTTAACGCCCGTTTTTACCACTGAGGCACTACAGGCGGTGGACACTGATGATGCATGAGATGAAATGATAAATTGGGAAAGAATATTTTTTTAAGGAAGGAAACGTTCCAGGCCTAAGTTTAGGGTACCTCCCCGGCATTTGCCAATTATGAGGACTGAGGAAAACCTGGGAAAACCCCCATTCAGGGTAGACGGTCCTGGTGGGATTTGAACCCCAGACCTCCCGCTCACGAATCCGCGCCTTAACGACTTTGGCCACCGTGACGGTTTTGTCGATTACAACTACGCAACAAACGTAGTAACTTGGGTAAGGAAGCAGTCAATGGACCGCCTCTGGGAACAGATGGTAAATGTTCCATTATTTTAAAAAGTTACACCTGAAATACAAAGAAAACATTGATAAGCTAAACGTCATTAAAAACGATTGAAAGTCACAAAACCGTGGAAAAATATTTCCAAAAAACAGAAAATATGACCGGTCGAAAACCAAAAGCGATCAATTGACTGCAATTGGGCGCTCTAGTGTTAATCTAATATTTTTATCAGAAGGTTATCATTCATAAACTTGTTACACTTTCTCAGCTGAAAATAGAGTAGGAATTTAGGGGATCAAAATAAAGTAATAATGAATAAACCACCAAAAAACAATCAAAACCGAAAACCAAAGGAAAAAGTCACAATTTACCTACCTTAGCTAATGTGGCGTTCTATATAATTACTTTTATTTCAGTGACAATAGCTTCACACACACACAAAATATATTGGGACAGTGTGGCCATGTGCTCTTTTCTGATTGGTTCCTGCTGTAGACGCCATGTTTATCGCAAGATAGGGCTTTGCTTTATATTGAGTTCGCAGACCTTTACTTTAAAAATACTTATTTTACACCAACGGTAAGTGGAGTGATCTTACACTACCATATCTTTAGTACAGAGTGTTTAAAAAAAGTAACATAAAACTTTGTCTGGTTCTCTGACCGTTCCTTACATTATTACATACTCCACATGGCGTCTTTCATTATCCACTACGTATTGCATGCGGTCAATGATGTGTGTAAACATGTCAACATACTGATCTGAAGTTATTTCATACACCACAGACTCTCAATGTTTACCTTGAGGTCCTCAAGGGTACGGGGATGGAAGCACTGTTCTTTTAACATGCCGCACAAAAACGGCACACATCACACATCGTGAAGTGCGGGCTTCTGGAGGTATAGGGAAAGGCAGACCACCTGGAGACGACCGTATTTGAAAATAGTTCCTGAAGGAACGGTAGATTACCACGGTCAATGTGTAGTGTGGTCCCGTCTTGCTGGAACACTTGCTGCTCAAAATTCAAACCTTTGAACTCACAAAAAGTCTGCAAGTTGGCATACTAGCGGATAAGGACCTGCCGGTCGACAATGATAGTCTCACCATCATTATTTGCAATGTAGTACTGTCCAATGACCCCATGACTTGATATTGCTTACCATACGGTGACTTTTTTCAGATTGAGAAATAATTGAAGTCAACAATCTAACTAATTTGAGCCATATACAAGAGTGTTTAGATTTATATTCTGTATCGTCCACTAATTTCAGTGCAGTCTAATAAAATTAATTATGTTTATAGCCGATAGAAATAGAATAGAAACAATAATTAGTGCCTTCCAGTCAGTGAAACGTTCAAAATTACTAATAATCTAATAATCTTTATATTACGATAAGCCATGTTTGCATTAGTTTACTGTAATTTGCTTATTGCTATACATAATATAACCTAAAAATTGTCTGGCGGTTCTTCCTTTACATTTTCCGATTACTTACACAAGTAGTACAAAAATAAAATGTATTATTGAAACATAAAAACTGAGTCTTTATTGAAATGCACTCATGTCTGGACGTTCATAACAGAACGGCTGATTGAAGGTAGGGGAAAACGTAACTAGCCTTGACCACATTGTCCCAACTCTAACATGGGCTAGAGATTAGCGCTACCACTCGTGGTTTACCGTGATGATGTTTCTCGTATATCAAGGTGTAGCCGTGTCAAATTTTACTGAATTATATCTATTATTTTTAAAATTATAAGGAAATATGGGGTGGGGGCCAAAAGGGAGTGAAACATCCAATTAATCTTCACGGATGTAAGCTTATAAACGGCATCATCAGCAAGGGTGCGCCTTTTTTAATGTCATATTCTATAACCTCTCAAAAAAATTAGATTTTTCTTGTTTGAGTAACAAAGTTTATTCATTAAAATATTGAAAGTATGTGTTGGAATGTGTAGTTAAAATTTCAGTAACATGCATGAAGTAATTCCTGATGAAAAGATATATAAAGTTAGTTAAATTAAATGCGTAACATACAAGTATTACGAATATTCTTAAAAAGCAGCAAACATAGGCTTGTAGCGTAACTCCACCCACATGTTTTCCCCCTTCCGTTTCATGGTACTCCTTCCGTCATAATTTGTGCACAGCTGCAGGGGTGCCTGAATGTTTTAATTTTCCCCTTTATTGCGTTTATTTTCATGCCGTTTCTATCAGTTTTTTAATTAATAAAATGTGCTTTAACAGTTTTAGAAAATATTTTTTGTAAGCATTCAGAAGAGAGGTGTTAACTGAGACAGTGTCAAAGGCGAGTATATTCATCATGATGATAACATGATGACGGTGATATTTTTTTCTCGATAACGAAATCTTATACCAGATTTTTAAAAACATCTCTCAATGCTCCCACGAGACCTAGTGTCGTGAGGTACGGGCGTTGGGTTAGAATAATTCCCTGAGGTCAGGGAAATGGCGGCCCAGTCTCGCAAAATACGAGATCGGTCCTGCGCTATCGAGTCTTCTCGCACGCGGTCGATCGCACCCTCTCGCCGCACTGCAGGGGCTTCGTTCCCCCACCCCATCCACCGGATTTCCAATAGAGGCCATAGAGGGGCCCTTACTATCGAATGTCCCAGCATTTACACGCTCTCCCCATCTCGTTTTGATGCGGTTTTTTTTTCCTCTTTATTTTCTTTCTTTCTTTTTTTTAACATCAAGTCAAGTGGTGACATCTCTTGCATACTAACGTTATTAGATTTGCGATCTTCAGGTACCCTAGGGGACGAAGCTATTATAAAAATATGACAGCCGTTATTGGAATTTTTTATAGGAAAAGGCAAAGTGTCTTGGCGTAATTTTATGACGTGATAATTTAATAAACCGTTAGCTGGGCATGAATAAATATGGAGAAAACTGGGAGGAAATTTGAGAATAATATTAGTGTGATCAGCAAGCTATAAATATAGAGATAGTTTAGAAAAATAGTATATATACAATGTTAGAGCAAATAAAAATTGATTAATTACACGTTGCTGACAACAGAATCTATCTACAATTGTAGTACCAATTTATAATTTAAGATTACAGGATGGAACCCGAATTATGGTGGGTGGATTATTTAGATATGGATGGTGATTTGTTATTATTTATTTCATCAAACAATTTTATGCTGTTCTTGTCTTGCCTCGGCTCTGGGAGTCATAAGTTCTATGCTTCCTAACTCTCTGGTTCCAATGTAGAGAATAGGAATCTCAGGGGAATTTTGGACTGTTTTTAATGACTTGAAGTCATTAGGGAAGATGGGGATTGTTCACTGTAATAATATGAAGTTTGGCTGTGGTTGGACATTTAATTTATCTGACAACTGGGAAAGTTCTGGAACATGCTGTACTTCTTCGGATTATAATTTGCTGTATTCACTAGCGTATTTATTCACTTTAACACAATTGTGACCATTCTTACTATTACTCTCGCACCAACTGACTGACTCTCACTGATCGAACGATTTACTTTGACTCTTCCGACGGTTTAACTATTCTACTATGACACTGAATAATGCAGATACTCTAATTGCCGCTCTTGCTACTACCGTTAATGCTGTAACTTCTGTTACCCGTCACGAATCTTACTGTTACTGTTGCGACTGCTTCCTCTCGCGAATGCCTTAAAAACTTAACTTCTTATAGTTAATATTTAATCTCTTATGCAAACTCGCAACTCCCTTGCGAAAATTTAATTCCTTTAAATATTATTAAACTTGGTTCCTTCTAGAATATCATTGGATCACACAAGTGCATGGTTTATTATTACAAGTTTACTTTTATTCGTCGGGTTTTTTTTAAATATGTTGATTGGTTGAAGATTCTGGGTTTCACCAAGAAATATACATTTTTTACTCCCACGCTACGGAAAAAAGAGACATCTAACCTTCACTAGATTCTTGCAATAAAGCACGCTTCTGCAATACATACGGTCTCCCTTTGAAACAGCTAAGATCTTGGTTTCTGTGAAAACACGTGTTTCTGTATGCGGCATTTCCTTTTGACGGCAAGTGTAGTTATCAATTGAATGCATATTCCTGGCGGTGTACAGTGTAATGACATCTGGCGCCTTGGGACCGTGAGTCTATCCGAGAGGGTTTGCAAGGTTAAGGTTTTAACAAAAGATCATTTTCTCAGGTAAAGCTAATGTCCTGACTTTTCCGACAAAGACAGCATTTCCATTACTCTAGTGTGATCCCTTATCCAAAGAAGAATTTCGTTTGTAGTCAAAACCATCTGCAATTAAATGTTAGGTTGATGCTATGTTGTGGTTTGTAGTCATCTCCAAATGAAATTAAACATCTATTATAGTTGCTATATAATGAAGAGCAGATATTTTACAATATTCGTGTATGAGCTGCCAAAAATCCCAACGCAATTTTGGAAACAAGACACTAACAGTTTAACATTAATGCTTGGGCTGGAATAATTGGTGACAAGTTAATGCTCTTTTATTATACCTGATACAATGACAGAAGCATCGTGCTTTGCGTATTTAACTTATGATTTAAATGCTGGAAGACGTTCATTAAACTTTATTTGCCTTACGTGGTTCATTCGTGATGGGGAACCGCCTCGTTTTTCTAGTGTGGTTCCCAAAGAAATGGGGGAACAACATTTTGGCCTGCTCGTTCACCGTGCCTCAATCCATTGGCTTTCTACTGGGTGCTTTTTCCCTCACGGGAGCGCTCCATATGTGGTTGGTCGGAGTTGACCCAGCTCTGCAGGGGTGCCGGAGGGGAGGTCAGTGCGAGTTTAACTCTAGGAATGTACGGACATGTTCTTGCATGTCGTGTGACAGTTTATTAAGTATTCATTAGGAGGTGTAATACAGTGTATTATTTGCGTTAATATCACTCAATTCAGGTATTTTCATTCCACCAAAGGTATTTATTTACAACTCTTACATGCGTACAGATGTATGGGAATTGTTTGAAGAAAGATTTCTCAACTTCCAAGTCGATAAATTTCGCGAAGTGGGAAGTAATCTTGATAAAAAGCATACACAACCACGTAAAGTACTCACAGAAGAAACCTTAGATAACATTGAACATGCTCTGGAACGTTAGCCTAAAAGTCACTTCCTCGTCTTTCCCAGCAAAAGTGAATTTCCTATTCCTTTGGTCAAATGGCTACAAAGCTACCGAAATTAAAATCCTACAACATTACTTTAGTGCAAGAACTTAAACCGTGTGACACTGCAGGAGTAGATTTTTGCGAATAGATTTTGATTGTGTGCATGACGGAGAAATTGACCTTAATCCTTCACGGATGAATCTTGGTTCCACCTAAGTGGGTATCATAATTCACAAAGCAGCCCTATACTGGAGTTCAGAAAAACTTAACAAGTTTCACGAGGAACCTTTATATGAATTGCTTTGGGGGAGGGGGCGGGTTTGGTTTATTTAAGGACGCTCTTTAACATCTCAGGTCATCAGCGTCCCATTCAACTCTGGGCGTGAAACGGCCGACAAATTTTGCTCAGAGGTCTCTTCTTTCAGGCTTGAGGTTCTTTATCGTGCCGTAAATGTAGGACACAGGACCCACGGCTTTACTTCCCTTCCGAAGGAGGCCATACTTAGGATTTTTACGCCTGAACAAATCCATCGGTCCTGGCCGGGTTTGAACCTTCGATCTTGTGTTTAAAAGGCAAGTATGGTTACCTTCTATATGAACAAAAGACGCCTTTAGCGGCGAGAGAATTATAGGCCCTATTTTTTAAGAAACTTCATAGTAATAGGTGTGTACAGAATATTTTGCCGCCTTTTTTCCGTGATTTAAACGTAAGGGATCCTAGGTTCGTGGCTTTCCAACAGTATGTACAACGGCACATACAGCCCATGTCTCCTTGCATGCAATTCATGAAAAATTCGACGATAGTTTTTACTAACAACATATGGTTCTCTCAGTCCTTCAATTTAACTCTCTGTGATTTTATATCGGGAAGCATTGAAGGAATATCTTTTGTGAAGATATTTTTCATTTCTCAAAGGAACTTCTGGGGGTAGTGATTTTTTTATAAACCGATTCCAGAAATGCAGCCTTTCTGACCCACGTTCACCGCAGTACCAGCTTGAACCTACCGACCGGCCGTTACGCGTGGAGCGGTCCCGTGAAGGAAAAATCACTAATTGCAATGACTTGGAATTTGGGGAAGAGTAACACAGTTCATAATGCGGGGTTTGAAAGCTGTATTAGGGGGCATAGTGGCCATTTTGAGCACTTTTTTGTAAAACTTTTGTTAAATAAAAATTTAACTAATTGAAAGACTGAGCAAATTTGACTCATGCTTGACATGACTAAAGCTTTTGATTCCGTAGACACAGACTTACTTCTTACTGAAATAAATGTGTTAAATATGTCTGACATTGTTGTCTTGTAGTGCATCTCCTATCTTTGCGAACGACACCAGTGTGTTGTTTCTGGAAACCTCTCCCCTTCATGGCTGTTTGTGAAGGCAGGAGTTCCCCAGGGTAGTGTTTTCATTATACATCAATGACATATCTCGTGCTATTAGCCATCGTAAATACCTTCCTTACTCTGACGATTTGCGACTTTACATACACTCTCAAACTAACGACATACATGACGCAATAACGAACATCAACCAGGATAATGACTCAGTTCATTCATGGACGCGTACTCTGAACCTTGATCTTAATCCCTTAAAACACAGGCAATGGGTGGGTACCTTCACTGATTCTGCGAAAATTCTTGTAGTTATTATAGACGGTAATCTCTGTTACCTGCAGGGAAGCAACACCTTTAAAATATTAATTGTCACCCTAACCATAATCTTAAAAAAGATCTTGGTGCAATTCCTGGTGATGCCTCACTTCGACTACTGCGATTTTCTGCTTACGGACTTGAACTCTAATCTAACGCAAAAACTACAGCGTACCTCATAATATTTGCGTGCTTTTTCCTGAAAGACGGAAGAAATATTCATTGCCTCAAAGTTTTCAAACTTTTATCTTCCTCTCATAACCTTAACACACCCTCTGAAACCCATCACCCCCGTCATTACATTTTACTGAACATCACTTTCCTCAAAATCGTAACCACAACACATCTTTGGAATGTATTGCCACAGGGCGTCAGAAACTGACAAACTTTAGAAACATTTCATAAAAAAAAGTTTGCTGTTATTACAAAAAAAAAAAATAGATTTCTGTAGATTTAGATGTGTTGTGTAACAATACAGATATTTATTTGTTTTATTCTGCTGTAGATTTATTAATGTTAATATTTAACTAGTCTATATGTTTCTACTTTAATATGTACGTGAATTGCCATTGTAAATGTTTGTATTATTGTTGTTCTTTTTATTATTTTTTTTTTTTAGGTTAATGAGTGTGTTAATATATATTAGCACACATTTATGTATCTCTTTTATGTTTTACTTACGTTTACATGTGAACGAAAACTATCATTAATATTTATGTTATAATTGTAGTATTGTCACTGAACATAGTGTAATTATTATTAGATTGGTAGAGCTCTGCCAAAATTAACACATAAATACGTTTATACGGACTTTTTGCTTGATTTCAAGTCCTCTGTCAAGTCTCCAGAGTTTTCCTGTGATGAGTAATGCTCTGTAGGCTTAATATTATGATTGTTAATGCAATATTTTAAATTATCGATTAAGTTAAAAAGTGAAGAATTTCACCAGTTCAAACTGCTAGCAAGTACGTGGGACGAGTCCCCTTATATTCCTCCGAGATTAGCATTATATATTCCTAGGCACTTTTTTGGGACGGAATACCAGAGGTGGAGAGAAGAGCCGTCCTTGTTTGTTTGTTATCTTCACGTGGCAATGTGGTGCACACCTAAAGTCCTTCAGCAACATACACTGATGGCTCGGTTTCAATTTACACCTCTTGCGTGACTGAGCAAACGAGTGCATGAACAATATAATTGGCCCCAATCCAGAGCCACGAGTGCAACCAGGAAACTTCTAGACCTTGAGACATGGCAACAAGAGCTTTTGGAATTTAACTGAATATAATTTGACATCTAGCTTTCATAGACCAGTCGCACTTTGTTCATATGTTACGTAATTACTGGCAATAGAGTATAAAGACATACCTAACCCAAATGAGGTGCAAAATATGGCCGCTGTTTCCTATTGTAGTTCTGATATAGTTAAATCAGCTGTTTTTTTATACTGTGTATCGTGAATGAAAAGGTATTATTATTTCCGTTCCAAATTTAATTTAAAGTTAAAATGGTTATACAGGGTGGCGCAAAAGTAACTACACGATTAATGAATTTCAGTTGACGTATGATTTCACTTCTTTGTATGTTATGTTTCTTCGTTTTATTGAGATGTTTTACTTTCTGCACGTATTAATGTTTCTGGATTGGTAATACTGTCTCAACGTAGTAATAGTTGAAAATGTTAGGGAAAGAGGAAAGAATTTTTTGCTGTAAAGATCGGTTTCTAATGAAATTTAGTTGCTGTAATGTGGGAATGGACAGAACATTTCGGATCAAATCCATCATCACGTAAGGCTGTTTACAATGTAATTCACAAATTTGCAAATGAAGTTCTTGTTTTTGTTTTGAATACATCTCTATGACAGTACGGACTGAGGAAAATTAATTCAATATCGTCACAAGACGATTAGCGGTAGAATTTCGAGCAATGTCTCGTCGGTCAATCCAAAGGATAGTGTATCAGCAGAAGCTCAAAATGTACATTCCACTTCTGACACATGTTAATTGGAAGATGATACAGACACAATTTTGTGAGATTATGCTCGATCAGTATCGACATAGCCCCAATTTCTTTCAGAATATTGTGTGATTACATAATGTTACCTTTAAGCTTTCAGGACTTGTAAACCGACATAAGGAAAGCCATATTATATTTTGGTGCAAGCGCTATATTAACCCAGCGTAAATTGTGAGGTGTAATTGGGCCACACTTTATTGATGGAAACCTCGGTGATAACAAGTACTTGGCTCTACTTCAAGAGCTTACATCAGGAATCATCATGCATTTGGAAAACTTTGATCAACTTTACTTCCGGCATGATGGAGCTCCTGCGCATTATGCTACAGTAGTTCTAGAAGAACGCTTGGAGGTCGTGCAACAATTGAATTCCCACCATGATCCAATGATCTTACCCCAATGGATTTCTTTCTTTGGGGTATGGTTAAAGACGAAATGTATGGAAGAAAAAACCACAAATAATTGAAGAGCTTGGCTGTTTATATTGAGGATTCCTTCCAAAAATCTGAACAACAACATTCAGCTGTGTTTCCGTTACGTGTGTGCCAGAGTGTTCCAGATAGACTCCAACGGTGCATGAATGCAGAAGGGAAGAGTTTGAAGATAAAAAGAAGTAAAATTCTTTCTTAAACTAAAATTCATAAATGTGTAGTTACTTTTGCTCTACCCTGTATATTAAATTTATGTTTAATTATGTAGTGCTAAGTAGTTTTCTGTTTGACAATCCCGAATATTAAAAAGATTGTGCAAGGGTAGGTGCATAAGTTTCCATTAGTTTCAGGCTTAATCATTTTCTAGGTATGGTAAAGACAAAAACTATATTTTACCTTTACCCTTAATTGTAATACACTTCTCACATCTGTGAATAGTCAGAAGTCGTGTGTGCAAAATGGGCATAAACAGCACTCATCACTTCTTCATCACTTAAAGTGCCATCCTCTAAGGTCCTTCTTGAGTTTTGAGAAGAGGAAATAGTCATTCGGAGCTAGATTTGGGCTGTAGGGCTGAAGCCACATTTCTTTGCAACTTCCTTTGCAACAAAAGCTGTATGCACAGGCGGTTGTCGTGAAGAAAGCGCACACCACCACTCAGCTTTTCTCGCCTTTTCTCTTTGATGGCAGCACGTAGTCTGAGCAGTAGGCCAGCATAGTACTCCCCATTTACTGTAGTGTCCCTCTCCTTGAAGTCAATGAAGAGTATTCATTCACAGTCCCAAAAGATTGTGACCATGATCTTCTCGGTTGACTGAGTGACCTTGGCCTTTAGAGGCGGTGCTTCGCCAGGTTCACGTCACTCCATTGATTCCCCTTTGAACAAGGGATCACAGTAGAGGACCATAGTTTCCTCTCCTGAACAATGGTATGCAGAACTACTCTCTTGTTGCCACGGCAGCGCTCCAAAAATGCCTGACAACAGATGACTCGTTTCTGCATTTGGACTGAGAAAAGAAGTCTAGGCACCCATCTTGCACTAATCTTATTCATGTTTAAATGTTCATGAATAATTGAAAGTACTGTTGTTTCGGAAAGACCCAACCTTGCTGCTATTTCTGTAACTTTGAACCGCCGGTCTTCCATAATTTCTCCTTCCACAATAGCGATGTTTTCAGGAATGACCACATCCAAAGGCCGACCTGCATGCTGTTCGTCTTCAATGTTTTCTCGACCCATTCGAAAAAGTTTGGCGCATTAATTTACGGTAGAATATGAGGGGATACTTCCCCATATATACATCCTCCAATCGCTGTTTAATTTCATTTAGAGTAAGTCCTTCTTTTGTGCAGAATTAAAAACAGTTCGATACTGCATTTTGAACATGTTACACATAGCTTTTTTATGCAACTACATCTGAACAACTGAACACAGCGCAGCGGAAGTTACGGCCGCAATTATTTACTTAACAGATAAGGTATGACACCAGATAAGGATTCTGTGAAGGCGATAATCCTTGTCGGCGAGGCCGGAAACTTATGGACCTACCCTCGTATGTATAGGTAGGTAATCAAGAATGGAATAAACAGAAACATTCGGGTAATCATTTAAGAATACAAACATAATGTTGTAATTCCGGGGAATAGGATATTTTGGGAATCAGAGCACTTTTATCATTGCGACTGTTGATATTTGGGGTTCTCCTGAAAAAAATATACACTATCTTGTGCGTCAATCTTGTCCGTTTTTTCCTTCAATTTATTTTTCAAACATTCCCATAATGCCATATTAATATTGTTATACTGTTTGCAAATAGTCTACCAGGAATTTTCTGTGTAATCTGTGTCATTATCTTTACGATGGAGAAAAACTGTCTTGTACTTCATCGACACACTTTAGCCAGTCGTCCGTCCTCAAAACTGGCAAATGCTGGGGAGGTACCCTAAATTTAGGTCTGGAACGTTTCCTTCCTTAAAAATCCTTTCCCACTATATTATATTATTTCATGTATCACCAGTGTTCACCGCCTGTGGTGCCTTAGTAGTAAAAACGGGCGTCAAACACCATTAAAAAAAAAAAAAAAAAAAAAAAAAAAACAGTCTCGAAAAATTGAAATGTATTTTTGTTGCATAATTTGCATTCTTGAAGGTTTAAACCTATACTATTGTCCACTACTGACGGAATGGTAGTTTACAAATACCATCTGTCCTCTCTTTGTGGTGATGAAAAGATAGGTTCAATGTCACTTTTTAACCACGAACTTGATAAGAATGCCTGCTCCTTCGTACTGCAAAATGTTTCAAATATATCACTGTTTATCATACATTACTGCAAAATATTTCCCAGCTCTTTAAGTATCAACATTTACTGAAATATAAGTTTCGTTGTTACCTTTGCTTCACTTATCTCTTCATCATTGAATGGGGTTGCTCGATTCGAAAGGTTTCGGTTTCAAATCCCTTGGGACTAAACACCATCCTGATCGATTTTTTCGTAATTTTTCCTGGTCGCTTATACGAATGCTCGGTTCGATTCTCCAGGAAATTTTTGCTCTCTCACTTTATACCATTTTATTCCAACCCGCCCAGGGCGAGGTGGGCTGGTGCGGTGTGACGGTGACTTGCGCTTTGTATAGGTTTTTGCCTTGTTGTCTGGTACGCAAGCTACTCTTCTAGTTGAATACCAAAGTAAAATATTAAACTATTGCAAATATGTGTCAAACGCTGAAAGGTGAGGTATTACATGCTTAACTAAAGCTGTTCATTAAAAAATTAACATAATTTTTTACTAGCACAACTTATTACGCTAAAATTTCACTTTACAAAATGTTGTTAGTTTAATGCATAATGTAATCGTAATAGTTTCATTGTTGTCACTTACGGTTCTCGCTTGTTAGAGGTGTGCAAGTTGAGACATGTTCAGTTCTACTTACAGCAAAATGAATGCGACGAACAATATGCTCTCTGAAATTCTGCTTTCGTCTCAATAAACCTTCGGGAGGACAATGGAGAGTTTGTTCTTTCCGAAGCACAGCTCGAAGCTGATTTTAAATGTTTAAAGAGGAAAGATAATCAATTTCAAAGTAAGTTGGATCCGACGTCCTAGGAATTAGAAAAAAATTGACAACTGCTGCTGTCAGTGTCGTCGAATAATATTAAGAACACTTTCAGATATTCTGAAAATTTCATTGGGTGCCGTCCACACGTTAGTAACTGAAAAGGTGTGTCTATACACGGTTCCTGATCACCGAACAAATGAAACCCGTGTGTAGGTTTGCATGCAGTTGAAGATAAATGTTACAGGGAGATGCGGAGTTTCATTCTGCTGGTATTTGGTTGTTTATGGGCGCTTTATAACATCTCAAGTCATCAGCGTTCCATTCAATTCAGAGCGTGAAACGACCGATAAATTTTGCCCAGAGACCTCTTCTTTCAGACTTGAGGTTTTTTTACTTGCCGTAAATCTACCACCATCATTACGAATAGTAAAATAGCAAAAGTGATTGCTTGCAGTAGGAAATCGAAATGTTGTTGCTGAACATTTCACTAAAATCACTTTGAAGAGTGTCCCTCTGTATGGTCCAAATTTAGTCTTGCGTACCTTTTACATTTTCCCCACATTGAAGAAAAATAATCAAAATTGTAATGACGAGTAAAGACATATTGTCCCCCGCCCCCCAAAAATTATGAATATTCTTTATTGGACAGCCCTCTTATATGCCGTTGTTACCGACAACATACACCTCTTTTGTTCCAAGTAGTTTGAGGTTAGTTAATAGTCTCTGGTTTATGATTCCAGTGGCACACAAGCATTTGGCATTATTCCATTCGCGCTTGATTTATTGTGCCAACTTTTGTGTTATTTCGCTACACTGAACGGTTTCCGAGTCTGAAGAACAAAATGTCAGTGATATGTCATTTATTGCAGAGTAGGGAAGTCTCTGTAGCATTTTATTAGAACTCAGATGTATAGGAAGACACGCTCAATTCATTGAGACATTGCCAGATTTTTTTTATAGAAGCAAAGAAATGTAAGCATAATACTTTAACACACTATAAACTTTTAAGTAAACCATATGGTTACTTAGAATGAATAACTACGGTTGTCATGATACTTATAACCATTCATGACGATGGTAATGTTCGTAACCATCGTTTGATGGTCAATGAGTCCTATTTTCACTTAAAGAGTTTTATAGGAGCGTATATGACCTCCGGAAAACCCCTAGAATAGTGCACGTATTCTTTTAGAGCAGCGGCTCTCAAATTTTCCTTAATTGTTAATCCCTTTTAAAGGTATGTCGCTTTTGCAGACCAGTAAGACTTAACTCAAAGTTTGACATGATAAATTTGCATACTATACAGGGCGATCCTAAAGTCCTTTTCTGGTTTCGGGGATCGATAGAATAGTAACCATAACAGACATAGCGGAAACGCTTACATCATGGATAGAGCATCTCTCCAAGTTTTGTGCATACCTTACAAGTGTTCCATATATCCTACCTTAGTGATGCGGAATTCTGCAGTCAAACTCTTGCTACACACGTCCTAACCAGCGACTACATGCGTGATCCTCTCTCGCAGCTGTGCTAAATAATGTGGCAAAGGCAGCAAGAATACACGATAAAAATAACTCACATGGGTAAGGTCAGATGATCATGGAGGCCACAGAAGAAGAAGAAAGTCTTCTCAAGCAGCATGTTCAATCCAACCATGAGGAATTTCAGCCTGAAGGTACTCCCTGACGCCATGATGAAAATGAGGATTCCCATCTTGCTGATATATAAAATAATGGTTATCTGCATATAATTATTGCAATTACCACTGTTAAAGCATGCCAAGTACAGTGGACCAGTAACAGTTTCCTCCGCAAAGAAAAATGTGCCGTACAATTTTGATGAAGAAACAGCTCAAAACACATTGGCTTTAGGGGAAGCACGGAGTATTCTGCCACAGTACCAAGGTTTTTCGTACCCCAAATGTGTACGTTGTAACAGTTCAGTTTGCCGGACACGTGAAACGTGGCCTCGTCACTAAAAACCAGTTTCTCAGCAAAACCATCTATTTCTAACCGATCTTGAAAACCAAGCAGAAAGGAAGACGGGACTCAGGCCTGCAGCAGCTGTATCCGGTTTGTTTTACTAAAAGTCGTTGAGGTAATATACGCCAGGCAAGCTGCGGAATCTGCAACTCCTGCTTCGCGCGACGTGTCGATATTTTAGAGCATCTGACAAATGTTTCTGGCACATGCTCAACGGTCTCACCCGACACTCTTGGCCGGCATGTTCGTTGTCGCCACACAAGCAGCCAGTCGCTTCAAACTTTTTGTATCATACATGCATTGTTTTGGATTCTTGTTGATATTTCATACGAAATCGTCATGTGCAGTCACAATGGATTCACATTTAGCGAATTGTAACGCGCAGAAAGCTTATGTGCACCAGTGAATGCCATGTTTTCGCTCTGACTGCTCTCCAGAGGCTAAAGCTACAACTAAGCCATGACCCCCACTATGAAACAAACTTAGAGGGATACTCTTTCCATTGATATAAACGTTTCTCTATGGTTCTGTACTATCAACCCCCAAAACCAGGGAAAAAATTTTAATTCATATATTCTTTAAATTTGTTCATTATAATTTTACAAGTTTTAAAGATAAACAAATAATGCGCATTGTTTCAATGTCCATATACAATAGTAATAATATTTCAATCCAAATAGTATATTAAATGCATTAAGAATAGACATATGTAAAAACAGCTGCTATTTTGTTTTAACCTCTATGTTTTTGTATATAGAAAGCTGAACTTTCACCTAGTAATTATAAATATTTTGTTAATCATTGTCATTTTTTGCAGAATGTATTATACACAGAACTAAAGTTAAGATTATACATTTAAAGTTTTAAGGTGCATTTTCTTGAAGACCACTGGGCATATTTTACTGAAAGTTTGTGTACCTCTTCTATATGTATAAACATTAGAAGTTATGGAACAGATTTTTTATATTCAATTAATTACTAAAGAGCTTTTATATTTTAAATGTTCATAAAAATCATGCACATTGGCCCTGCAGATATACTTAGGCAGTTATTATCGAGCGGGATGGTACGCTTCAGACATATATTCGGGAGGTACTAGGTTTGATTCCCTTGGGACCGGCCAATCTGATTTTGTATTTTTTTTTTTTTTTTTTTCTGGTTTTCTCAGGTCACTTAGACGAATGCTACTGGTGGATATTTACATTCCATAAATTTTTCGCTCTCCCATTTCGTTTCATGTCATTCCATGGCGTTAGATACAGGGATGGTGCGTTGCGGCGTGGTGGTAGCTTGCGATGAGGAAAAGTTCTTTCTGAGAGTCCCTTCGGGGGACCTCGAGTGAGTCAATTCCTATCGGGAGTTGGCAGAAGAATCGAGCTTCCCTGTTGCACTCGAAAACAACTCTTATTTTATTAGTCCATTTGATTTTCAATTTATATACCATTATTTATATTTTTGGGAAATCCATTTTCATTACAGGCAACAATTATAAAAATTGTGTCAAAATAGATAACTTTATAAGGGAATAAAGCAAGGGAAAAAAAAAATTATTTTCGTAGAATTTACGAGAGGAACCTAAAAAAAATAACAATCTAAGATGCTGTACGGATATATTTATTTGAAACAAAAGACCAATGTCAGTCATACGTCATACTTTAATTGCATTACTGACAGGGGTGACCGAGGTCATTAAGATACAAATTCAAGAGCGGAAGATTTGGGATTCGATTCCTGTAGGATGATCCTCCCTAATTGAGGTTTTTTTCCAGGTTTTCCTCAATCCTCATAAATGCCGGATAGGTACCCTAAACGCGAAACGCTTTCTTCCTTAAAAAACACCCTTTTCCAATTTATTTCGTCTCATGTATCGCCACAGTCCACCACCTATGGTGCCTCAACAGTAAAACTGGGCGTTAAGCACTATTAAATACTAATGAACGCTAAACATACTAAGAACTTTGATGGATTTGAAAAGAATGTATTAATTGGAGTGTCCGGAAGGAAATGTGTAGTTGAAAATAAAGGAACTGATAACGTTAACATATAAGTACTAAGCTGATATTAAGTGCACGGAGATATAACGTTAAATGCTCTCCGAGTATGTTTGTACCAGCTTTCTTCGTTAATCTTACACATTAGACATATCAAAGAGATATCTATCGATTTTTCATCAGATAAGTTGTCGAAAAGATATTTGTTTCCTATTCTCTATCTAACGTTTTTCAAACACTTATCAAATAGATAACGTTATGGACTATATATCTTATGATTCGGAAATATTTTTCTATCCGATAGTCTATCTGGTGTTTCCGAAACGGGACCTAAAATAGACTTTGTTATTTCTCCATTTACTTTGCAGTGTGGTGAACAGAATTTCGTTGAATTTCCTACGCATATCACTCGTTATTGTTATTACTACAACCGCACTGTAGACAATCATTTTAACAGATGAACTACGAACTCAATAGACAAAACACATGTTTATAGGATTTAATCGAAAATGTTACAAACTCTGCTTTGTCTTTGCTTTCTTTCGCGCTCTCAGTTTCTGCATTGTTGTCGTTTAGCCTACTTGTTACCACCTGCTGCACTATTATTGAGTTGAACATAATAAATAAAGAAATAAATCAATAAATCTGTATACGTCCCTTTGGTGCCTGGTTTGCTAAAGCAGAACGTGTACATATAATTTTCTATTTATAATTATAAACTTTACAATAATATCTTACTTCTATTGTTTTACAGATTTCCTTAATATCTAGAGTAAAGAATATAATAAAATAATACTCAAAATAAATTAAACGAAATAAAAATATGCATACACCAAATTAACTTCCAATTTAATATCCCAAAATGTACATAATTGCTGGAAGCCAGCTATTCTACCCCAATTTTATTTCATAACTACTCTACTAACTACTGGTTGCCAGCGGTATGTATTTGTATGCAGTAGTTTTTACTTAAATTTCTCTAACATTAACACTCATAATTTAAGCATTTCACTAATCATTTCTTCAAATCTTTTTAAATCACTTCACCTTATTCTACCAGTCATCTTATTATTTAAGTTACTTCACATAATGTTCATTTTCTTCTCATCTTTCATCATCAATTATTGAATTGAACTAACGAAAAAGAACATCTGTGACAACATTGCACAAGGAGTTTTGGGAAATTACGAAATCGCCCGGACAATCATCGCCCGGACTTAGTTAATAACCAGGCACTTGGGTTATCACCCATTGTAAGTGAACAATGAAGTTAAAATCGGCCATTGACGACATTTCCCCATCTCGGTTCATTGTCCGTAACATATTATTGTGTCTAAAGTCTCACAGCAAAACAAAATATGTTTGAAATCACATCGTTCTGAAATCGCTGCACATACTTTTTTGAAATACGGTTCTTCAGTTTCTGAAAATTTCTTGCTTTGTTTTTGTGGTTATGTGAGATGGTAAACCCCAAGCAAAGAAGCGAAAGAGCATCAAACCCGGTGAACTTACTAAGGTAGTGCTCTACATATCAATCTGTTGGGGAAATTTCGGTTGAGGCATTCTCAAAGTTCCATCTTTTAGAAAGAAAACTCTGTTCATAATGCCATCCAAAATTTCGTAATAAGTTCTTGTTGCACGGCGCAATCAAGCAAGGATAAACCCACTTGCTTACCCTTCAACAGGTTTCTACATTAAATAAAAAATATGTAAAAAAAATCACTGACTTTATGACACAGACCTTCAAATGGATAGCGACAATATTTAACGCCCCTTTTACTGCTGAAGCATCAGTGATAATACATAAGATGAAATGATATATTGGGAAAGAATATTTTTTCAGGAAGGAAACGTTCCAGGCGTAAATTTTGGGTATCTCCCCTGCATTTGCCATTTATGAGGAATCAGGGAACCTGGAAAAAAACCTTAGTCAGGGATGACGGTCAAGGTGGGATTTGAACCCCCGATCTTCTACTCATTTGTCCGTACCTTATTGATCTTGGAATAATAAAAAGTACATACATACTATAATTGCATTGGCATATACATTTATTTACACAAAACATTGTTTCATGACAATAGATCGAACCATATGACCACCCTGACGTTCTGTTCTTTCCTGTATGGTATACACCGTTATGAAACAATATTACCCAAGAACAACTATTACTTAAATACTCATTACTTTTTGTAGCTCTTTTGTCCAAATTCAAACAACGACAGGTTCCAGGCAAAGATCGAAAAGACAAAGAGGTGATAATAATAGACTTCTTTTTACCATTGAAGTAACATTAGTCAGGGATGCATTATCACGAAAGAGTGGAGTTTCAGGTCGATTCGAAAGGTAGCAAAGTCATGTTATTAGAAGCTACTGTTACTGCAGGGTATTGTGTGCTTTGCTTTTTTGGCAAATTTATTGCTCGTAATAATGTTTTACGTCTGTAGACTCACATTTATCTCATTCTTGGTCATTTTGAATGCCGTAGAGAATTCGCTAACGCAGAGAGAAGATTCAGAACTCTTAACTTAATTTAATGTGTGGACCATGTAATACATCTTCATTCTAGCACCTTGTTCGACAGTTTGAGGAGATTGATTCCGCCCTGGATTGGGGAAAGAATTGCAGAGCGTGATGTACATGCTTGTTGTTGGTTTTAGAGGTACCACGATTTGTTCCCAAGCGCTATATACAGAAGACTGCACAAATAAGTTTATGCTTTTTTAAAATTAAACATGCTTGGATTGAATTGGTGGGAACAAAGGGAGAATTTTCGGTACTTCAGTCGTTCTCAAATGCTGATCCGTTTGTGACTACATCCCAAATGAGGGAACCAAAGTAAGGACGGCATGAAGTGAAACATCAGACAGCAAAAGTCCCCCCACAAAGAGTTGGAGCCGCTCAGAAGGGACGCTTTCATAACCCAAGCCACCGCCACACCGCACAGCATCTTCTTATCTGGCACTTGTAACTGTAACAGAACAAATTAAGTCAAATGAGCGAGCGGGAAATTCGTGGAAAGGAAAGATGTAGAGGAAACCCCACGAAAACACCCAAGGTGAAGATAGCCGACCTGAAGGAATTTGAACCCGCGATCTCCCAACTGCAAGGCCCAAACGTAACCGTCTGTCACCTACTTGGTCTAAGCACTGATTTTCTTTGATGGGTAAAAAATAATTAATGGTAACCCGAATTTAAATAGAAAGCAAATAATAAACGTTGACTTTTACATGGATTTCCTTTCAATCGCTTTCTGTAAATTGCCGAGAGGTTAGAAAATTTGCATTATGTTTTTAAATGCTAATATGCTAATTAGTATTGTATATTACTTACTACAGTTTAAAAAGAAAAATGTATAAAACTTTTCATGCAAATTTTGTCAAAGCTATCCAAATTGATTAAAATTGATATTTTATAGAGGTTTAACCCTTTAAAATCAAAATATTAACAATAGCGCATTTTAAACATTTTATCTGGTCAAACATAATGATTTGTAAAACATGGCCATTAATTTACAATATTAGAAGAAAAATAGCTAGTGCTTATTTATCTATAAAAAACAAGCAGTAGTACTAGTAGTAGTATAGTAATAGTAGTAGTAGTAGTAGTAGTAGTAGTAGTAGTAGTAGTAGTAGTAGTAGTAGTAGCAGTAATAGTAGTAGCAATAGTAATAGTAGTAGTAATAGTAATAGTAGTAGTAATTGTAGTAGTAGTAGTAATAGTAGCAGCAGTAGCAGTAGCCGTAGCAGTAGCAAGTAAACACCTGTGCTGTGAATCCCTCATATAATGACAGTTTATCACAAATAATATCACGAGAGGGTCTCAGACAACCGATAAATTCACTAATAGCGAAAGCTCAGAACTCGAGTGATATTTATTAGGACTATTTCACAAATAAAATCAAATTTTAAATATAATTCCTCTAAACATGACTTACAAAATTGTAATCATTGTATATTTGTAAACAATTTTGAGACGAAGAATCCCGATTATCAAAAATTCCAATAGACAAGTGCAAAATACGGGTTTAGGACTCTTTCATAAATGGAATAAGAATAAATAATATACATATTTGAAATTCGCGCACAGAAACTAACACTTATATGAAATGTTATACTTATGAACATCTATTCTATTCAGAAACCGTGAGACTGAAATGGACAAAAGTCGACTGTTACAATCGCTACCGTTCGATTTTCTAATACCAACTGAGAGGGGGGAAAAAAGATAACATAGAGTGTGTCTATTTTTCTTTGTATTCTATGGTTTCGAATTCATCATGGTAAGATCAATTTGCACATTTAACGCATCGCCAAAACGCTTTCAAGAACTTTCCATTTTGCACCAGATTTTGTTGCTATCAATAGCTCCCCACCGCCTCTAGCAAAAGTGTCGGTGATGCGTGTTCAGGAATATCATAGTGGAGGTGACTACAAGATAAATGCACATCGCGTGATAAAACGCCCTTGGTATTTTTTTTTTCGATAATTTCATTTCGTAATCCGGCTGTGTTTGGTCAAAATTCAAAATTTTGTTTCGTTTCATTGGCCGATTTTAAGATGACGTCACATGAGTAAAATTGCCCTTTTAAACTTTGAGTTACATCTTAGGAATTCGCACCAGTTAGAGAACCTTAAAAGTAATCCGCGATCAAGGAAAGTTTAAAAATCTCCAATCACAAATGGTTTAATTATTCTCATAATCTAACCATTTTCTACTGCCTAATTTTATCTTTGTAGTATTTATGTAATTTGCTTATTACTGTAGTTAAAATCTCGACTAAATGTGTGTGGTTTTTTTTTTCTTAAAATAAATACCTATTCAATGTACAACAAAACATTCGCAATTCACGAAATTGGCTCATTAGGCTGCTGCAATAGATTGAAATAATGGCTCCGCCTTGTTTTCCTTAATTTGTTTTCTTATGTAAGTAGGACACGGTTTTGGTTCAGAAAGGTTATGTTGTACAGTGTATTGTTTTGGGGTATTCTGCTAATAGCTTTGGACATGCCTATTCTATGCGTTTCAGAATATTTCAGTTTGAATGCAACATGTTTCCAGCATTTAGTATTTATACATATTCAGATCTTTGACTATAGCGTTTCTTTATCAATTACTCTCTCAGAAAATAAATGAGCAATCATCTTCTCCAAACATTAGGAAGCGAAGTAAAGCTGTGGGTCCCGTGTCCTACATTTACGGCACGAAAAAGAGCCTCAAGCCTGAAAGAAGAGACCTCTGAGCAAAGTTTGTCTGCCGTTTCACGCCTTGAATTGAGTGGGACGTTGATGACCTGAGATGTTAAAAAGCGTCCATAAATAAACCAAAATCAACAAATTCTCCAAACACAGTGCTTTATTACACATGGCATTAGTCTTGATAAAAATTATTTTAAAACACGTTATTATACAAGTACAACCGTTTGAATTATGCTAGACAGTCCAATTAAATAATGCAACAGGCTTCATAAATTTGGGATACGATTGTCTACATTTTCTTTATAAATGAAGTGAATTATTTGTAGAAAACATGAATAATATTCAGGTTCTTCGTGTTTTTTTAAGAATGTCAAAAAGAAAAACTGCTCAAACCATTAAATGTATTAACATTTTTTACATTTATATCACAAATATGTTTTCTGCTTTTTATACCGAGGGTGCCAAAAAATGTACACACACACTTTCACGGTAGATATCTAAGTAATATATTTCAAAGTTGGACCGAAAAACAACAGTAATGTGTAGTATGATGTTCTGTAAACAGATGTGACTCACATTATATTATGCAAGCGTTGTTATGTGACAGGGAATCAACAATGAATAAATGAAGCCAAGATTATCTTATGATGTTCTGTAAACAGATGTGACTCGCATTACGTTATGCTAGCGTTGCTACAACAAAATGGAGCCAAGATTATCGTTTGAACAGCGGAAAGTAATTTTGGAGTGATATTGGAAAATCGAGAATGTTGTTGAAGTTCAAAGGCAATGGAGACATGTGTACAGAACAGAACCGCCAACCCGAGTAACAATTGCATGCATTCGAGACAAATTTGACACTCGTGGTACCGTATGCGATCTTCACAAGGGCAGATCTGGGAGACTTCACACAGCAATAAGCTCCGCGCACTGGATCCAAGGCACTGGATAGGACGAAGAGGTCAGATTGAGTTTCCGCCGCGTTCTTCGGATTGAACTCCGTTGGACTTCTACCTATGGGAAACCCTTAAGGATGTTGTATACCGTAGAAAACCAGCTACAATGGCAGCGCTTAGGGAAGAAATTGAAACGACGTGTGCTACAATCACTGAGGACATTTTCGCAATAATTGCTCAATCAGCGGTTCAACGTACTCAGAAGTGCAACGACGCCGATGGTGGGCATTTTGAGCAACTGTTGTAACTGTAAAAGTCTACTAAGATGATTGGTGCTCATCATTTTCTGTTTGTGTAAATTCAGTTTAACTATGTTAACACAGTTTTTTTCTTTGCTTGAAGTATGTGTACATTTTTTGGCACCCTCTGTATTTATATATTCTTTTTAATTGTTATATTACTCTAAATTTACATCAATATTGGTATATAAATTAACTTGCTTATGACAAATACTACATTATAAACATAAAACATAAACAATCGTAAATTAGATATGTATATTTTTGTTTATTTTACTCCTACTCTAGAATTATTATTATTATTATTATTATTATTATTATTATTCATTTAATTTTAATTTACTTGAGTTATCTTGATCATGTAAAATATATACTGTGTAATATATTAAGCAGTATATATTTTATCACTTATTTCTATTGCAATACCTGTGCAAACTGTTATTACACATTACCATTATATTCTATTTTACTTGTATTTTTATTCAATACATTTTTATTAAAGAAAATGTTTTTCTTTTGCTTCAAAGTAAATATAATCACAGCGTAAAATATTTCAATATATAAATGGAGAGAACGAATTAGAACCATTGCTCGCTAAATTAAATAACTCAGCTAACAAAACGATGTGAGGTAGACATTTTTTTAAAAATTAACAAAACCTAACATTGTCATATCATTGATAGTAATTATTGAGGGGGAGTTTGAATAGTTCACATTCTTGGTGAAAAACATAAAACTATTCTACTTGAACATTACAAAAATATTACATAAGGATTTTTAAAACAAACAAAAGATAAATCTATTTTCTTAACATACCTATTAGGCTGTCAATTCAAAACATTTCATAAATTTAAATTAAACAAACACACGTCAATTTAAATATTAAAAGAGCGGTTAAAACGAATGTTCACTACATTTTAAGTTTCACATCATCACTCCCAGTGACCCCACATTGAAAGTTCAAATGATATCGATACCTTATGATAAAGAAGATTAAATTATTATAAAATATTTGTTTTCTACCTTTGCTTTGCAACCTCATTGTTTTTATTGTTGATTGAATATGTACATACTAATATTATAAAAATAACATTGAACACTTGATATAATAGATGGACGAGGGCCGTTAACGATAAATAGCTGTGCTTTAGAATACCGCGCAATCTATGGTCAAATTCAATCGTAGGGAGATGTACTGATGTAGCATATCATGCAGACGCTAGATGGTGGTTGTAAGCAGAATGTGTAGCGAAAGGACAGTGTTCATTTGTTGTCAATTAGAAAAAGACGACTACAAAGATGGACCGGATGATTTTTGTGGAAAGAAGGCGTTTAATTGTGGTATGCAGTCAAGAAGCTCATGCACAGAAAACTGTGTACAATTTGGTCAATGGGTTCGCCAGCGACAGGGAATCTGCACACAAGAATGTGAGTACTGGTCGTTCGTCAACATAGCGGTTTCCTGGGAACATTGAGGTTATGTCTGAATTGATTATAGATGACAGGCGCATAACCTTTTATGAACTTGAATGTCAGTACACTATTATTCAGAACGATTTGAATATGAAAACGGTGTGCGTATATTGGGCTCCACAGGACTTGAAACAGGAGCAGAAGGACAAAGGCGTTGAAGTTTGTCGTCTGCTACTGAAAATGGTGAATGAAGGTCCGTATTTTTTGGAGAAGCTGGTGAATGGTGATCAGTCATGGTGTCAACCACACACCAGAGAAGAAAGTCCACTTCATGCAAAACATCCAGGAATTCTCCGACCCAAGAAATGTCTTGCTGCTCCATCTGTGGACAAGCAGATGATCGCCGTCTTTTGGGGCATTTCGTCCACACTGCTAATGAACTAACTTCCTTTTTACACGACTTAGACGCAGGATTCAGCAACGGCGTGGTCGACAGGGTAACTTCTATGTCAATCGTGCCCCCACACCAGCACACTTCGACTGCAAAATTTGCAGCATCCACCATAGTCACCGGATTTCGCTCCGTCTGGTTATGCCTTGTTCGACAACATGAAGGATTCGTCGCGAGGTAAAAATTTCGGCAACAATGAGGAAATTAAGGTAGCTGTCCACGAATGGTGGCGTAGTTTTCCCAAATGATTTCACTACCCATAATGAAGTTACTAGGAAGATGGCAACGTGTATTGACGTTGATAAGAAGTATAAGAGAAGTCCCATTTGCATTGAATTATGTTACACAATAAATAAAGTACAAAAATACTATTGTAAATCATTTACAAACGCCACTCGCGTCTAAGTAATAAATTGTTTCAGTAAAACTGTAATGTTACACAAAATAAATTGTTTTTTTCATTCTACAACATTTTTTTTTTAATCTGTCCAAATTCAAAGAAAAACAACAGTCCAGGTTACCAGACAATGATACAAAACAAAACATGAGATAACGACTGAATTCTCTATAACATTTAAATGTCTTAATGTATAGGTATCGCTTGAAATTTCAAAGTGAGGGTGATGCTTTTTGCGTATGTTTGTTTAAGCATGCACCGTTGCAATTAAACATACCTGTAAATAGCAAGCTTCACAAACTATTTGCAGATATGTTTAAACATATTATTATTTAACACTTACGACTAATAAATATATGTGTAAATTGTCTTTCCCCCCCCCCCCCCATAGTTTAACATGGTCATTAAGTTAAAAAAACTGTATGACGTTCTTTAAATATTTTTAATTTGCACTTTTTTGCTTGCTATTTACAAGTATGTTTAACTATATTATTATTTAACGTTTATATGACTAATAAATATAATATAGGTGTAAATTGTCTTTTTTTTCCCCATGGTTTTGCCCATTCTATTAAGTTAACAAATTTTATGGCGTGCTTTACGTGTTTTTAATTTGCACTTTTTGCTTGCTATTCATATGACTAATAAATATAAATTGTCTTTATTCCTTCTAGTTTTGCACAGTCTATTAAGTTAGCAAATGTTATGATGTTCTTCAAATGTTTTTAATTTACATTTTTTTTTTTTTTTTTTTTTTTTGCAATTGGCCATTTTTTTAACGTTTGTTGTTAATTATGTATTTGAATATCAATAATATTTTGTATAATAATCAATCCGTTTGGTTCCCGCTTTCACAAGCACATATGTGTATTTGAATATCAATAATATTTTGTATAATAATCAATCCGTTTGGTTCCCGCTTTCACAAGCACATATGGGCGAGTCCTAGTATTTTAAAGTAGCGTAATGAAGTTTGTTCAATTTTAATTTCTGCTTGAAAAACTGTCTGGTTTCTCACCCTTCTGTGCTCGTATCCTACTGTTGTTGTCATTTGTACACTCTGTATTCTTGTTTGATACAAAGTCTCAAAGATTCTTGATATTCTGTAGAAACTAAAAATGCTACTTCTTGCCGTTGCCGTAATTTCCTGCACGGTAAATGTGATGGAACATTTCCTGTTTTTTTAGAGTTACTGTTTGTTTTGTTTTTAATTTTTCTGCTTTCCTCTATTGTGGATTTTTATGCTTCTATGGGACTATAATGTAAATCTGCTGTCTGTGTGTATCATAGCTTTCTTACAGCTATGTTGATTGATAGGGGGTTAGGGGGTGACTTTTAAAATGAATCAATATTCATTTTAAACTTCCTCTTCAATATCGAAATTATTTTTATTTAAATAGCAATGGCAAATTTTGTAATGAAAATCCTGTATTACGATTTTAAATAGGTTAGTAATGGTAAATAAGTATATGTAATGTTGCTTTCTTAAATTTTTTTAGATTTGCATAGTGTGAAAATTGCAATTTTTTTTTTTTTTGTTAAAGGAATTTTTAAATAAATTTTGTAGAAATATTTATTTTTTTATAAATCTGACATTTTGCTTATAGGGTTGAAATTCCAAAAGGTTTTCTTTTATTAATTGTTTAATATCTTGCAGTGATTTGCATTTATTTATTTATTTATTTATTCATTATATGATATTTTAAGACCAAATATAAGGAAAATAAAGTATTGGCCTAATTTTCTGAAATCAAAGTTTTGCAATACGCTATCTATTTTATTCCGCTAGAATATTATCATCTCACCTTGCATATACTCTCATAGCATTTTACAAGGTGACTGTGATGACGGTAACGAACAAATGAGCATATATTTCGGAAATAATATCTGAAATAAAGTACTGAACAATTGCAACGATGTTGGGTACTGCTATAAGGTTTAAGGCACAAATTAAACTGTTTAATAAGAATGGCTGCCCCCCTACTCCGCGTTTCGAGGCAGCGCAACGAAGGAACGCAGCCGCACAGATATCAGAACTGACGACACGAGGCCACCCGAAGTAGAGATCGTCATCGCTCGGGATTCGTGACGCAGTATGACGTCAGAGGAAAGGAGCTCTCTTGCCCGAGCAGCGATATCGTTCAATAAAATCCATTGCGGGGCCGCCAGTCTCACATCGAGTCTCACGGCGGTTGGAAGTGTGTGAAAGGTGGCCCTCCCCCCGCGAGTGAAGTTATAAGTTTTTCGTTGTTCTTCCTCTTCTGTCGTCCCTCTCTTCTTCTTCTTCGGGAACCGGGAGGCAGCAGTTAGCCGACACTCCATGTCAAACAAGTGCGCGTCAAGTGCCGAGTGAGTTGCGGGGAGACAGAACAACTTGGAAAGTTGGCCGACCTGTTTCGTTCCATGCTAGTTTCACGTCGCGGCGATAGCTGTAACCAAGGAAACCTGGAAAGCTTACGACGATCACTCGCGAAGCACCTCATTCATCGGCAGAAGAAGATTGTAGCCGTTTGTAAGATATCCCCGCATATTTTTACCCATCTTCTCTGATCAACCATTATCGAGCACCTACCAGTGCTGCCCTCTGTCCCACTCGTTCCGAATCTGTCCGCCTTCGCCGCCACTAGTTTCGTTTCCCTCCCCTTTCCCCTCTAGTTCATTTTCCCCGCCTTCACCTTTTCGCTGTTATACAGGGGCCTTAACGACGGATCCAGTGAAGTCGGAGAGATCGCGAGAGCAGCTGCAGGGAGTGCGTTTAGTGTGTGTGTGCGCGTGTGTGTGAACTCCTGAGGAAAAAAATAAGAAAAAAACTTCCGCCGAATTCTGACCAAATAACAAACTCTATGAGATAACCTCTTCAGAAGTAACCTATTTCGGGGGTGTGGGTACTGGCTCTATGAGTGATACCTAAAGCTACGCCGAGGAGGAATAAATACCGAGTTTTGTGCTAGTGAAAGAAGCTCAACTTTACCACCATGCCGGCCGATAAGGTTAGTGCTGTAAATAGAATTTATATACCCTCGCACCTGTACAAACATGCTTGTGTGTAACCCTGCTGTTTAAAAGCCACTTTGCTGTACAGTGCTGGTAATAAGTGATGTGCCCTTTTGATAGTGTACAAGCGCTTTTTTCCCTTTTCTTTTCCCCTTGATATTATCGCAATAACTTGTATTTTTTATTTCTACTCTTGCTGCTTAGACATGCTTTTGATTGCCGTTAAGGCGTAGCTGCCAAGTGCTGCTCACCAATGCGGTTGTTTGTACTGCTAAAAGTTCGTGAAGAAGATATTTTAAACGTAATCGTAAAACAGCACTTTTTTACACATTTAATTACAAATGGCATACTAATGGAGCTTTCGCTTGTTTTATGACCTCGTAGCTTCGGTTCACCTGTGGTTATTAAGGCTAAAATCTTTTACGCTTTTCAACTGTTATTCACAGCTGTCCGGGGCGTGGCTATCGGAAACTCCGAAATAGAGCTAGCTTGTGGCTAATTTTGATCTCTCTGGCCCACAAGTAACACTATTGTGTGCATTCCCACACCACAGAAATAATTACATGATATCGTCACATGAGGAGCGGAAACTGCTGGTTAAAAGTAGCACGATGCGAAAAATAGTTTATTACGTCATTCTTAGTAATTTGTAGCCATATTTTAAATCATAAGCGTAATTTTGAAAGTGTTTGTAGATAGCATTTTTATTTCTCTCATAGAGTATGTCAGTGTTGCTTTTGCTGAACTTAATTAATCCCCATTACCAATTTTGTTTGCGCTTTTGCACTTTGTAATTAGTGCATAGTATTAATAAATAAGTTTAGAAATTGATTGAAAACGCTTTTTATTATTATTATTATTATTATTATTATTATTATTTCCAAAACCAAGGCATGATATTTAAACCCTCCTCCAATTGCATTTAGTACTGTTAGTGATGCTTTTCGTTCGTAGGGTTATCCTTTTTCGCAGAAAATCAAATTATTTTGTGTGCGAACCGCTTCCCGCATCTTTGGCGACCGGCCAACGGGCTTAAAATTGCCGGCTTAAAGACGGATTTTCTTTTCTTCTTTTTTTTTTTAAACAGTGTTTCATACAATTTAGAATCCTGATGTAGGAGCGCAGGCTCTACATTTGAGCTTATTATCATTTTTATATTCTAGGAAATCTATCGAATCGAATTTTAACGACAACGATACCATGCTTGGGAATAAAGTATTAAAACATTTTAATTAAATTGTTTCTTTCTTAATTATATGATGGTAGGAAAACACCTACGACTTAATATAAAATATATTTAATGTTTTTTAATCAAAGATATTTTAAGAATAAAGTGGAGAAATCCCAAGTTTTACAAAAGTAGTAAGATCTTATGTTTTATGCTACGGTTTAAAGGAATGTAAACGTTTGATATCATGTCAGCTATTGCCAATATAAATTGGCGACAGATCGACTGCTCTGTTTGCACCCAAGGTGTTCGTAGATATCGCGAGGTTTCACCTGCGCTCTTATCAGGCAAATTGCCCAGGTGATAGTCGAATCTAACTCCAGGTGGTTTACACTGACCATTTAAATGCACAAGAACAGGTTTCATTGTTTCCAACAGGACGCTTTTGGACCTTTATGAGAACTTTGTACCTTTTGCATGTCGAAATGGATCACTTACCAACATCCTCCATACACCCGCGAACCGAGACATTTTATATCCTGGATTAATCTTTTCAGAAAATTATCGATATTAATAGAAGATCGATAGTATTCCCTAATTGAACCAAAGCTTCCGGAGAACAGTTGAATATATGCAGTTGAATTTTCAGTTACAAAAGCTGCCATAAGTTTGCATGTTTATATTTATTTATTATTAAAGTGAAATTACGCCGTCTAAATAAACAAAATTTCCAAACACCAGTTGTTCCAAAACATATTACCGAAGAAAAGACACATTGAATGTAACTTACCAAAGCATGTGAACGAAAGAGGCGATTAGGGACACGAAAATACAATTTATTATTTTTGTATAAAAAAACAAAAGTGAATAAACAGAAAAATACTGAATTTTAAATTTAATGTAATCTCTAGCATAATTTTAAGTTGTGATAACGTGCTACATTCAAGATGTTTACATAGTTTGAGACAAAAGTTCTTCAAAGCGTCTGCGATTCCCACGCGGCGAGCCCGGGGTCGATTCCCGGTTGCGTTAGTTACCTAACAGGTTTTTCAATCAGTTCTGCGGGTGAATGCCCGGGAAACTTAAGGCACAGTCCCCTGAACTTATTCTTCAGTTCGCGGTGCGTCCACCTCGCGTCTAGTCATTTACGGCTGCTAATCCAGAGGTTCTGGGTTTGATTCCCGGTCAGTTTAAGGTATTTTTCGGATTTTTACCCTACCTGTGAATGCCAGATAACTTAAACAATTTACGTTAATTAGGTATCAATCCACAGATGACGGAACATAAATGACGATTCTTATACAAGTACTGTACTATCAGTAAGTGATTCGTATCACGTGGTTTCTGAACAAAGGCTTAAGTTTTTTATTTTTCACAATATTCTAAAAGGAAAAATTATATAGGTAGCCTTTAATATTTTCTGCAGCTCTGAAACATGGTGAGCCGTGCTGCATCCTGTTGCCATCTCAGAATAAACCCCACTCATATTATAGAAACAGCTAATATGTAGTTTAAGTGTTTCTTGATTATGTGCATCTTATTTCTTCACACTATCACATGCCTTTCGCCAGGTTAGTGTACCCTGGTGCCACTTTTTGTTCTGCTCTTGATGCAAGGATAAAATAAATATTCTATTTAGCTCGTTAATTATTAACATTTAACCTCTATCTTATTGTTTCCCTCTTGAAGACACTATTGTCTCCATATTTTGCACAATTTGTAAAGCAACCACTACTTTCAAAGTTCCGAAGCAAAGTGACATATGACTAAGTGGAGGGAAGTGTTGCAACCAGGTCTAGGATTCCACGTGGAGTTGATTCGTAACTGCCAAAACAAACCCTAGCAAATGATGGGACAAGGAATGCAATTTATTGGAGGAAATTGCTACCACAGTAGCCCTTTGTCTTCTACGATATAGCTACCACTTGTTTATCAAATAATTGCCGCATGTTCCTATAATAACATCTCAGGATATCGTTCGCTGATAACTTATTCTTTCAGAAAAGAATAGCCCCATATTCCGACCGTTCAGTTTAAATGAAGATTAGTCCGTCCATAGAATGTCTTTTTACAAGTCATTATCAGGTTCATGTCGCACGAGGAACATTTTTCGAACTACGAAAGACGACTTTTCGGATTATTTCATATTTGTCAAAACTTTGGTCGATAATATGGCCTAGTTTTTCCGTCGTAGCTGCTCGTGGTTGACCACTTTACCACAAGTACATAATAGATCCTGTTTGCCCAAATTTCTTATTTCACAGTCTGCTATCACCAATTTTGTATTCTTAATTCTACCAATGTTGTGATATAAATACACATAGCGCTGTGGTTAATGTGCGAATTATTTGCAAGAAACACGTGCAATCGCAGATAGCAAAATCGACAATGGCAATCAAATGTAGCGCATAAGACGCCAGCAACGAGATAAAACGCCATGGTTGTAGTTTTACATTAAAGCTCTTGACAAAGTGCGTTATACACAACACAATAATTCAATATAAGTTATCGGCGGCTTGCGGCAGCATAAAGCCGGGGTGCACAACTTTACCAGTGCTACTGCTGAATAGAGGTTTATCGCAAGATTTTAAAATCTTAAAAGCTAGAATTAACACTCATACATATGTACTTGCACACACACACACAAAAGAATGAGGAAAAGATAGAGAGAATTTACTACAAATATGTACTAACGTTCGATTCTAATTAAATCCTGTAATCTGCAGAATGAAGTCTGTCTCCACAGCAAGCATTGTACATTTCCCATGTTTTGAAATCACAATTTGATTCAAATTAATACTTGGAATTTATCTACCCAGTTATTCAATTTCGGTTTTCTCTTCCAATAATTACAAAGAAAAAGGCGTAGAATGTAAGGCAACTACTTCACGAATTTACACGAAACTTCACCAGTCTACCATTTAGCAACAACTGACAATCGGTGATGGAGAACGTCACAGCGGAACTGATTGACCCAAGAAGTCAGAAAGTGTATATAAAATTAAATGTCATTTCTATCAGATATGTCTTTTCGTGCTTTCTAACGTGCCAGTACCTTGAAACTATCCTTCCTATTAAACACATTAGTTCACAGAGTTTGTCGGTGAAATGCTATTACACTCTAATAAGATCGTTTAGATGAAGGAAACTTACGGGCAGTCAAGATAGGAGAAAGCTATTTAAATGATGTTTTAGTTCCCCCCCCCCTACCCCAGAAAAACAAAATTAGCAACAGTAGCTCTTAAACAGATATAAAGAACAAGAAGAAGAAGAAGCACTTGACTTCTAACGTTTACTATAAGGGCTTCCTGAGCAACAGTTTCACTAATCTTGATCGTAATTCTTCCTGGTGAGAGACCAAGCTTCCAGGATCTGGGAAACGACCTTATTTTGGAAATCATGACTCTTAATCTCCCCTTGTTGCTGTTTTACCAGTTCTTCAGAAACACCCAGATCGAGAACTGCTGCTTGGATATAAAAATAAAAGATGTCCAGAGTTTTACATTGGTGATTTCATATATTTCACCTTCTTAACCTTCTGTCCTTACTTTGGAATTTCAAATCATACCTTAGGATATTTACATTTTAAAGAGGATTCAATTGTTATTCTATCTTGTCCTGACAACCTGAAGTTATTGTTGAGCTTGATCAGAATAAAAGCACGAAAACTGCGGAATATTTTATGTAATAGTTGTATTTTGGTAATAAATTGTATCAAAATGATGTGTAACATATTAGATGATTTAAACACATTAAAAAAAATTTAACATACACATATTATTAATTCGTTTGCTTTTTTGTGGCCCAAAAACACAACACTATATGAACACACTGGTTAATTTTCACTGCTTTATAGAACAAGTCTTTTTAATGTCTGGGCATAGAATCTTTTTAAAAAAAGTTAATCGCTGTAAACCTAACAAGCCTTTTTCAATTAATCAGGTGATACACTGTCTCGGTTTTGTAAAATGAAACTTTTCTGTAGTTTTTCAAAACATTCAAATTCAACATTTTTCAAAAATGTTCTCTCTACACAGCATGAAGTCTTCGATAAAGCCACCACTGCTGGTCCCCATAGTAAATCGTCTGTAGCTGCAGATACATTTTTCATCGTTGCAAGCAGAATCTTGGTGAGCTTTGAAATTGTGTCAGTGATGTATCATATAGAGCTAAAGATTCCAATGTCTCTTCCGCTTTGATCATGTAGGCCGCAAAGAAGTAGACGCTCTCATCTTGGCTTTCTGCTGGCCAGAGGATGGATATTGCGTCTCTGGCGGAGCTGTGGTTTGTGTTATCCAGCATCTTGCATAATATGAGGTGGGGGTTCAGCAAGTTCTCTGTCCACCACGACCTTAATGATGAAACGAGCACACCTATCGGTGGTCTCATCTCTGAAAAGCAGATGTTACAGTCCTGTAGTTATGTTCTGATAATTCAATCGTTTCCTGATATAGTTGCAACAACTATTTTGTTCCTTAATGATGATTTGTCTGGTATCTTTCGGCTTGAAGAAATGTATTGAATACTGGGATCTATAGAACATGCTATAGCACATTTGCTGATATTAGCTCCTCTCATATATATTTATTAAAATTGTCTTCTGAAGAGCCAGAAACCCCCGAAAATAGTGGCTGGGAGCTGGGACTGGATCCTCGATTTCCCGTTATTGCTGCTGGCATGTCTGTAAATTCTTAAATATGATTTTTTGTTACAGCTCACCTGCAGACCTGACAACATATAATATTGTTATATTGGTAAAATTCGGATTATTGTCCATTCACTGGTGGATCAATCAACTTTTAAATAGGCCTTCAGTTTGCTAATTACTGATGATTTCCGTTCACTAACGTTTAAGGGGGAAAGTGTTCCAGGCTCAAGATTAGGGTACCTCCCCGGCATTTACCATTTATGAGGACAGAGGAAAACCTGGTAAAAACGCCAATCAGGGAGGAGGGTCCTGGTGGGAATCGTTTGTTTGATTTGGTTTATTTATGAACACTCTTTAACATCTCTGGTCATCAACGTCCCATTCAATTTAATGTTTGAAACAGCCAGTAAATTTTGCTCAGAGGCCTCTTCTTTCAGGCTTGAAGTTCTTTTACGTGCCGTAAATCTAATACACAGGACCCTCAGCTTTACTTCCCTTCCGAAGATATGCATACTTAGGATTTGTACATCCGAAAAAAAAATCACCGATCCTGGCGGATTCACCGATGAAACCGTGATCTTGGGTTTACGAGGCAAATATGGTTACCATTACACCACCAGGACCGTGGTTTTAGGACCAGGATTTAGGTATCATACGGGAATGCTTACATCTTAAGGGAGTCTGAGTTGTTGGGAATAAGTGGGTGAAGCCTAAAATGTAAGTAATATTTTTTATATGTCACTCTCAATATCTAAATTGAAGTGTTTTTTTTAAAGCATTATTAAATTTGTTTTAAACGGCTAGTTATTCAGGCTGGCAACTTTAAAAATGAATACGTTGAGTTTTTCCAAGCGTAACAACAGAAAAGATACAATGATGAGGAACGAAAATTGTGGACTATATCTTTTTTTCTTCCTTTAGGACCTTTGAGAAATGGCATCACACGATCAAATCCTGCGAGTATTACAGATGAATCCTATGCTCGCATCTACGGCTAAAGACCTCACTGACAGTTGTGGTTTTACATCAGTGAGGAATATCACTGCCACAATTGACCATAAAATGTATTTTATCTTCAGCAAGCTATAGACATTTTCTAGGCGCAGTAAAAGTTTCGTCATTTGATTTCAGGTCTTCCTTTCCAGTAATATAATTTATTTTACCATGTAGCATGTATGCCCAAATCAATAGTAATCACATTCTTACGTAACAATGATTTAATTTGGCGATAGTTTGTCGGATGTCGTCGGATAAGACAAAACCTTCCATCAAGTTGTGAAAGCAACATATATGCTATTCTGAGATACTGTTGCTTCTGGCTCTTTCGTTAAAAGCAGAGAACACTCCCTAATCGCAGGTGTTCCATCTCTATCGATGATGCACTTTCAACTAAACGGCCTTCAAGGCAATCTTTTAAATGCGAAGGTATTTAAAAGGAATGACGTATTGCGTAATCCTGTTTCAGTGGCGTAGTGCTACTAGAAAAATGCAATATAAAGCTTGGTGGGCGTTCTAAGGTTCGAATCAGGCTGAGGCTCTGCATTGATGGGAGTTCTTACTAACTGGAAAATATAAACATTTACCCACAATAATGGATTTTTTCTCCAGAAACTACAGAATTCACATAACTTACATAATGCACACTACCTAAATAACAGTAGCAATAAAAGTATAAAAAATTATTTTAAAATCAGCAGCAAGTGTCTCAGATATTATACAGTGCTTTCAACTACATGTTTATCCGTGACTGGACAGCTCATGTAGCGCCTGGAAACCCCCGTCTGCCACCTGAGTCGGATGAACTTAGCCC
The DNA here is from genome assembly GCA_030762175.1 of Metallyticus violacea. Taxonomy (NCBI): domain Eukaryota; kingdom Metazoa; phylum Arthropoda; class Insecta; order Mantodea; family Metallyticidae; genus Metallyticus; species Metallyticus violacea. The sequence goes on from CM060830.1 coordinate 49,882,127, forward strand.
TTCAGTTCAAACATATATATCTTTAATGCAAATTACAACAACCACCTAATATTTGTCTTAGGAGATGTTAGAATAATGTTCTTCTTGTAAAATTGCTTCAATTTCTCTTATGAAGGAAAATCATTAAGTTGCAAATGGATACAGAACTTAAGTTTTTTGAAAAATGTTTTTTATTTCTCAACATAATCCCCTTGTTCATCGAGGGATTTCCCATCTTTTAACAAGCTCCTGGAATCCTTCGGCATAAAAATCTTTGGGCGCTAGTTGCCACTTCCGTTTCTACAACTTCATTGTTGGGAAAATGTTCTCCCTAAAAAAAATGTTTCAGAAAGCAAATTGAAGTCGTTTGGAGCAAGATCGGGGCCATATGGAGGATGCTCGAGGACTTTCCATTTGAAATTTCGCAGCGTCTCATTTGAGAACGACCATTGTCATGCAAGAGCAACAACACACCTTTGGTGAGGTGTCCTGGTGGCTTCCGTTGAATGGCCTTGGTTTCCTCAGGATCTTACAGTAGAAGTCGACATTTACAGCGTGTACTTGAAGCAGGAATGAGGTGAGAAGTATGTCTTGGTAATCCCAGAAGATCTGAGCATGACTTTCCCGGCGGATGGTGTCCGATCGCAATCTTTGCTTTTTGTGTAGTGAGTTCGACATGTGCACAGACTTTGTGAAAACTGAATCTCGTGGATTATGAGGTAATACTGTGTGAAGAACCAATAATCGCAGCTATTCTTCTGTATGCTCGGTGTAAGTCTTTAACTCGTTGCATATTCACCTCTGTGGAATCGTTAAGTTAGCCTGCGGACGCGTGTTCACCTCCGATCGGCGTCCGCCCTTCTTTTGCATCCAATTGTAAACAGCTTGACTTGACAGACACTTCTCACCTTAAAGGGAAAGCATTTCTTTATGAATATCCTTTGATTCCATACCTACAAAAATTGCGCAACTGAGCGCTGCTCGAGGGTTGTACACTCACTCAGAGGCGCCGCCATGGTGTAACTGCTGTTTCGCTATTGTTAGCATCGATTATCTAGGACTCAACATGAGCATGCTGTCCATCTTTTAATTGCAGAATTTGCTAAATTGACAGATTAAAAACAAGAGAACAAAAACATAATAAACGTTCACATCCTTCCTGTCGAATGTTACAAATTGTCACCGGACTAATTAATGCTGCCATCTACCGGCAATAGCTTCAGGTGCCTCATTTAAACTTGTAGCACCCCACATCAGTTTCTAACTTACTTAATGACTTAGCTGTGTATTTCATTGTTTTTCAGTTCTTCTGACCTGGGGTTTACTCCGGTACAAAGTCCTCCACAAATAGAGATCGCATACCGAAGTTTAGGGAATAGCGCTAGACATAATCTCTTACTAATGACCCCATTCTCCCAATGTCCAATAATTGTTCGAAGAACGGTGTGATTATGGTCAGAGCATTCACTGCGCATCATGCATATATGTTATGGACATGCAATGGCATTTCGTGTGTGTGTGTGTGTGTATATATATATATATATATATATATATATATATATATATTGTACTCCTTATGTTAATACCGTTTATTACATTTCACTGTTATTGATGGAATAGGTAAGATTATTGATTACAATGCAGCGTTATCATGTGCCGTTCTTCAGAGCTATGTCCGAGAGTCTGGTTAGCTTATGCAAAAGCCTCTGTTTCAATATTTTTGTACCATAAATGATTATTTTAACGGACATAAAATAAAAGTGTAATGTTAGGAGAAAGTTAGCAATAAAAGACTTTCATTTATTTAAAAAAAAAGTGACGAACGGTGCAAGGCCTAACTTATAAAAGCATTTCTAAAAATAAACGATTTTCAGCTGTTCAAATAATTGAGAAACAATAATTGCGAAGGAAAACAGATTATGAAATAAATTTGAATTCATTTATAAAATACGAATTACTTTTTTATATATGCATAGAAAAATTACTTTATATATATATATATATTGATAATTCTGTGAATATTCAAATATGTTTTATTTTTATTTGTGCTTGTTTATTTATTGTTATTTTAATTACATTGTTGAAAGTATTCTCAGAGATAGAGAGATTGCAACTATTTTGCATAAAGCGCACAAACCACCTGATTGAAATCTTAACATATTAAGATATATATTCTCTCTCTCATTCTTGATGTTTGTTTAAGCTGTTTTCACGCATTAAGTTACCTTGGAGATTCAATATTTATTTTTACCATTATGTGTCTTGCTTTTCAAGAACCTAGTTGTTTCGAGGGAATTCAATCCCGGCCAGTGACAATGACTTTTTTTCGGGCTTAAAAATCGTAAGTATGGCTTGCTTCGGAAGGGCAGTAAAGCCGTGGATAACGTGTACATTTACGACATGTAAAAGAACCTCAGGCTGGAAAGAGACCTCTAAGCAGAATTTATCGGCCGTTTCAAGCCCTGAATTTAATGGGACGCTGATGACCTGAGATGCTTAAAAGAGTCGGTAAATAAACCAAATCAACAACGATCAACTAGTTCGATATATAGCGGGCGATAATTCTGTGAGTATTTAAGTATTTCTGCTTCTTTAGTTGTTATTCGATTTACATTGTCAAAATATTATCACAGATAGAGAGATAACAGCTTTAATTGTGCTTACAGGGCGTGCATCACTAGGTTTAAATATTCTCTCCCTCTCCCTTGTTGCTGTTTAATCTTTTCTCCAGGCATTACGTTATTTTCGAGATTTAATATTTATGTTTACCATCTTCACTTTTCTTCTTGTCTTTGAAGAACGCTAATTCCTCGAGATAAAGCGAGCGATAATTCTATGAACATGTAAGTGTTGTTTTTAATTGTATTTTCGCTTATTTAGACATATATATATGTCTAAATATATATATATATATATATATAATTTTATTCATTTCGAAGAACTGCTTTGCTTGCTCTGGGGTTTTTAACTGCTGAAGTGAATTCCACGCTTCATCGTGTTGTCTGATAACATTTCAAAGCCGCCTGTACTTCACCTGAATTGACAGACCGCCTAGCTGCTCAGGAGGAAAACAGCGTTCGGTTTTTTGACGTCATACTTCCAAACACATGTATATTTCAGTGGTTAAAAATATATATATTTATGTGTTTGTTGCATAATGGTGGCTATGGAAGAAGCGTTCTCGGAGAGAGGGGGAGGACCTGGGATGGCGTCATCACTGCTATACCTGGAACCGACTCCAGGTAAACAAACAGTCTGAAGTGGTGGGGAATGTTCCAAGAAACAATCACTTCCTCCATGCTATGTTAAACAAGTATCTGAAAATGCACTTCGCGCAAATGAGCGTGGTTTTTAAAGAAACAGTTCTAGGTAAAAGGGATTTTCCACAGATGGAAAAGTTGTGTTAGACCAGGAAAGTTCCAAACGGCCAATTTAGACGGTTATAGAGATGGAGGAATGGTAGATATACACCAATGCGTATTTTTAACCTTTAACACTCCACTCACATAACTACAATTTTAGTAGAATGCTTTAGTGCCCACTCGTGCTCATTAAGTTATTTAAATTTGTGTATAATAGCTAAACGTGGAGATCGGAATTAAATCTGGCGATTGTCATTTTTTGTCGATGTTATATCAAGATACATTATGCTTTTGTTTTTAATAGCAGTCAAATCTCGGTAGTGCTAGAAAGCATACCCACAACAACAATAGGAATAAAGATGTTGGCTGTTTAGGTCAAATCAGCCACAAACTGCAGGATTTGTTTCCAAAAATACTTTTTAACAAAGCATATGTACAGGTTAAGAAAAAATCCATTTGCCGTGATTCCCAACCAGCCATCTGCAGGCAATGTCACTAAAGTCACCAAGATTTTTCTGTTAAGAACTCACCCTTTTCGGTCAATTATTCTTATCGTTATTCGAACTGTTTCATTAAATCTTTAATCAAAATTTCTTTATCAACGAGTAAAACTGGAGAATCAGGAACTTTCTTTAGGCAAATGTTCTCTGTTCTAGTGTTAACTTGAGAGGGAAGTAAATTTAATGCGCACACAGTACTTAAAGTTACATCACGTTATGAATGGGTTAATTCATTGCAAGCAAAATAAAAATATCGATATCTTGTCACAAGAAGTGGTTGTTCCAGAACTTGGGGGGCACATGATCTGAATCATTTTCATTGTTTATCGTAAGTTGTTAAAAACTTGAATCTTAAGTATTATTCTGCCATCTGTGAGCCGGGGCCCAAACGATATGAGTTGCGTGTCTAAAAGAATTGTCTCTATTTCGAAGAAACTTTGCATGGAAATGTACAATAAAATATGTGGAAACTGCTGTTCATTTTAACATTTTATTTAGGGAATCGACTTTTATCTTACCATCTTTGTTTGGTTGGGTTGCTAGAGTCGAGGGACAACATTTCGGTATTTCATCTTTACTCAATGGCTAGCCGTTTACCTTCATCCCCAATAGGGACAACTTTGGCAGGAAGGGATGAAGTGAGGGAAACATTTGGCAGACAGGATCCACGGGCGGTAAGGCACGGACATAGACTGAGCTCCAACACTGTTTCCAGGTAGAACACACACGCTAGCGGAGTTGGACTTTCCCAAACGCAAGCCACTGTCTCGCTGCACCAATTCACCTTGCCAAGACACTTTCGATCGTGTAACAAACCAAGGAAATGGAAGAGCGGAATATTCGCAGAAAGGAGAGATCCATCTTAGCATTGCCTAAGTGACTAGGGAAACCACGGGAGGGGGAAAAAATAGAAAGAAAGCCATAGGAAGGAGGGCCGCAATAGATTTGAACCCGGGACTTCGCGAATGTAAATATCAAGCCACCCTATTTCGGTTGCCCAAAGGGAAGTCCACAAACGTTTTTCGTTAACCAACAGATACAATTACAAATTGTTTCAGTTTAAACAGCCATATATTTGGAAGCATAAAGGATCTTAGCTTTTCGTAAAAGTTGCTGCTTTGAGTTGGTGCGTCTGGTTTTTTCGACCTGGATCGTAAACGTGTAGCTTTACTTTGCTGAAAATAGCACGGTGTGGATCACAGCAGTTGATGGAACAGTCTTTGCAGAACCTTGATAAGAATTGATTTCCATTCAGTAGATTGTGACAAGTTCTAGTCTCTTATCAACCCAGTTTGACAGTCTTGGAATTATTGTCTTTTTGGAAATAATGTCATGATCTCAAGTCTATTTTCGTTGCAGTTTCTTTCAAAAAATAAGATTTTCCACTTACAAGCCCACAGACCTCATGTTTTATACAGGAGAAACATGGGCCAGCTTCAAGCATGTGAACGTCCATAGATGTTAAAAGTTTTCGTCGATGAACGTAACAGAATTGTCAAAATCTGTAGATAATTAACTGGCTAATTTTAGTTATCAGTGACTTTTTCCTACCGACTTCATGATAAATTTGTCTTATTATTTTGTCAGATTTTTTTCCCAGATTTGCCCAGCGGTACCAATTTCACTATCAAACTGCGTGCTTCATTAGTGGCCACTTGGCTTCCGCTCATTCCGATGAGGAAACTTGTTTCTGCTGATCAGGCCTTGTTTTTCCTTGTGATACTAGGAATGCGACCTCGAAGAATTTTATGAAGAAGGGTTGGTTGAATTGAAAAGATTGCGTAATGTTGGTGAGCGTTCCGTGAATCCCCCGAGGCAGAATCTGTTGAGGTCGACGTGGCGGCAATGCGGTTGGTTGATGGTCACGTGCAAGGAGTGTGCCTGGCTAGTCACCTCTGCAGCAGCTGCCAACGAAATACCTCACCAAACTTTCTACCCCATATTCTAGTGACTTTGGTACAGATCCTTCCTTTACCCTTCCCTTTAGGTAAAATTCTACTACATTCCTTCCGAAACTTTGAGTTAGGAAATTGTTGTTGTTGTTGTTATTATTATTATTATTATTATTACAGAAAAAAACAAATACTATAAAACCGACATGTATTGGAGAGGACAAAAAATAACACGATTCAACGTTCGGAATTACACACTTTGGTGACATTATTCATAATAATATTAACTAAGGCTAAATAACCGCTTGCGTGCTTTCAAACATTAGGCTTGTGTTATTCACGTATGGAAAAGTGTGTCTGTTCTTTAAAACTTTTGAAACTTGAAGATTTATTCCCAGGCCTATATTTAGTGTTTTAATTTTTTGTCCCCAAAATTGAAGGGAAAAAAAATTAAGGGCTTTAGTTATAAATCTTGTCCATTCACACTACTTTACGTCTCGGCAACTAATTGTGCCGCAGTAGGCTGCGCCCGCACTTGAACCTCGCTTCCTAATCTGAGATAATGAAATGTCTTCTTGCCTTGGCTAAACAAACATTGTTTCGGGAAAACATGATTGACAAGGTTACAATCAGTCGGCGTAATTTTTATGCTTTCGTCGCTAATGTTTACTTTCACATTCCGAAATCTCCATTTGTGTTAATTTCTGCATTTATTTTGTGGGCAAACGTAGATTTGTGATAATTTTGTCCAATATTTCTTCTATTAACACTGTACGTTTTAGTTCGTGTTTTTTTCTTCCAATTATTGTATCCATATTTGAGCACAATATCGCGATTTTAAGTTCGGAAAAAAGAGCTTACAATTAATAGAGATGGGGCTGAATAGGTTTTTCGTATTTAAAATAACATTTAACTAAAGACAAATGTCTCGCTGTCCGCGCGAATGAACGTATTCTACTGTTAGACCGGCAGGGACGGCTCAGAAAAAAAGTAAGTGCAGTTGAAGTGTGGCCGCCGCCTGCTGTGGTACGCTTAGAAGCAGAGACGTGTAACGCCGTGTGAGCGGACAAGTTTTTTAAAACTAAAGTCGTACATTTTATATGCAATGTTGAAAATTAAGTAAGAATTTGCGCTCACAGTCAGTTTAAGATCTTATTTTTGTGCTCTGTTTACGGAGAATTTGAAATCTGGGAGTATAAAGATAATGTCGCTTATAAGTTTTGGAAGACATCAGCACGTAAACGTTTAAAGGAGGTTTTTGCATGTGATTAACAATTTCCAAATTCGTTTTGGAAGCGGTAGTAAAAGAAATATTGATCTGATTATGCTGTATTAATTTTGAATTCTGTACATTTCAAAAGACTAAACGCAATGTATTATCATGTTGATAAATACTAAAAATATGTTGAACTTCAGTTCAAAACTAATTTCGTCATATTATTTAAAAAGCCTACACTTCTTTTTTCTCAGGTCATCAGAGTCCCATTCGATTCAGGACTTGAAACGCCGGCAAATTTGCTCAAAGGCCTCTTCTTTCAGACTTGAGGTTCTTTTACATGTCGTAAATATACATGACCCAGCTTTACTTCCCTTTCGAAAGAAACCATAGTTAGGATTTTTACGCCCGAAAAAAGTATTTTACTATGGCCGGGATTGAACCGCGTTCTTAGTTGGTTTCTTGAAGTAGATTACCGGTCTACTTTATTTGTTAACGTTGTCAATTCATTTCGTCGATCAGGAGTTTTGGGTTTAAGGTATAGTAAACAAACTCATTCGGCAAAAAGCGCGAAGTTCGGATGAGAAACAAAGTAGAATCGTGGTTCAAGCATTTGTACCATTACCACTGTCGATATGTGGAACGGTGCATTCCTAATGGAAAAACATTTTATTTCTGCTTCAGTCAAGGCCGTTATTTCTTGAGCTTATCCTTCAAATGGTACAAAAATGGTAGATAATGGCCTTTTATTGTAATATCCTTTTCCAAGGCATATAGAAATGTGGGACAACCCCTAATAACCGCTCTCCATCCCACCGACTTCCGAGGTCTAGTTTTATCGCTTTCGTCTAACAATAACACACTGCCACGAAATCCCTGGAAATTATTCAGCGTTGCCATTGTTACTTTTTTTTTTTTTTTTTTGCCTCATCAAAGATTGGGCAGAAAGTACGAATGTTTATTGTTTCGCATATTATTAAGAATATCTGAGGGCGCCTTAATAAAATATAACGAAAAAATAATTTATTCTCACCTGATCTCTGTAAGCGCCAAATTCTAAAGACGTGACAACGTTGTTTTCATGAGCAAACTGAAACACCACGTTCCTCATGCATATCATGTCACTGAAACATAAATTAACAGCTGGATGACTAATCCAAAACAACACAAAACCGTGCATATGCAGTGGAAAAATGATGAATAGCGAACTGATATTCTGCCAGCATGTTGTGCTAGTGGGTGCAGACAGTAAGCTTGTTCTACACATAACATGACTGGTTTGTCTATATTTTCTAAAAAAAGGCTTTTCGCTTTCATGTAAAATTCAGTAATTCCTATCACTGACATTAAAACAACATTCTCTTTGTAACCACATTTTCCTCAAGCTGTCACTTGTTTAAAAGCTAGCAACATAGGTAATGGTGACTATTTAAATGCCCATTTTTATAAGTTAATGCCCTATTTCCCTATTTTCAGTACCTGAAAGTTGTCATACAGTGTGTTCCAGAGAAAGCAGCGTTGTATCACTTATACTATATACAGTAGATATTTCGCTATATCGAATTCTGAGTGCGCATGTCACGAAATTGACTGTTATTACTTGTATCCTCCCTCAGATGGCTCAAATGAAGTAATGACTTAATTTAATTCAACACTTTTTAAATAAATCAAACAACTATCAGGTATGTGTGTGATATCGAAACCCTTATAATAATTATTACCGAATGGGGGTTGGCGATTACATTTGGCACTATCCGCCCTTGTGAATTAAAGCCTGTGATAATTTTTTGGTCGGACACTTGCACAGGGTTACGCAAATAATCAAAACTTGATGCTGAATGAAATTCCTCTAAATAATTCTGAACATACGGCCCTAAAAGTTTCAATTTCATACTTTTTCACCACTGGAACAATTTAAAAACTCGGAAATCGAATGATAATACTGATAGTAAAACAAATCACGCGATTCTTCTTTGTTATTATTTTCTTGTGCTGTTAAGAAAACGAATTCTGAAAAATTAACAAACCGAGGTGGTATTTGTACAGTGAAGTTTGCTATTGAATAATTATTTATTTTGTATAATAATTTTGCAAAACGCCATCCACATCTCTTTAGAATATTTTTCTCTCCTTCACTCGCTTGATTATCGAGTAATGGTTATCATATGGTAAAGCTGCTATGAAGTGCGAAAATACAATATACGCTTTTCAGAGATCTGCCATTTGCGGTAATACAGGGTGGTTCGTTTGGGTATGGATGAAAATTCTGTAAAACACTTACTACTAATACATTTTGAAACTTGGTGTATACAACATTGAAAGATAGGAGATTTCTCAGAACGCTACATGACCTCCATTGCGCACTCTACAACTCAAAACGGTGATGCAATTCAGCCATGTCTGTTGTAACATCAAAGGGGTAGTTTTTTTGGAAAGCTTGAGTAGCTTTTAATTTCTTTAGAAAATAACGAACCTCCCATGCCCCGTAAGGGAGTGCACACTTTCTGGAATACAACGTTCATATTGTTGTCTTCATCAAGTTGTGGCAACAGAAACAACTGCAACATAAATAAATAACATTCATAGCGCTCTCTGTTGATTTGTAGTAGTCGTTTCAGTCATCTGCGATTTTCATTTGTCATTATGCATTGTTGATTTTCATTCTTGGCAGTACGAAAACTTGCATCAAAGCAAAATATTACCAGCAAGAAATAGCTTTTATAATAATATTTAATATTTTCCAATACAAAACGGAATACCCTATAATATTAATAGCACGAAGGTTATGCTCGCTAGCTCCTTAATCTATTTTTTATTAGTCACAAATGTTATTATTCATAAACGCCATACATCCTCGACTAAATAAAAGTAAGAATTTAAGAGAAAAATTAAAATAATAACAGTATTGGTATTTAAAAAAAGCTTGACCTTAATTCAGAAACTAATAAAAATCAAATTTAAAAAAAAATTACGATTTACCCTCCTTAATATGGTGTTCTATATAATTAAATGTTATGTCTATTTTGTAAAGAACAAGGACATTTTCATTTTAATTAATGAATGTGCAACTTTACGTTTAATTCGTTAAACAACAATGTTAACTGTGGTGAAAGCCGCGACATCGAATGGTTTCGTTGAGAAGTACACCCAACTCGCAAGTGGATTTAAAAGCAAGGACATCAAAGGTGCCGACACAGGCCATCTCTCTATGTGTATACTATGGTATTAACGCCTACAGTCAGTTTTCAAACTCGTAGCAGCTTCTGTTGAAAACATCTTTCCCGTGCTGCGTGTTAGAGACACCCACCCCATTCATTGTGTCAAACATGACGCGACAACTGGAAATTTCCGTACGCTGCAGGTAGTTGAATAAATGTGTAGGATACCAGAGCACTAAACACATTACGTAATATGCGTATGTGGCGGAGTGTGTAGGGATGTCAATAATATTATCTGCCAGCATTATCAAAGTGTTACATCTATTCGATAAGTGATAACACGGGTGACATAAAACTTGTATCTTTTCAGAAAGAAACACTTCCCTTTTCTCTTCTTTTAGTGCAGGTTAGGTGGTTTCATCGGCTTCTGGACAGCTGCAGAAGATAACGTTTTGAATGGCAGACTTTAACGTAAGTCCCAGCAAATGTTTAATCAAACTTGGAATCTGGTCGCTAAGCTAAAGATCTTCTAATCTCTTCCGTAACTTTAAAGCATTGAAGGGGACCCGGTTTGACCTAATGTTAAATTATTAAAATGTAGTTTTTTTTCTTAGAATCTATTGGGAGTAGGTCTTTAATTTTTATGGCATATAGTTCCATATATTACCTTCACTTTTAATAAATAAACTTTTTACTTTTTCAAAAAAAAGTACCCACATTACAATTCATTTTTTATGATTTTTTGTTTTTGTTTTGTAAATGGCCAAGTTAAACTATACAGAAATATCAGAAGAACATTTCTTAAAAATTTGATAGCCCTAGGTCATGTAAAAGCCGAGGAAAAGAACAGTTGTAAGAGGGAAAAAATGTCGCTGAAAAATTGATGAAAAGTTATTGTTGATTTGGTTTATTTACGGGCACTGAAAACATCAGGTCATCAGCGCCCCATTCAATTCGGGGCGTGAAACGGTCGATACATTTTGCTTAGAAGCCTTTTCTTTCAGACTTGAGATTTTTACGTGCCGTAAATCTATGACACGGGATCTACGGCTTTATATCACTTCCGAAGTAAGCCATACTTACAATTTTTAGGCCCGAAAAAATCCATCGACCCTGGCCGGGTTTGAACCGCGGTCTTGGATTTTCCAGACAAGTATTATTACCACTAGACTGCCAGGACCGACATAAGAGAAATTAGAAGTTTCTTTTTGATACTTTTCTGTTTTTTTTTTCTTACAAACTTTTACTTTCCTCAGGTTCTACTTCACTTAGACCTTTCAAATTTTTCAGAAATTGTGTTTATGCTAACTCTGCATAATTTAACATGGCCGTTACAATAATAATAATAATAATAATAATAATAATAATAATAATAATAATAATAATAATTTCATAAAAATAGGGGTGGTAAAAATGTAATTTTAAAAAAAAATGGTTAATCAAAACAAGCCATGTTAAAGTGAAAGTAATACATGCAACTATATGCCATAAAAAATGAAAGACCCCCAATAAATCCTAAGAAAAATGATGAAAGTTTAATAATTTAATATTGCTAAGATATTAAACTAGCGATTTCCCACGCTAATGTCTTGTCTTATGAACAGAAGACAAAACAACTTCTACATATCCAGACTAGCCACTGCCGTTAAGTAACAAAAATTCCCTATTTCAAGCACGAGGTTTGAAAATGAAACAAGTAAACATTTAACATTGACACCAGGAAATTATATACTTTTAAAATAAATAATTAATAAACTTATTTGTTTTATTTATGGATGCTCTTTAACATCTCAGGTCATCGGCATCCCGTTCAATTCACGGCGTGAAACGACCGATAAATTTTGCTCAGAAACCTCTTTTTTCAGGTTAGAAGTTCTTTTTTGTGCCGTAAATCTACGACTCGGGACCCGTAGCTTTACTTTCCTTTCGAAGGAAGCCGTGCTTAGGATTTTTACACCTCGATCCGGGTCAGGTTTGAACCGGCGATCTTAGGTTTAGGAGGCAGGTATGATAACCATTACATCACCAGGACCGACTTAATACTTTTAGAAATATCATTGAAATGTAAACAATGAATTATTTTAAAGATGTAAGTATGAACTATAATGAATGACCCCCCCCCCCTAAAAAAATTGACATTTGTTTCAGATATTTGACCTACCGGCGCCCTTAAGGCGTTTTATGTACCATAATAACGGCGCCAGCTCTTCGGCTAATAGCTACCAACAAATACCTTTTTTATCACTTGGCACTGGCATCAGGTTTTTAGTTGACGTTAAAAGTTTTTAATGGGCTTTTGCAAAGAGAGTGCTTAAAGTGAACGACGCATTATCGTCACTCATATTTTATGTACCGCATTTGTTATTGCTAAATTGACGGATACGAACATGTAACGACTGCAACAATGTAGACAACTGTTCGGCTGTGAAATGTCGCTGCGGTTTTATAGTCGTTTTGCATTACTGATATAAGTTGTCTTTAACTCATAGTTTGGAAATGTTGTGTTTTTGTGTTTCTCGCTATGAATAAAGCAACAATCCTATATCCAAAAAAGGTACACTTTTTTTTTCTGTTAAATAGGTGTATGTGGGGACAGTCTGAAAATTCTTGAAGGGAATGCATTTTATTTTTCTGCATAATCCCCCTGAAGGTCAGAAGATTGATTTCAACTATGCATTAATATTATTATCCTGCCTTTGAAGGTTATTCCCCCCTCCGAAAAGTCTCCAAACTTTGTGTATCGCTAATATACAAATATTTCTTCAGACGTCTCTAAGAAAATATGAGAAAGAAGTGGCTGGGCTGTGGACTCTGTTACAGGTAACGCACCAGCACTTGGTGTTGCTTGTTTGCGACTTTTGCGAGAAAAACGAGATGGTTATTCTTCCCCAGCCTCCTTACTCTCCTAACTTAGCACCTGCGGACGATTTTTTTTTTTTTATTTCCAAAGTTGAAATGTACTGTGAAAAAGCGAAGATTTGACTCAGCTGAGATAAAACAAAAATCGCGAAAAATGATATCATGGCGGCTTTTAGCAGCTAAAATGTCGTTGGGAGAGATTGCTGCTAGGAAGACGAAGCTTAATAAGATGCAGGTAAGCACAAATTAAAAAAAAAGTTCAGTTATTTTGTGAACAGATCTCACGGATGCCGAAGTCGTTAGGGCGCGGATCGTGAGTGGGAGGTCTGAGATTCGAATCCCGCCAGGACCGCCCTTCCTGACTGAGGTTTATTCCAGGTTTTCCTCAATCTTCATAAATGACAAATGCCGGGGGGGTGCCCTAAATTTAAGCCTGGGACGCTTCCTTCCTTAAAAATCCTTTCCCAATTTATAATTTCATCTCGTGTATCATCAGTGTCCACCGCCTGTGGTGCCTCAGTAGTAAAAACGGGCGTGAAACATTATTAATAAAAAATATATTAGTTCTAGCTTCAGTCCAAGCAATTTCTTTGGAATGGATGTATAAAGCCAAGAAAGTATTAGGGCTTCATTTTTATTGCAGTAGCGTTGAATCAACCTAGAAGATCAGAAAAGTAAATTATCCTTAACAAATTTAAAACGACTGGTTGAAAATAAAGCCAGAGCTATAGCTGAAATTTTTAATGTACCAGATTATTTTCCTCCAAAAAACATAAACTCCACTGTATTACTCCGAGTGAACATTTAAGCATTTCAAACTCCCGCAATGGAAATATACATCCTTTGAGAAGGTGCTGACATTTGTCAACAGCTGGTATGGCCTGCTGAATGGAAGGATAATTGATATAATGTAGTGGCGACTTTACTGTGTGCACTGTCTAAGTGCAGCGATCAGAGATTTATTTTTAGAGGGTGTGAAACCTCGAGAAATTCGTGGAAGGGTTTTGGAAAGGCATGGAGATGGCAGTATTAGCGAGAGAAGAATGTATGAGTGGACAAATACGTTTAAAAGCGGACATACGTCAGTCGTTGTTGAGCAACGCTCTGGTCGTTCCAGCACGGCCATAACGACTTGAGATGAGACTGTGAGACGCGCTGACGCCATGTCCGAGAAAACTGGCATGTTTCTTTAGAGGTTTTAGCAAGGGAATTTATCAATATCGGGTTGTAACGAGAGGTTCTCCGTTATGAGGCAATCTTCAGAATGGTGATCCTCGTCTTCTCCGACCAAGTAAAAGTTTAAGCCTTAGCCCTCCGTCGGAAAGGTCTCTATCACTTTCTACTGGGTTATGAATAGGCCAATTTTGAACCACTATCAAGAAAGGCGTGAAACAGTGAATATGCCCATGTAACGCAATGCCGAAGCCTACAATATGTAATCGTTCCAGAGGTCCTTTGACTAGAGACGTTCTTATCTTTCACGACAACGAGCGCCCTCATACCGCCGCCGCAACTCTCAATGTCATTCGGAGATTCCCTACAGCCCTGATCTTATTCCTTCGTACTACCATGTGTTTGAACCCTGAAGGTCGCTTTCAGGGGATGACGAGGTCATTCTTGGTTGAAGACATGACCAAAATCATAGGTGTAACGGTGTGAAAAATGGAAAGTATTTGTATCTCTGATTGAAAAGTATATTTCAAAAAATAGTTTGCTGTACTTTTTTTAAATAACTTTTTACTTTGTAAACAAATAAAGGTTTTGGAATTAGAAAGTGTTAATGCAACACAGGGCTGGTTTCTTCTATCATTCTTCAAATGGTGTAAAGGTTTTATGTTGCATGTAAGAAACTTGTAAGCTGTAATACCGCCACCAGGATGTTATTAAACGAAGTTCAAGCTGTGAAGCCCGTCGACTGACTTACAACTTGGCGATGTTCTTTTGTTTAATGCGGTGCTACAATTTCCCTATTCAATATCGATGGCTAATACAAGAAAGGATTTTATATTAGGATAATAGGCGTCACTTCGGGGAATCGAGCTAGGTCGACTCCTGCAGGAAAGACGAGGTGTTTCCACACGAATGTTGAATAACTCATCCAACTCTGTTTAAAGTATAAGTATTTATTAAAGGGTTTTCTTATACAGTTGGACGTGGATCCTGCAAGCAGCAAGGCTTCTCTCCTGTCTCTGAATAAATTCAGGGACCTTTTATACAATTGTAATGACCAAGGAGGGGGGATAATCACGTAGTCTAGACATAAGAGTTATTGTTAAAACACTATGAGGTTAACAGTTACCAGGTCCTGTCATCATAAGTTCTAAGAGGTGCATGGTTTGGGTTTGTTAAGCTTAAAACTAAACAATACTTCGTCAGCACAATAATTCTGTCTATCTATAACATGCACACGTAGACATAATATTTTAAGTGAGTGGAAAAGAGGGTTGTGTATTGCTTTTGTTTATGCAAGTGTTTCTCTGAGGACCCTTTCATGTCAACATCTGGGTGGCAAGACGTTACCCTTAATGTTTATTACTTCTACGTCTTACTATGTTACGGTTTATACAGTATGTTTCACTAACTAGGATATACAGTGTGCTCTTATAAATATCGGTTACTATGTTACTATTCCTTATAATACCATGCTTTCGTTACAAAGCTGTATGATTGCCAATTTTATCTTAAAAATAAAAATGCAGCGAGCAGTATCTCAGCGCCTTATCCTGCAGTAGATGTATTATTAGAAATTAACTTATTCTGAAACGTGTTGCTCGCGAGAGCTGATCAAGTTTCGAGGTTTAGCTGGCAAGAGTAATAAATATCATGTTTTCCCTGTAGTGCGAAAGAATTAGTGAAAATCACTGGTACTGGTTTTATTTTTTGGAAAACTAGATCCCCTTTCTCGAGATATTGACCCCTTTTAATTGTATTGCATAACCTTACCAAACACGCATTTGAAACACTTGAGAGAAAATCCGGTTATCTTAAGTGGTTAAACTGAGATAGCCTCAGATAAGCTTCTGGTTAAACTCTATCCTGAATGTTGACCTAATTATTTTCATTCTACGAAACCAGAGATTTTAGCACATCGTAATTTACGGAATCTTTGAACTTTATCTTCGCACTTAAGAAACTGACCTAAATTCCTAATTGCTTTTGTGTGTCGATTACTATAGATTTGGAGATGTTAAGGCAGAAATGATGCCCAAAATCATTTTGACTACCTTGATTCTATAACCTTGTTTATAATGCCTTTCGGCCAAAGAGGTCACTAAATTACTAGCTGCTTAAGAACGTTGCTTTCAAAATTCATGGGATGCGGCGGTGAAATTATGATAAAGCAATAGAAAAGTTGAAATTGTTGTCTGTCCCCCCCTTTTTTTAACAGTATTTGATCTCTCACTTTCATAGGACCTGGCCTATCTTTGCTTCTAAGCATCAACCAGTGCCTGTATTAAAATTCAGACAAATTATTTTGTGTTATTTCATCTCCTTTGGCTTATAAAAATTCAAAATTATTTTAATATTCAATCAAGTTAGGCCAAATTGCGAAGTTGCTGAATAGAAGTTTGCGAAGACTTTGGGTTAATGGCTTATCCCGTGCTGTACCTAGTTTTATCCTTAAAGTGGTGAGAGGTATTGAAAGAGATGAGAAATAGTGCGTCCTATCTCAATGTCGTCGGCCCTTGTGGTGTAGTGGTTACCATACTTGCCTCCTAAACCCAAGATCGCGGGTTCAAACCTGGCCAGAACCGTTGGACTTTTTCGGGCGTAAAAATCCTAAGTATAGAGCTTCCTTTGGAAGGGGGAAAAAAACCGTGGGTTTCGTGTCATACATTTAGCGCGAAAAAAAAAATCTCAAGCCTGAAAAAAAGAGACCTCTTAGCAAAATTTGTCTGCCGTTCGCGCCCTGAATTGAATGGGACGCTGATGATCCTAGATGTTAAAGAGCATCCGTAAATAAACCAAACCATACTATCTTAATGTAATTTGAAGGTTTTTCAGAATGCGGTTCACAAGTGACAACTTCGTTATTTTTTTCTTCAGTTAACCTTTATTCGAAGGGCATAATGGTAACACAGTAGATGAATATAAATATTCATCGGAATGTGAGCAACGCAGGGTTTTCCACCTAGATGGATGTATAATAGGGTAGCTTTAAGTACTTGAACTTTCCTCTTGGCTGGTTCTTTGTACCTAAGCCCCCAGTGAGGACACTTTTGAGTGAAAGGGATAAGGTGAGGGAGGCACAGGGTGGCCAGGATCTACGGGCGGTGACGGCGCGGACGCAAATGGGGCCCTTTAGTTGTTTCTTGGTAGAACAATCTAACGCCGCTGGAGCCCTCCCCCTGAGTTGTTCCCTGTCCAAAAGATCCGCTTCCATTCCAGACGCCTGGGCAGAAAACTTTCACATGTCTCAGCCCTTCGATAAGATATGGGATAGAGGAAAATTCGTGGAATGTAAATATCCAACCCAGTATTCTCCTAAGTGACCAGGAGAAACCACGAAAAATGCAACAATTACCGACCCAGCGGGAATTCCACTCACTCGGCTCTTTTTTCCACCCAGAAGAAATATAAATTTTAATAAAGAACAATGTATGAGTTTTAATAGCTCGTTTTGTATTTTAACGCCAGCAAACGTAGAATGGTACAAGACAAACGCAAAGAACGCTCTAAACATGCAAAGAAACATAAGCGCGATATCTGCCAAGCGTCATCAGTTTGAAGATGAGCCTGTAATGTTTGAAAAAACAAAAGACTGCTGTGCAAGCCGTACTTTCACACGTTCCTAACTGTAATAAACGCATAGGCTTCAACCAGAGACAATTCTCGGCTCTTAAAGCTAACATAAGCTTTAATTTACAGTTAATTTCATAAATTTGCTTCTGAAAACACGTCTTGAAAGTACAAATGTTGTAGAAAAAGTATGATTAACACGTTTAATAAAGCTGGGAACAAACATAATATTAATCTTTCGGAATTGCGAGAATGTTCGCTGGTTTTCATTACGAACGTTGCAATTTATCAAGGAGATAATGCGCGTGAAACGCACAGTATCCTGTTTTCGGAATTCGCGAAATGATTTAATGCAGTTTATACCGACCAACTCGAAAAACCACGTATAACTTTAGAATGCCTAGAATGTCAGCGCCCCCAAATTTATGCGATTTATGTAGTGTGTTGTATTGGCTATTTTGTCGTCTTTCATTAAGGGTAAAAGTTGGTTAAAGCGGAAATCAGTACACACCGATGTTGTTTCGATCGATGAAACATCGGTATATCAAATAGTTAATCACAGCTTGTGGAGGATAGGAAGAATCAATCTAGAAAATTCGGATCGCCGCTGGTATCTTAGGCCTTAAGTGTCGTAACCAACTGAGCTACCGTATCCGATTCCTAGTACATCTAATCTGACTCTATGCATATATGCGCTAAGCTTTCTCTGCATTATTAAGCAGAGATTCGGAATGGAAGATTTCAGACACATGTCTACGAATTTTCCGCTCTCGTATCATATTTCATTCCATTGGTTCTTTTAAGAGGGTCGAAAGTTTCAAGGCGAGATGGGCTAGTGCGGTGTGACGGTGGCTTGCACGTTCGGAAGATTTCTGCCCCTACGCTATAGAAGCTTTCTGCTATGGAAATGTTCTGGGGGGACTCTCCGTCTCACCAGGACGTTCTAACATTCTAATCTCATCTAGTTTTGTTTTCTTAAAGTCAATAAGTATAGTTCGATTTTAAAATATGTAACTTTGTGCTAGAAATACACTTTCTAATGTTTTTGAAAGCTTTGCGCGTGTTGCATTGATGAATTCTTATCTAAACATCAATTAGTGAAAACAGGGCATCAATAGCTGTTTTCGTTTCAGTAATATTGGATGTAGTGGTTATAGATGATTCATTCTGTGTGATAAAATGCTAGAGGTTAAAAAAGAAAAAGAAGAGAGAGGGGGGATAAAGAAGAAAGAAGGGAGAAATACAGGGGAGCATTATTATTTAATAAGAAGCTCTACTATGTTTCATTCCGATTTTTGTTTAAAGAGACTGGTTAGCCAATCAGAATCACTTCCTCCACGTTCGTTTGTTGACGATTTTAAGTTACGATGAACAAGAGTATTGGGTCACAGTATAACATGCAACAATACATAGTACTAAGTTACAGAACTTAAATTGTTATGAAGTAAAATATTTGTAATACTAATGGCATCAATGTTAGAGAATTAAATCTTATGCACAAAAGTTCTGAACATATATGAATTTATCTGAGATTCTCTTCACAGTGATTCATGGTACCAGTAGGTAATTCAGTTGATTAAATAAATATATAACATGTCCTAAATGGGTGTAAGTACATTCTTTAATTTTATACTGCACTGTAAATGTTAAATTTAAATTTTTATATTCCTGAAGAGCACTCTAAAATCTACGCACATCATTAGCTTCCCAGAGGCCTGGTTGTGGCAGATCAGCGCGTAGCACAAGAATTTCCTGGAACGCAGAATGGAGGTACCGTTAAGTGAAGCGGGTGCAAAGTCTGAATGCACTGCTGTAGGGCACACGCTGCAGTGAAGATGTGGCGAGATGGCTACAGTCAAGGTCGACTTGATCCAGAAGGGTCAACAGTTTGTATTAGAAAACACGATACAAATCGGCGACCTCATGTGCCTGTCCAATAATAACTGCCACTTGTTTCATCTTCAGAGAGGTTGCCAATTACTTGTCTTCTTTTATGGAGTAGAGTATTGTTTGTATGCAAAGATCTGCAAAATACATTCCCTCCAAGACCGTCCGTTATTTATAAGAATTAAATTAGCCACGAAATATAGCAAGCAGAAAGTCGCTTTAAATCTCTAGTTGATCATTTTAAGGTAATCTGGGTTCAAAAATAAACTTAAAAAGAACAACGGCATCTCCGAATTACAAACTGTGGATCAGATCAATTGGCATCAGTTTACCATTTCCTCATGGGTCACTTTGTGACTGGGGGGAGGGGAATTGTTGTGTAACACATTTTAAACAAAGAACTTGGAAGCATCGGTGTAACCAGAGTGATTGAAAGGTTGCAACTTCCGGTAACATAGGTTTCGTAAAATTATCTAGTACTACAATGTCTTCATTTCACTGCGTAATCAAGTCAACACGCCACGCGCGAGAAACTGTTGACCTTAACGGACCATCATTGCACAGTGGACTGCTGGGAGTGAGTCATAGTATTACGTTGAAGTAACAGGTTAAACATATTGTGTACTAAGTACGAACTTTGTGTTAGAATTTGCCTTAGAGCAGAGAATTTTGGATTAATTTGTATAAAAGAAATACTTGGTGATGGATTTTCAATTCCATATTAGTGATGAAAGTTTGAATCCAAGTTACTCTCATTGACAAGAGACCACCAAACATAAAAAAAACTTGATGAGGATGGTTTTCGATTAGAGAATTCTAATGTGTTGCTTTGCTTTATTCGCCGACGCTCTTTAACATCTCAGGTCATCAGCGTCCTATTCAATTCAGGGCGTGAAACGGCCGACAAATTTTGATCAGAGGCATCTTTTTTTCATGCTTGAGGTTCTTTTACATGCCGCAAATCTACGACACCCGGCTTTACTTCCCTTCCAAAGAAAGCCATACTTGGGATTTTTATGCCATCAACACAGCCGGGATTGAACCTCACCATCTTGGGTTTACGCGGCAAGTGTGGTTACCGCTAGACCATCAGGACCGACCTAATGGTGTAACAATAGATGTGTGCACAAAAAGAATAAGTGCTGCAAGTGGTTTATCAATCGTGTACATGGAGGACTTTTTGGTTTTATTATTTTTTTTTTTTTTTTTAACTTTTTTCATAGAAGCAGTTCATTTCACTTTCTCAAGATATGTTAACACACACACACACACACACAATAGTCCTAGTAGATTAATTCAAATTCCGCATTACGGCCAAAAAATAGGCCAATGTTGTATGAACCGGACCGATATTTTATAAATGCACATTCACTGCTCACTGATACATAAATAAACCACTAAATCCATTTTTTTCTTCTTTTTCTTATTCGATACTCGCTAAAGAAACACGGATGTTTCATGCAAGATGGTGCGCGTTCATACAGCTTATGAAACTATCTGAGCATTACCTTATGTATGGGGGAAGAAAATGAGGAAGGCTAATATTATTGTTTCGGTTTCCTAGATTTAAATCCGTGCGTTTGTGGGTTAAAATAAAGTGTATGCGGACAATCCATGTTATCTGGAAGCATCAAAACAAAATATCTGCCAGTATTTATAAACGACGAATCTGAAAGGGACATTTCACAAACAGCCAGCTCTTGAGCATGGCTGAAGCAGTGAAACTTTCTACTCCAACCTGCCAATCTAATTACTCCATTTATTTTGCCGCATGTTATATTTTTTAAAATAAACACAGGCCCTTCCATCATTTAAAATAGCAACATATTTATTCATTCTTCCATATTTGTCACGATTTATCATGCTTGTTTTTAGACATGTGTATTTTGCCCATCACGTAACCTATCGACCTCGAGTGAGCGGATCAAGCTGCTGTATAAATCGAGACCCTGATGAATAGATGGCATAATATAAAACGCTTGCAGATTGGCAAGTTATGACAGTAAATTATTATTTAGCGTTAGCACAGTAAAACAAGAAGAATTATTCTTGTGACAGTATCACCAGAAGTATTGAGTTCGTCTCACCTCCAGGTCCTCAGGGGATAAGGTTCCTTTCTGAATCTGAAGTTCATTTGCACCGATAATCTTTGGTTCCGAAAACCTTGCATAAGTCAGCAAGGGACACCGCGAAGAAGGAAACGACTTCCGGCCATCTTCATTTTCTGCACACGAAGCGCTTACATTCTGATATCCTGGCTTTGTTCGGCTTAAAGCGGTGGCTGCTGTTTAAAACCGGTTTTTACCATTCTTAAGCGTGTCTGCCTCGATATGCATAATAAAAAAGTGGGCTACTTTCTTTATGCCACCTGCTATTTGAATGTGAGAAGGCGCGGTATTTTAGCGAGTCACTTTTTTATCTCTCGGGTGGGGAAAAGGAAACTTGAGATATACTTGCCGATAATAATTATATCTAGTAGGTATATGCAACTTTTATAAGGGTTTTCCCTCTATTTCCTATAACCAAATTCTTGATTCAAAGTACAGTAATATCAGTTCTAGTTTACGATTAAAGAAGGACCTTTTGTTCTTGACATTAATTAAGCTATATTTAGATTAAAACAGTTTTCAAGTATTTTAGGATAACTTATTGGTAAATGTCTTCTTTAATGGTGTTCAACAATGGAGTATTACATACAATGAAATTGATGTACATTGGGAAAGAATTTTGGAAGGGTTTAAGGTACTACTCCGCCATTTTCCTTTGATGAGGATTGAGGGAAAATTTAATAATAACAAATACACACTCAGGAACAACATCCTTGACTTCCCTTTCACTAGTACCTGAACATTCTCAGCCACCTCTGGCAGAGTGTAAATGCAATTAATTGCTTAGATTATGGCAAGCACTTTGGATTAGGGAATCATCAAATTTCAAAAGTTGTAGCATTTAAAGGACCAGTAAGTAACTGGCTATGTATTGATGTAGTTCCCGCGCTCATAACGTTATAACATGCTGTACATTAAAGCTACTGCAACATGCCCTCAAGCAGTTCCTTCTCCGGGTGAATACTCAAGCAAGCGCTGTTGCCTCAGTTCCAACGAAGGCCCATCATTCATACGTAGGGTTGGAAATCGATAATATAAGTTATACACATTTACGTTGTCTGATTGTTTATCTACTGTGCTTATTAGTCTCTTTTGCTATTATTTCTATTTGTATTAAGCTAGGATTATAAAATGCAAGCATTATGAACTTAAGTCGCGATTTTCGTACCTTAATTTTTGCCGTAAGAGCCACTTCCTGCCGTACATATAAACTGGAAGGGGGCTATCATGAACAAAAATATTCTTCATTTTTTTTTTTTTGAAGGAATGCGTGAAAACTGCTGAAATTCATAGACGTTAAACTGCATTATGTGGTGAAGAAACTCCTGCAGAGGTAATTTACAACTGAGTCAATGGGTTCGCCAACATCGCGGTCTCCCAGGAACGTTAGTGTTGTCTGAATTGATTACGACTGATATTCGTGCGTAAGTTTTGATGATCTGGAATGTCTGGGCCGCACAACCCTGCACACCATCAAAAATCAATATTTGTCATAAACATAAATAATACAAAAAACAATATATTTTGGATTAAAAATCTCATCATTCACGACGATTTGGATAAGAAAAAAGTGTTACACGGTACTTGACACAGAAAGACAAAAGTGTTGAAGTCTGTCGTCGGCTACTGGAAGTGCACAGTGAAGATTCATATTTTTTGGAGAAGCTGGTGACTGGTGTCACTCCCAACACGAGAGAAATTCCAATCCGTGCAATGAAAACTTCCAGGGAGTTCCTGGCCCATGACATTCGTGCTGCTCCATGTACGGGCAAGCAGATGATCGCCTGTTTTGGGACACTTCAGGCTTCCTCAACAGCACCGCATAGACGCAGGGTTCAGCAATAACGTAAGGAAATTTATCTACAGGACTATTCCTCCAACATGACGATACGCGGACCCACACCAGCAAACTACAGATGTAAAGTTGATATCGCTGGGATTCATTCCGCTATTCACAGCATCTCGCTACGTCTGCATGTCTTATTCCGCAACATGAAGGACTCGCTGAGCAGATAAAACATTCAGGCAGCTGCCCACGATTGGCGGTGTAGCAATCCCAAACAATGATTTCACACTTCCCATAATGAAGTTACTAGCAAGATGGCAACCATGCGCTGACGTTGGTGGGAAGTATATTGAGAGATCTCACGTGCATTGAACCATATTGCTTAATAAATAACGTACAAAAACTACTATTGTAAATCATTTCCAAATGTCTCATATTTCATCAATGTACCAGTTTTTAGAAATAGGATTTGAAATAAATGAATAGATGAGACACAGCAATTGTTTGGCAAAAAGTGAGAAATTACTTAAAAGGGCAATTTTAAGCCCGAAAAAGAGAAAATAATAATAATAATAATAATAATAATAATAATAATAATAATAATAATAATAAGCACAACGCGCCAAAGAAGCAGTTACAAGCAAATCTACGATTTTAGCAGGAAAATGATTAGTAACTTGAAAATCAAGATTTCTGAACAAAGTAATAAAGTAGGCGAATGTGGCAAAATTCTGCCCTTAATCATTACATATTCGTTGGCATTACCCGTACGTACATTTGCATTAATTCAGTTATTAGAACAAAAGAACAGTGCGAGCGAAGCACAGGCTGATAACATATGACAGTCAATATTGTTAATCTGTATAGCAATGGGAAATATTTATGGGATAAGAGAAATGTTTCACGTTATCTAGGACAAAATAGGTAGAAAATAACATTTAAGCAAATACCAAAGACCCAGAGTCTTTATATTTAGGTACGTAGGAATGATAAACTGCATTTCTTTCGGTATGGAAATTAAAAATGTTTGCTTATACTGTGTAGTGTAAAATGGCTAACATGCGATTAATGTGAAGTCGATGTTCTTGGCAGTGTAAGGGAAGTGGGTCTCGATAAATGTTGCAATATCCACGCAATGACGTAAGATGGACGTAATTCACTTTCAGTTGTTTGGGAGGCTGCCCAGGGTCATCCCTTATCGCAAATTCGTGATTGTTTGACAAGTGTGTTATTCGAGACAAACTCAGTCGGGTTTAAGAGTTATATTGCCCCCCCCCCAATTTATCGGAAATTGCAATCAAAAAGGAGTTTCGCTACCAACGTTGTTTATATAGCTTTGTCTTTGTTGACTTGCTTCTCAAATTGTAACAACCAGTTTGGTAGCAAACTGCTAGTCATATGTATATTCATTAATAGTATTTCCCAACTATGGTGCCATTAAATACCTTCGATACTTGATGGTGCGAATAAATTTTGCAAGCATTTTTAGGGGCGCAATGAAGCAGCTGAAGATTTTTTTAATGCAGAATGCATGAGTGTATGGTTGCTTATTTTTTTTATAGTTTATTTCAAGAAAACCTTTGTATTAGAAATTAACGTAGCATGTGCGTCAAATCAGAAAATGTTCGATTTGTAATGATATTTTAACGATTATTGTTGCAGTTTTTATAAGCTTGTGACAGAAACTACGTCATTTATGTCCTAAGATAACTCTGGTTTAAGGTTTAAATTGACAATTGTCTTATTTTGAGTCTTTAAATTGAATTAATAGGCCTGCTGTTCAATGAAATTAGCAGGATAATAATATATAGGACTTTCATTTCAACAAAGAGGCAAGCCAATTTAGATAATGAGGTAAAAGTTAAAAACCAGGGCTAGTTGCATTTTAGATTTTAATCTAAATGCTAATTCTAGGATGAAAATAACTGAATGTTACACTTTATTGCCTAAGTAAATGATTAAGATACGAACAAAGCCAGCCGGTTTCGTAATTTTTACGAATGCAATAATTGTATAACATAATATTCGAATTTCATAAGCTATTTACCTACACTTGAATTATAAAAATGTATTAATAAAATAAAATTCACATTAATGTCGAGTTTCTAATAATTATTCTGAAGCGAATGCCTTATATTTATGACGTCATGATAGAAAATATTTAGTTCGTTTGTGTATTGCTAGTCTTATTACTTTTATTGTCCCTTTGACTGCATTGGTCTTTTCGCGACATCTGTAGATTGGATGTGAATGCTATCTGGCATTCACCTTCTCAGGGTAAGAAAAAACTCGGGTAAAAAAGCTTAATTCAGACAGCTTGATATGACCAAGAATCAAATCCAGGACTACCGCATTAATAGTCGCAAACGCTAGTACTAGACCAAGTACAGACATCTCGTACTCTTGTTACTGAAGATGAATTTACAGCAAGAGATTTTAGCTGAAACTGAAAAGGAAGATTTGTAATTAATACCCAACAATTTTTATAATAAATGTCGGAAGGAATATGGCAGTTTATTAATTGAATGAACCGAGCTGCGATAACTTTTTTTTTTAAATGGTTTCCTCTGATTGCTGATGATGAATTAGTAAAAGTATGTTAAGGGAAAAGAATTGTGATGGCAACAGCTTTAAGAGACTGAAGCATGCTGTAAGACTAAAATCGTTTGTAGTTCCCATTCTGCAAATGCAACATTGAAATACGTTTGGACTTTAAAACCTGAGATAAAGGTAGTAAACCCAAATGCTTCCGGCTAATGGTTGTCAGAAAACCTACTCTCATTAATGTGTTTTCTCTGCCAAAGTTTATCACTACACGCTGACTGAAATAGGAATTTAATATAAAAACATTTCAACATTTTGAACACATATTGCAATAGACGGTCACTCAGCCATACACGGCGTATAAAAACAGGTGATTGGACACCACCTCCCAACGTTTTCAAAGTTTGGTCAAACATTATTTAACTACCTGCTACTCATTGTAGCTTGCAGGGAACAAAGGCAGAGCCCATTGTTTAATGTGCGTTGTGAAGGGTCAACCTTCATGCTTGCCAACCCCAACTTAGCCCATGCGGAAACCTTCCAGCACTTATGAACGGCGGTTAGCCCCTGGCATGTCTGCCAAACTTTCATAACGGTAGAGCATAAGCCAACCATGACTACTGAAAGTAAAAGTATTACTTTAAAAGCAAACAGAATAATCATTGTGATTATAGAATCTTGTGATAAGGAATTTGCAAAATGAGCCTGAGTACAAGGGTTGTTTGATAAGTACGAAATAAACAAGTAAACAAAACTTAATTTAGCTTTAGCGATATCTCAACGTAATCTCCGTTCAGCTCAGTTGCTCAACGGTATTCGAAATCCATTACATATTCTTTATAGGTGGACGATCTGGCAAGGTCTGCAAAACAGTAATTCATAACACTTATCAGCTCACTATTTCCTGAAAATATGTTATATCCAAGCCAACTCTTAATATTTGGAAATGATAAAAATCGGAGGGGCCATTTTTATGAGTAAACTAGATGCTGGAACAGTTTAAACCGCAGTACGTAAAAATGTTCAATTGCAATGATAGATTGGACAATCTAGTTCTAATTATGCAATGTATAGGATGAGTCAGGACTTCTGCAACAAATTAGGAAGAGAAATACATTTTACAATGAGAAAAACTTCTTGTTCAAAACCAGTGTTCTCGACGCTGCATTGTCCTCGCCGTGTACCTCTGTGTGTAGTCGATGTTTGTGCACTTGAATGCAAGCATCCATTGAGAGTGGATGTCTTGTGTTACGGGGAAGGCTAGAGGAAACGGCAATCTGGATTAACACCCCTAGTCATTTTTTTTCTTTGGGGCATGTGCAGATTTTCGTATGCACGACCCCAGTTAACCCAAGACACGAATTGATTGAGCGAGTATTGCCTGCTTTTCATCAAATTGTGACATACCTGAAATGTTTCCCAGAGTCAGACATGCAGTGCTACAATGGTATAAGGAATGTAATCAGATTCAAGGCACTTTGAACAACCTTTGTAATATATCCTGAGAGTACTTAAAGAATAAATTAATAATATCATGTCATAATGGTTAAATCTTTCTGACACTCGTAATTCCTTCAATGAGGTATGCCTCCTAAACGACGCATCAAAGAACACAGGTCATATGGCAAAAGTTGGACCTTATTGTGAGATCTATCTCTCCTCCAAAATTGTAGCTGAGATATCATGATGCACCCTAAATTAGTCAACTATTCACCAGTGACGATTTTTCCAAGTTCTATGTACTCAAAATAATATCAGACACCGTAGCCATGACTTTTCCTGCAAAGATTGCAATTTGTTTAGACTGCTTCTTTGTTTCAGTAATATAGTATTGAATGTAAGTCTTATCAAACTTGCACAAAAATTCCCCTGGGTTCTGAAACTCTCAAGTGGCCCACTGTAAGCAAACCCGGCACCGAAGGAGCACTTAAGTTTTTTCATACCCAGATGTTCATGCCAAATCCTCACCATAAATATCTCTGCAGTGTCGTTCAGAACGACCTTTATGAATTTTTCCCAATATTCAGTTGTCACGTATAAGTTGTCCACTGTGATGACGTTTAAATTCACTAATCCTTGTGTGGATCATTTGAAAAGAAGACTCGCCAAGAAGAGCATCTAACTTTGTATTTGTCTGAATTATCCCCCCCCCCACCCGCTACAAGTTAATAGTACAATAAAAGAAAGCGCAAATGTATTTACAAGTGAGAACAGTTTTGAAAGGTATGTAAATGTGTCACAGTCAAATAAGGAAACCCTTATATTTATCAAAATTTGACTTTTAAAACGACAAGACTTTATTTTCTTCAGCCCTTTAATTCCATAGCTGATGTTAAATTATGCAGTTTAGAATAATGTTTCATAAAAGTTTGTTCTAACGTAATTCAGCTAAATGATACTAGTTTACATTTTAACAAATTTTAAAAATTAAAAACAAACACTGGATGTAATTTTTCATTATAATTTCTGTTCCTTCAAAGTACTAAAGATTAATAAATTCACAAATTTGAAAATGTACTCAGGAGTTTGTGTAATGTTTACAGAAGAGGCTGCAGGGTTGAAGCATGATGTATTAGATTCAGGCCTGGAGATTTAGCCAGCCACGAAACGGCAGAAATATCAGCATGGCGTGATTACCCAGGAAATGTGAAAGCTATGCTATCAAAACATACTAATTATTATTTCTAAATCTTCGGCAGGATATGCAGCCCAAACACTCGATAACATAAGGCCCGCTGTATCTTTGAACAGGACGTTTCAGTAAAGCGTGAAAAGTTTGTTATATTTACATTGTCATATGACAAAAACATGCTATGAATCAATAACTCATACCATACGAAGATTGGAACAGTACGATATCTTAGTACCCATACAGTATCGTAGAACTGACCGAGACGTGCTAAATAGACCTTGCCTCTAAAAGGGTGATATAGGAAAGGATGCGGCAGAATCTCATACGCCGATGTCATGCTTGCATGTGTGGTTGGTGGTCATTTCGAGTAAGTGTTGTGAGATACGAGACAAAATGATCGTTAACTTAGGTTTGTCAATGATATGGTAGGTGCTGTACAATAATAATTGTCAATAGTGTAAAATTAAATGTAAATGATCACATGTAAAAATTCAGTAATATTTAAGCCCCATGTCCCTTTAAACTGTCTTTCAGACCCTATCTCAAAATGTTCAGTAGAGCATCCCCAATTTCCTGTTTAATTTTTGCACGCTTTTACTGATACATTCTGCATACTGATCAGAGTTTCTTCTTGGAGACACCCAGACAAGCTTACCACAGTGGCAGCAGACATTCAGACCTAGAAAGCGACTCAATCTTTCTGGACCTTGCTCCGGATTGTAGCGGATTTTATCTGTACGCCGAAGTGTGGTTCTACCATCATGTCAGACGAGAACGCTTTCTCGTCAGTTTATGTTACCGTGTTCATGAATTATTTCGACCTTGGGAGGAATTCCAATGCAAAGCCCACACGTTCTGTTGTCAGGTTCTCTTTTCAGTCTCACGTGTCTGGCAATAGACAAGTAGGAAAGCATTCTCTTTCGTAGAGAAACTGTAGTCATATCTACATTTGGAGTAGTCCCCCCCTCTCTCTCTCTTTCAGATTTTCGTCTAGTTTTGAGTCCATCTGCTCCTTTTTCTTGGGTTTATTCCACAAAAGTATGGCCTAATACGTCACAAGTTTATGGATTTGTAATTTGAATTCTATTCCACAAAGGTGTCCTGTATAATTGTGCTTTACAACTCCATGGATGACTTTTTATGTTTTAGTAATTGATATTCTTGTAATTTGTATAGATATCTCTATAGGTGTAGGAATACAGGTAACTTCTAATATTAGTGCAATTTTAATATTTTTTTTATAATTCAGGGAATCAGTTCATTTATATGAAAGTATGTGTATAAAGAAAGAGTAAATGTCCATTTAAATTCAACATTGAGAACTGAACGTTTTAGATTAAGTGCTTTTGATTTGTTTTATTTACGGACGCTCTTTAACATCTCAGGTCATCAGCGTCCCATTCTATTCAGAGCGTGAAACGGCCGACAAATTTGGCTCAGAGGCCTCTTTTTTCAGACTTGAGGTTCTTTATCCTGCCATAAATGTACGACACGGGACCCACGGCTTTACTTCCCTTTCGAAGGGAGCCATACTTAGGATTTTTACGCCTGAAAAAATCCATCGATCCTGGCTGGGATTGAACCCACGATCTTGGCTCTAAATAGAGAACCAGGAAAGAGACCGAACAGAATATTTCACTGTAATGACAATTAACAGTATTTCTTCATGGTAGTCAATCATGAACCATAAAAATTTAACAGGCAAGCTCTGCATCAAATAAGACATATAAAAATGAAGCCACCAAGAATGAACGCAATAACGGATGAAATAATGAAATATAGAGAAAAAATGGATACCCCATTTTGAAATGGCGACAAAAGATAGAACATTGGAATATACTCGTAAACCGACAAGAAGATATTCTATAGGCCGAACTTGTAAACGAAAGGAAAATGAGAGATCGGAACAAACAGTATATTCCAAATCCGTGAGAAAAGATTGGTTGATTTATTATCATGCATTTGATATAGTGACTCATTAAAACAAACAGAGAATTTTTCGCCAAATATTTGGATTTCTTCAAAGAATAAAAATTCTTAATTTTTTTTACGAAAAATAAGAAAGAAAAGAAGGAAAAAAACCGAATGTGCGTGTGTTGGTATACATTTGAAAAATCAAAAGGTTCATAGCTCTCCAATCCCTCTGGGTTTGTCATTATTTTGCAGATGACTGACAAAGAAAGAAAATAGATGGAAGAATGTCATTGGAGTGCTATAATAGAGCTATAAAACAGATGACTGTGGCACAGAAATTAAAACACTTGCCGTATACTGCGGAGGCAGCGACAATCAGCTACACTGTCGTTAACAGCAACACACAGAAGCAAGACTGTTTGAGATACATAGCACGGGTTTCAGCAAGAAAGCATTCTCGATTTCATCACGATTAGTCAATTGGCATTTAATCAAAAATCCACGTCTTAATTATGAATAAAGACAGCAGCAAAAGAATAAGCTAAAGATGACGAGTGAAAATTAGAGGAGAAAGAGCATAAAAAATAGTAATGACGTGGAATAAAGTCTCACAGCCGTTACGCGCTGCAGCAAGTAAGGAAGCCAGTGACGCTAGCAACGGTTTGCGAGTGGCGACCCTCGAACCTTCGGCGTCATTTGCTACAGTGGTGACTTAGCGGAATCGTAAGGGTCAAGCTGCAACTGTGTGGCGCGGCAATAGTGAACGCTTTCTTGTGCTACCAGGCAGTATCAGGGATTTGAATGCTGGAAGCATTGGCATCCAAGCACGAAACCTTATGCGGAAACTTCCCTCAACCTGATAATGGTGGAGACGTGAAAATAGAATTTGAATAAGTGCTGGCGGTTCACCAATTTTTCCCTAATATTCTTACTATGTGAAACAAAAAACAAAAATATCGAAATGTTAACGAGATAGATTTTAAGACGGAATATAGGATGCTGGCCTTAAGAGCACCATATAAATTTAATTTACCTTGACATTCACGAGTATGAGTGGTTGGTAAACAAATCTTGTGGTTCAACAAGGATAGACAGCTAAGTCAGCATTGCACGGGGTGGATGATTGGTGGACTTTATATTGATTAAAGAAAAGTATGCGTTTCTGGTTATGCTTCATCTCCTATTAGAACAAAACGTTTTATATCATTTTTTATAAATTTTACATTAATGGAAACTCCTAATATTCGCATGCAAGTTTACTTTTCTTATTAGAAGAAGCTTTGTAATGTTCTCTCCTAAGTTTATATCACTCCTAGTTACCCAGCATTGGTTAAATATATTGTTCTTCTCTCTCTCTTTTCCTATTTGGTGTTATTTTAGAGGAAAACGCTTCTTCGTGTTTTACATTCCTTCATTAATAGTTCAAATGAATGAATGGTGTTTAACGCCCGTTTTTGCTACAGAGGCACCACAGGCGATGGACACTGATGATACATGAGATGAAATGATAAATTGGGAACGGATTTTTTTTAAGGAAGGAATTGTTCAAGACCTAAGTTTAGGGTACCTCCCGGCATTTGCCATTATGACTGAGGAAAACTTGAAAAAAATTCAGTCGGGAAGGAGGGTCCTGGTGGGATTCGAACCCACGAGGATTCGAATAGTTCAAGAAAACCCCTTTGTCACCATTGAATTTCTAGGTATTACAACAGTTAAGACCTAAGTTTAGGGTATCTCCCGGCATTTGCCATTATGACTGAGGAAAACTTGAAAAAACCTCAGTCGGGAAGGAGGGTCCTGGTGGAATTCGAACCCACCAGGATTCGAATAGTTCAAGAAAACCCCTTTGTCACCATTGAATTTCTAGGAATTACAACAGTTAAAAAAATATAAATGTTGCTCACATTCTTCCACATGTAAAGCACAAATACACAATTACATACCCACGTACATTTGCATTAAGTGAGGCAGAAAAGAACATGATTTTATCTTATGCACGAGGATGTTCAATAAAGAATACTCCTAATTTTTCGCTCTAACATTTACTCGACTTTACAATATATTGTTATCGTAATGCGCATGTACACTGGTACTATTATCATTGTTGTCATTGCGGTTCCCACCTGTGAAAGTTGTGCAAGTTTAGACACGTTCAGTTCCGCTTACAGCAAAATGGAAATGATACGCGTCGAACAATATGCTGCTCATTCGTCTTTACAAATATTTAGTTGCCTATGCAATGTTACAGGAAGTTTATGAGAATTTGTTCTTTCCTATAGAACAGTTCGAAGATGGTTTAAAATGTTAAAAAGATAAAAGGCAACCAATTTTACAGAAAAGTGAATTCTAACGCAAGTACCGCTGCTGTCATTATGAGAGAGGATACTCGAATAACATTAAGAACACCCTTCAGAAATTCTGTAAATTTCACTGAGTGCCATCCTAAAGTTGGTAACTGAAAAATTGCATGTGAGATGTGTTTGTGCACGGTGGGTTCCAATACTGCTGCAACAAGTGCACAAACACACTCATATGCCACAGCAACCAATGTGTGAGGGACACTCAGTGAAATTTTCAAAACTTTGTTATTCTAATTCTAACAATAACGGCAGCGGTGTTAATTCTTTGTTATATCAGACATTGGAAAATTCCGTGTTCACTTCCTTTTAAATTAATTGTCTTCCTTCTATAAGCATTTCGAGCTGTGTTATAGGGAAGAACAAGCTCTCCTTAGACCTCTGTAACATTGCATAGGTCTCAGTTGAAAATTTGTTAAATCCAAAGCGGAGAATTTCAGAGCATATTGTTATTCGTGTGTCATCTCCATTTTGCTGTGGGCAGAACTAATCGTGTCTAACTTGCACAACTTTCACAGATGGGAACCGGAAGTGACAACAATGAAATTAGTAGCAATACGCATCAAGCTAACAATTTT
The DNA here is from genome assembly GCA_030762175.1 of Metallyticus violacea. Lineage (NCBI taxonomy): Eukaryota > Metazoa > Arthropoda > Insecta > Mantodea > Metallyticidae > Metallyticus > Metallyticus violacea. Next base: position 49,915,639 of record CM060830.1, read on the forward strand.
GTATAAGGTTAAATTTTAACGCCAGAAATAATACCATTAAAATAATAATGATCATTTTAAACATTGAATTAAATATTAGAGGGCCGCGAAAGCGAAAGTCCTAAACGTATTCATCGCCAAGGAAAATTTATTACTAGAGGCTTCAAACAGATAATAACGGACACTTCTACCAAAAGACATACATGCGTTCACAGGAGACAGCGCCCGCGATTCAATCTAGCGTTCGCTATTATAACTACACTAGTTTATGCATTAGGAAATTTTGCATTTTTTCATCATCTTAACGAAAATGCATACGTATTGAAATATAATGTGAGTAATTTGATAGTTTTATGTAATTAAAAATAAAATGCAAACATTTATTGCTTAATTTGTTTCTAGATTGTGCACATCAAATGATGTTATAATATTTTTTTTTCTTCACATTTCAATCGGTATTGTTTATTTCTAACCAGTGAAAATGTATTTTAAGAGTATGTTTGTTATACAGCGTGATCCAATGGAATATGACGGTTTTCAGAAAGCTGCGGTTTCTAGCGTTTTTGCATTACAGTTATGGTATTGGTTGCTATGTAACTATGCAATTTATTTTGTTCATTTAATAAACAACGGTATTGATAATTGAACGTTTGAAAACGTGTATTCGTTTTTGTTACAAGATTTATTCAATCTAAGTCAATCTCCTACATTCAGAGAAGATTTAGGGTAGAATTTAATTTGCTAGAAATACTGGCAACACTCTACTTTCAGATGGAATGAAAATGAGTTTTGGTTCCAGTAGGATGGTGCCACAGCTCACACCGCTCATGAAACATTGAACACTTACGGATTCTGTTTCCTGGAAGCACAATTTCTCGATTTGCTGATGTTGCGTGCCCAGCCCGATCTGACGGCTGCAGTCTATTTTTTTTTTATGGGAATGCTTGATGCTAGTGGACAGTCATGGCGTTAGAAGAAATTGGGACATTGATCACGTTTTATTGCAGCGAGTTATGGTAAACTTCCCAAGCCGATTACACGAATGTGTTCGTTGTCATGGAGCCCACTTAAAGAATGCAACTTTTAAAAAATAAGCTCAGATTAATAAATTGCATTGTGCTGTGTTCCTTGAAAAGGTGTTTTTATTTAACTCCATACGAGTGTTCAGAACTCAAGAAGGCTCTGAAATGCAATGGGTCTCCCTGTGTAATTTATCTTTCTATGAAAAAAATGCGTTATGACAAAAGATATTAATTTTGAAACCTTGTGACATCCTTTTGATTGAGTTTCATACACAAACATTTAACCATTAGCACCAAACCCGCTCGGAATAAATTCCCAGAGCAGTCAGTGTCTTCAAAGTCAAAGCAACATTATGTGCGCCAAATGACAAAATCCATTATATTGAAATAGATTTTTCTTGTAGTTTCAGTCTTCCAAACTTATTTGTAGAAAATCACGAATCATACTACACAATCTAGGCTTCATCTGTGCGTTTTGTAGCCAAAGTCATCTGGAAAATTATATGGGTACATAACACAGCTTTTGTTCAAATCTCGGTCGCATATGTTCCGGAAATTACCAAGAATCTGCTCTTCTACTGCGCGTAACTCATTGTGTATAACTAAAAGGAAGTAATAGCAACAGCTTATATTAATTTACGTGGATCATTCGTCAAAAATATACCGGATTATTTAATAATAAAGTTATAATCATATTCAATATACAAAAGAAATATTACTTTTCTAAATAGTTTCCTTCAACAGAAATGCTTTCTTCATTGGATGGGTGGTTTCTTTATTCCTTCATCAAAGAAGTCAGTCCTGATGGTTAGTGGTAACCATACTTGCCTCCTCAACCCCAAGATCGTGGGTTCAATCCCGGCCAGGATCCATGAATTTTTTCGGGTGTAAAATCGTAAGTGTGGCTTCCTTCGGTAGGGAAGCAAAGTCATGGGTCCCATTCGTAGATTTACGGCATGTAAAAGAACCTCGAACCTAAAAGAAGAGGCATCTGAGCAAACTTTATCGGCGTTTCACGTCCTGAATTGAATGGAATGCTGATGACGCTAAATGTTAAAGAGTGTCCGTAAATAAAACAAATTAACTACTCATCAAAAAAGAAGTCGGACGCGTCAACGGCCAATTACGTAATCAGTGCTTAACCTCCTCGTTATCCTGAACTTTTCCCTCCCAATGTCTCCTCCAGTTGCCCGAACATGTAGTCATCACAAGGGACTGTAAGGAGGGTGTTCTAGGGAAGTCCAGTTATTGATCCCGGGCGTCTTTTGTTGCGATAGTCAGTTTTCACGTCGTCCAACAGTTTGCATTAATACGCCGTATTCAAGTACTTTGTTCATGTTTGGCCTTGACTGGAGTACCCTTCTCTTCTCTAACCTATACTCGTTCTCTTGTTTTTTCGGGGGTGCATTAATGCACTCCTGTCTCATCACAGGTTACAATTTGAGTTAAAAACTGCTCATCTTCTTCAAACCAATCCAGAAGCCTTTTGACTGTTGTCCTTTCGAACAGTTTTCTGTTTATTAATGAGGGTAAGGGGCACTCTCCTAACCAAGATTCTAGTTCTTCAGAAATAATGGTATGTGCACTTCCACAATTTATGCCACTCTGAAGTGATTTCGAGCAAACTTAGGCGTCGATCACCTTCCACAAGGTTACAAATGGCCTGAATATTGTCCTGAGTGATGCTCGTTCGTGGCTTTCATTTTCCACTGTATCACGACCGCTGAGGAACTTCTTGTGCCAGTCAAACACTTGGGTGAAAACTTCTTCAAACTGTGTCCGAAGTCTAAACAAAATCTGAAAGGTTTGGCTCCTTCTTTGTTTAGAAAACGGATGATGGTACGGTGCAACTTATTGCTCAGGCATAGTGACACTGGCAATGAAATGACCAATGCGAAAGTATGCGTTGGATCACTCTCCTGTATACATCTCCACTATGGTCCCACTCCTAATCCAGAAAACACAAGTCCGGTTTAAAATTAAAGGACCTTCATATATGACTGCCTTATATATACGAAGACTCGCAGAACATAGTCCTTTGCTGACTGTAATTGTAGCGCAAATACACTCTCAGTCATTTATAGTTATAAAAATGTAAATTACTTAAATTAAAATTGCCTTCTCATATCTGGCCGTGCTGGATTACTGTCTCGAATATCAATAAGAGTTTCTGATATTATCTTAATCTACTATTTGGAGGCTTGCAGGCCAAGCCCTTCTTGTCGAGCGTAGCATCACGTGACTTATTCCACGTAAGAAGGTAAATGTTGATTCACTACTAACGAAATTTACTATGCATACACAATATTGGAGAAGAAAGGCTGTCCAGATACTTTACCATTGTAAAATATTGTGAATGGCAAATGTAAAATGGCCATTAAGCTTGCGAAATCAGCCATATTTTCACGTTTTCCAAACGTTAGCTATCAACAAGTACAGTAAAAGCAAGGGAACTTCCGTGACCACAACCATTTCCTTCCGTCACTTGTTATCAGCATGTTTGCTATGCCCTGCGTCATTGCAGAAATCGACCACAAGTTTTCGGTAACAAATTGAGGTAACTCAAGACTGGCTGCAGCACAAATGTACTGTTGGTCTTCGTTTTCTCATATTAAAATGTTTGCACACCTTTTTAAATGCCTACGTTAAATATTTTGTAAATCTGATGCTGGTTCTCCTTGTTAACGCCTTCCTTAATATAAGTCTGTTTTAATTTTTCGTGTGGTTAAACTGTGAGAGTCCCAGAATCCCAGCGTTGGGAAAGTGGCACTGGAAACAACTTTTTATTTCTACTTCCCCGCGTCAGTGCTATTTATCCCATTTAATTCATTGTTCTTTTTCCATTGCAATTGACACCTTTTATTATAATTGCCAGAGAATGGATAGATAGACACTAAAAGTGGAAAATAGACATGAAAAAGGCACTTATAAAGTTGTAGAATAGGCTCTTATATAGCCAATGAAAACTATACAACTAACAATTTCTGGAAAAAAACTCGACGCTGTACATATTATATTCATGGAACATAAAGCAATCTTATGTAGTGAAATAGCAGTGTATGATTAAAAACTAATTCAAGTTTTCCACGGTAAATCTTGGTCTGTCACTTACACCACCATCTTCAAAAAAAAAAAAAAAAAAAAAGGCCTATTTCAAACGCTTCTATATCTTAAATGCTTTTGAAGTGCACTTTCACTGCATCAACAAAAAGATAGCACCTCTGTTCCAACCTAGTTGAAATGCAGGAATTGAAATGACTGCAATATACGTCAGTTTTGCTGAAAGCATTGAAAATGCCAAAACCTCTTTTGCTATAGCTTTAGCAATAACTTGGTCTTCATAAAAAAGGAAACCTTAAAAAACTATAAAAAGTGTACATAAAAATACGGTCGTTTGTAATTAAAAGAAATGTCTGGAACGTTTTCATTAACACGTTTAGCGCCAGAGCTGTCTCTAGAGTCCGCTGTCGGCAGTTTTCATAGAGCCCTGACCGCCAGGTCTAAGTTTTCTATAAGCCACGGTCCACTACAAAATGAATTCTACCTGTGGAATATACCTCTGTGTCCTATATCAAACTGTTGTTGTCATTGGGTTAAGAGTTGGTACATTTTGGAACTGTAAATCTCAATATGATAAAATACTTGTTACCATGAACATCAAACTTTATCGTGAAATATTGTAAATGAAGTTTTGCAATAAAAACTGATATGCTAATAAGGAAAATATCAATTATCACTACTACCAAAGAATGAATTTAGTTCTAATATTCGAGGGCAAATCAACAAAGATTATTTTTTTATCGCGCACAGCAAAGAAACATTGTTGAAACAATGCTACTTAATGTAAAAGAATCAGCCCTGGTTGATGGGCAAAAACAGAAGTTCGCTCACGCATGCGTCTGTACACAGGAGATGAGCAAACAAGGTCAGTTCGCCAGTCGCCTACATACAAAATGGAGTTGATTCGTGAAGAGCAATAGACTGCGTTTAAGTTTTGCTCTCGTTTGCAGAAATTTGTCACGGAAGCTTACAGCAGGCATGTGGTGATGACGTTCTGCCGCAATCCATAACACTTCGATTGTTCAAGGAATTTTTAAAGGAAGACAAGCAGTAAACAAAATCATGACCAACACAGCTGGCGTCATTGTTCGTGAAGACCGACGAATAACAATTGACAGACATATCCCATGACAGTACATTTTCGATTCTTCATGATCACTTGAACACGAGACGCGCTTGTTCAAGGTGGGTCCCAAGATTACTGACTCTTGAACAGAAGATGGTGCGAGAGAAACTGTAGGGAACTTTGAATGTGTGCCCCATCCTCCATACTCCCCAGATTTAGCCCCTTGTTATCTCTTTCCTTGTGTGAAAAGGGAGCCAAGGTTTCGGTACTTCCGAGGCCGTCGTGAAACAGGCTGAGACGGTTTTGAAGATGTCAAAAGTTGACTTCCAGCACGTGTTCTAGGACTGGCAGACGTGTTGGGCAAGTGCATTCTACTCAACGGAGACTTTGAAAAAGGCTACTCCAATCTGAACCGAGTCCAGTGTATTTCATGCATAACAATACATTCTCAGTTTCTTTTGTCTAGTCCTCGTATACATTTACAAAAAATATGAATTGTTAGAACAGGTTATTTTTAAGTAGTAATTATGAAAACTAGCAAAGCTTTGCAAGCAAAAATGCGATTTTCCGTCGCATTCTGCACATTCAGTGAATCAAATTTAATCAAAAGTTCTTGTTATGGACAATGGCTCAAAGTATTTGTATATAGATTGCGCATAAACGTTTTCAAAGGATTAGCTTAGTTATAATATTTAATGTGCCCTTTAATTAAATGCATATTGGCATTCAATGTAGACACCGAAAGAACAGCTGTCTACTCCTGAATTGTTTGTTGCCTCTATTTTGTGTTAACGAAAGCTGAGATGTTTTGTCGACCATAGCACAGTCGCCGTATTACTCCTGCGTAAAGTGTTCCAAATATCCGCTCAGTTCAGCCTGTTATTCAGGTTATTAATAAATAAAATTACCACTAAATGGACGTAAGAAAGTTTTTCAATTGTGTTTGAAACTGTGCTGCAATAATAATAATAATAATAATAATAATAATAATAATAATAATAATAATAATAATAATAATAATACACTGTGGCCGTTGTGGGACAAATAAGAGAGATTTGCTTCAATATACATGCCTTACTCCCTCCCTCAACTCAAGATCGCGGGTTCAATCCCGGCTAGGATTGATGGATTTTTTCGGACGTAGAAATCGTATATGGCTTTTTTCGGGGGGGGGGGGTAAAACCGTGGGTCGCATGTCGTAAATTTATGGCGTGTAAAAGAACCTCAATTCTGAAAGAAGAGGCGCAAAATTTAACGGTCGTTTCACTCCCTAAACTGAATGGAACGCTGATGACCTGAGACGTTAAAAATAGTCCGTAAATAAACCAAATCAACTTACTCCACCTCTTGTCCATGCCCACAGTCAGCATGTTATCTCCTCTTCCCCGCCGTTCCATTGCAACATAAACTTGGAAGGACATCAGAGTTACCCTAACGTCAACAATCAATGTATCCTTCCGCAATTCACGCCAAGAATACTCCCGATTGTCAGAAACACGTGACAAGCATAAGCGACATAATGACAAGAGCACCGGTAAATTCTTAGGTTAGGTGTACCCCCTCCTTTATTGCGAGTGCCGGACACTTTTCGCAGAACTTTGTAAACAAATTTAAAAGAATTGTTTTCCCTCCACTAGTTAAAGTCTTGCCCGGTTTATGCTTTACATAGTATGTCTCCGTTGAAACAGCAGCACAGATTCATTATCGTCAAACATGATAACAAGTGCAAACTGCTTGCGCCTTTCTTTGTATAAACAACCGCTCAAACAGGCGGGCTGTATCTTCGGAGTCGGAGCGCACCAATTTGCAATGTTGAAATTCATCTTTATTAAATCAGCAGTATTTAAATTAAAGTCGTAAGTATTGATTTTTTTTATAGTGGCTGTATTTGTTACTGAACCAAGCTCAAATTTAGAGTGCTAACATGGAACTACTTTCTTTGTGTGCATTGCTACTGTGTTGTGTGCTTGGCACACAGTAATGCAAGTGAGGTCACGTCACGTGACATTGTTTTGAACGGGAATACTCAAAGGGCGAATAAAAATATGGGAATAAAGTACCATATTCAAGTTTGCCGATCTCAACATTGGCAACATGAAGGCTTTTGGTTCCGTCAATTGAGAAAGTGGTATCGCTAATGCGCCTTCCAATTTTATCACGCTTTCAAAAATGTTGACGTTAACTTCGTAGCCATTATAACCTTCTATTATTTATAAACATTAGGTTAAAAGCTATGAAACACAGGGTAATTTAGAATTTTCAGAATAATTGTTCAAGACAAGGTTGTTTTAATTAACGTTCATGTTTTCATTGGATGGTAGTTCTTTTTCGATTCATCAGCAGTCTTAATATTTGTACATTTCACCAAAAATTCTTAGAATAACCTATTGTTCAACTTCTTAAATCGTATATCAGTAGCAATCGAAATTACTGTTGCAAGTTATCGATAAATTTTAAGATAGCTATTGTAATAGCACACTATTTGTTCATTTGTACGGCTACTCAAATCATGTTGTATGCGACTTTACTAACAACGTGATATGGTCATAGACCATTCAGTCAGTCGCTTCTAAGCGCTTCACAATTATAAACAATTGTATTAGACTTAAATACTTTTTGAGTAATGCCATTAAAGTTTGGTAAGTTGCAAGCATTTCAGCAATGTCCGAATGCATTCAGTTAGCTCGTCACAGTAAGAATGTGGTATCAAAAAATAATCCACGATAGCCCGTAGCTATAGCGAGCTCAGCTCAGGTTTAAAAGCATTCATTGTTTCTGTCCTCCACCTTAACATACTCAGCACAAGCGAGCGGTTAATGGAAGTTTATGAGCATCCCAGCAATCAGTCTGCAAGTGCTGCTAATGACGTCACTTCCAGTGCGTTGCAAGGGAGTGGCTCAACCACGCTTTGTGTCGTTCTGCTGGAGCCCATCCCTCATCGCCGTTGCTATTGATTGAAAAGCCAGGCTTTTGGGACTATTCATACGTTGGGGAAGTGACAGACTGACGGCTTTCATCGACGTCTAGAGTTCTCCGTTGCGTGCTGAAACCTGTCATGAACAAATACTGTTTTGGAGAAGTCCTAACTGAATTGTAGCAGCTAATTCTACTACTTCTCACGCCAGAGAAAAGGATTAAGTTAAAAAGTCCTTAGAAAATGGTGATAGAACACTTTTCATAAAGCTGCACATTTCAAATGTTTCTTCGTTTCAAAATATAAAAACCCGGAAATTCACATAGAACACGCATTTAATAATTCACCAGACTTCAATTCATTCGCTGTATTAACACTATGTACATTTATACATTTCAAACTTGATATAGCTAATATAGAAATTCAGGGTGTCCGCTTATAGATTAAACTTTAAAAAGAGAGCATATGTTTCAATGAACTAAATTAAAAAAAGTGAATTGTTGATAATAGAAACTCTTGCACTTTATGATACGTATAAACAAATTCGATATGTGCACTCCGAGCGGCCGGTAGATGTTCTACTTATACTCACTTCCAACCAGATATGCATAAACTTTTTGACAAATCTACCATCAAAATGGTCCAAAACTGTACCGCACTTATCCCTTCATAGAGTAAGATTTGGGGAGTGTGAAGGTCTATCGAGTGTTTAATCTCTTATTCCAATCCATCATCTGAGGAATTGCTCACCCAAAAATTCTCTCACCTGGACACGTTACTGACAAAGGACCGAGGAATGCCGTCGAATTGACGTCGGAATTTTACCGAGTCCTCTCCAAATTTTCCCCCGATATATTTCCATTTGCTATTCTTCCCACGACTAGACATAAGACTACCGAGTTTCACGTAACTGTTTGTTCCATTTAACAGTGTCCTCATAGGAAGGCATGTCGTCGCGATGTCCAAGGTTAAATTTTGTTTCACAGGTTTCACATCAGTCAGCGCAAGAGCCTAAAACAGTTGTATTGAGGCATTCATATCGCCTTCTTTGCACATTATGATCATGCTCGTCACATCAGCGCCATGGTGCGGCATTTTGCATAATTTTCCACAGACATAATGATCATTATACAAATATTTCAAATCGGAATCAAATACAGAGGAAAATATAAACGTTTGTAAGGTTAAACCTACAAGCCAGGCATACTGTATATAGAAAGCTTAGTTGAAAGGTGTTGTGAGTCAGGTAACATTGCAAAACTGTGTAATAAAAGAGTAATAAAAACACTAATGTTATAGCAGCCAACTTCAGAAGGAAGTGATGTAAAAACATAATGCTAAATATAGTTACAAATAATTACGCATTTTTAGTGACTAGTATTTCGTAAATAGTTTACACACATAATGCAGTGTACTGTAAAAATCATACAATTGTCAGGTAGACATGAAGACATACCAAATTAATAGTAACATCAGTAATGTATAGAACGGGACAAGCTTTAATGATCTTTTTTTTCTTTCTGGAATTGAGATTACACTTGTGCAACTGTTTATGTTAACGTTGATATGACAAGCGTGAGGAATGAGGTGCATCTAGAATTCGCTCAGAAAACAACGTTGTCACGTCTCTGCAATCTCTTTAAATACATTTTTAGTGCTAATGGAGATAGGATGTGAAAGTGAGAGTAAGTAATTTATTCATTTACTTTTTATTAATATACCCGGGATATTAATAATATAGGGAAAAAATTGTCCAAATGACAGCCCATTCATGAACTTGTGGGCATTCCCCCCTGGCATGGCGGTATTGTAGCGAACTTTTGAGACCGAGATGCTCATAGTTTCAGCTCAATACTAAAGTATCAGTTAAAACTCTTGAGAATTGCCAGATGTCTCTTTGCTTTTGTTACTCAAGGCACGTACTATCTATTATTTGCTTGAATAAATTGAATTGATTAAATAAAAGAAATCTGCTATATATATAAATAAATTAAGTCTACCAAACTTTTATTTTTACAGGCTTGGCAAAAAAAAAAAAATTATGTTTCGTCGAATCCAGGCAGTAGTAAATGATCTTTGAAAAACCTGTATATGTCGTCACAGAAGCCAGGGTAAATACTCGTAGATATGTAACTGACGTGTTACCAATAAAACAAACTCATTTTCCCCCGCTTCCCGCTAGTACTACAGTTCAAGGTTTCAAGGGGGCGGTGCTTCCTGAAAACAGATGCTGGCCTGAGCTGCAGAGGGCAATCACCTTTGCCAAATTACCGCCTCGAGGCAGATATGAAAGTAGGAAGCTTTGTAGAGCGTTAACGAACATTGTGCACTCTTCGCCTTAGGCGCCTGAAGGAGTTGTCAGGTTCACGGAACAAATGAGGCGTTAAAATGTGTCTCTGGTCTTATCTTTCCAGAAAATTAACGCTGTGCAACACTGAAATTTGTACCGCAGTAAAATGCATCTATCTGGTGTATTTTAATGTTGCAGTGAAGAAATTGAAATTCGTTTTTCATTATCACCTAAATTTTCGAAGATAATAGTTAATTTATGTTTATATTAGAAGCGTTTCCTGTTGTGATACGCTCTCCTCAGGCTGCATAGTTCGACCTAGCTATTATCTTGTGTAAGGAATGTATTAATGAAAAAATTACGAGCTAAGAAGATAATATGAAATTAAAGAGAGGCCTCTACCGGGTTCCGGGCCAATAAAATGTTTGCTACCGCCTCTTCACATAGTTATTCTTAATGACAAAAATTGTGAAAGACTTAGACAATGGGGATAGTAGTTTTCAGTATTTCAAAGAAAAATCTGCACGATTATGAAGCTAAGTGTCACAAATTCCTGAAGACAGTGTTTTTGAAAGTTGTTAATGGAAATTGAGAAACCAGTATGTATGGTTTAAGAATGTGTGTAGTAATTTTCTGGTTTGAAAACTACGAATAGATAATTGAATACATTAATGACATACACTACCATGCCATTGAAACTTATTTCCTATACTCTCACTTCGACTTCTTTTTTCCTAATCTGGGTGCTGTGAGTACTGAGTGCGGAAGCCCTTTCCTGAGAACATTGTCGTCATGGAAAAATGACAGAAGAAAATGGTCACCAAGTATGTGAACTGACTATCGCAGGCAATCGATTATATTCCTGATGTGTTTTACAAAGGAATATTTTCCAGTGTAAAGTTTTTAATATATGAATACATTCGAGCATTTTTTTCATATTTGTGTGAGACAATAAAAAAAATGTAACTATAGGTAATTGTGTTGTATTTGGATTCTTCGCATATATTTTTATGTTAATCAAAGTTTTTTGTAAGGTTGGTTTTTTTAAAATTGTGCACGATTTTATGAGAAATTTAAAACCCAATTTCCCAGAAAAACAGTACGTGGTGGGGAATTTTAGATTCCAGATTTCAGATATGAATGATTTTATGAGAAATTTTAAGCCTAATTTCTTAGCAAAAATAGTACGTGATGTAGAATTTTGGATTTTAGATATGAGTGATTTTATCAGAAATTTGAAGCCTTATTTCCCAGGAAAACGTACTGGTGAGGGAATTTCAATTTCAGATATGAATTCAGCACTTCCAAATTATGCCATTAAGAACACAATTCAGATATTTTAAAAAGTTTTTTGGGTGTCATCCACATTGGTAACGGAGCACGGTGGGTTACAAAATTGCTGATTCTCAAACAAAAGGTTTGCCTGCAGTTACAGATGATGTTACAGGAAGAAGCGAAGTTTCTTTCAAGCGTAGTCACTACTAAAGAAACTGGGTTCTATCTTTTCAATCATGTGAGCAAACAGCAACGTTCTGTGTGCAAATCTCTATCATCACCAATGCCAACATAAGCATAACGTGGTTGCTTCTGTTGGAAAGTTATGGACATCTCATTTTTGGATATTCAAGGAAGGATTTACCAGCTTCTCTTACCTGTAACTGGGCAATATTACACAGATGTTTTGAAAACTCTGCAGAGTTCCATTTCCGTGCAACTGGATAATGCTTGGCCGCACATCGCAAATGTTGCTGAACATCTCACCAAAATCAATTTGAAGGGCGTACACATTCATTCCAGGCAGCATACACGAGAATGACATTATTGGCGAACCCTCCATTCACTTCGCTGTGCTTAGTAATAATTTGCAAATTTCACGCGCACGCATCAACAATTGACATCTATTTAATTATAATAACCATTGTTGTGCTACTCTTAACGGGTCAAAATAATCATAATGCAACAGTTAAACACTCTTAATAAGAACGAATGTGGAAAATGGGTAAGTTTTTTAATAAAAGTACTTCCCGCACGTCCACTGCAACCCCGCCCCCTAAAGGTCCCGACCCACATTTTAGGAAAGCAACCAGCTTTTGTCATAAACTTAATGTAAAATGCGAGTCGGCTCGTCATGTGCATGCAGAAAGTATTCAGAACTTTTCTGATTAGTAGTCTCCTTCTAGAACTCAATCACAATACTGCACCCGAATTTGAGTCTAATGATTCGCGCAAAATAAAAATCACAAATTAAAACTGGCGGTTTTAACAGTAAAAACTAGACGAAATTGGCGCAAATTACACCCAAAATTAGCAGTTGGGTAGCCGAAAACATTAACAATGAAATGAGAAACATTACGATGACTGAATTTAATTGTGTTAATCAAAATGTGTTTACTGACACATTGCCAATTTAGCCGAATAAGAACGAAGGTTCCAGAATAACGTAAATTGCATACATGCGTTAGAAGTTGCAGACTGTGGCCTGTTTCTATTCGAAACGTAAAACACTGCTTGAGCGGACAAGTTTTATAACTAAAACCTGTGTATATGTATGTAATAATAATAATAATAATAATAATAATAATAATAATAATAATAATAATAATAATAATAGACACAACCGCACAATACTGCAATACCTTAAGGAGATAATAAAATTGTCACAAAGGAAATGAAGTGAGAAATCGAAAGTTTTCTTTTTGCTATTTTCAATTTTTACACCTTGTTCAAATTTTCTATTATCCCGTCACCTGATAATTGATTGTAGACAGTATTGATTTTTTTAAGGCTTTAAACAAATGAAAACTAAAATTTTGGAAAAACTGCTCCAAATGCCAAATAAACCCTTACACAATATAAGGGGGAAGCTGTTCAGATACTATAAGTTGAGAAATTTAGATAAGAAAAAAACAGTTAAGTGGGTCAAAAATAAAAATTCTTAACCAAATCAACTAAAAAAATTGGGAACAACGTGGAAAAGTCTCCAAATAGAATTAATAATAAAAACTATTAAAATCGTAGATGTTAAGGGAATTAGATACATGTAACTTTCTCGCATTTAAGAATATTCACAGTTTTTAGTAGAACAGAGTGATCCAATGAACTATTAACCACATCCCTGTGTTCTGTATATAGGTTAGAAATGCACTCATTGCCGTCGGCGGATATCGTAGAGTGGCGCTGACACAACCATACAACAGTTTCCTTAACTATTTTAAATGTTTCGTTATCAACTTTATGAAAGGAGATGTCTGAACTGGCCATTGTTGTTGTTCATGCATTTTTGACACCTCTTTCAAAAACGATTCATCATTTGCTGTTTTCTGGTGGATAGTTTGTTTCCATTCTTCCAGGGTATGAAGGTTTGTCTTGTCTACCATAGTTTTAATTTACCCAGAAATAAAAGTCAGAAGGGGTTTAGGTTAGTGCCCCGAAGGGGACACAAATCCTTAGTTATAGTTATTTAAGCAAAAAAGTGGCCAGGAAATAGCCAAAGTTACTCAACATGAACGGCAACGAATGATGGATAGTTTTTTTAAAAGAGATGCCAAAAACATGGATAACGAAGGTATCCCGTTTCAGCATATCCTTTCATAAAGCTGGTAAGTAAAACCTTTTAAAATAGTGAAGGAAACTGTTGTATTGTGCCAGCGCGTCTCTACGATACCTGCAGAGGATAACGAGAATCTCTCTCCCCTACAGACAAAACGCCACAAATAGGTGCATAGTTTCATTGGGTCTCTGTATATATAAGCTAACTTTGCAACCGACACGGGTGGCCGAGATCGCTGGGACACGGATTGTTTGAAGGGAGATATGCGGTTCAATTCCCACGAGCACCCTTTTTCCTTAGATTTTCCTCAGTTCTGAACAATGGCAAATCGAGGAGGTATTCTAAACTTAGGCCTGGAACACTTTATTTCCCCCTCCCAAAAATTTCTTTGCAAATATATATCTGTATGTAACATTAATGTCAATCGCCTATAATGCCAAAGATTAAACACTACCTAAAATTAATTTGCAGATTACATACAGGAATGAATGAAATGGATTTTATTATTTAATCAATAATTCTGTGTCTATAATAACTTGTAATATGCCCTAAAGTAAGTTTAAACTGCAAATCAAGAACTGCATTGTTCAGTTTTTGTGCCAACACAGTAGTCTTGAAGGCCTCAAAGCAGATGTAGCACTTGAGACACTTGCATATATTTTAAAATCTACGGATGTTACATAATTCTAAAATGAAAAATTTTAATGATTCTTAACCCAACGTTAATTCCACTTTGCGTGATTCATATGCTGAATTCAAAATATGGCGTTAGTTTGTGCTAAAGAACTCGCCTATGAGCTCATGTGTGTGTGTGTATATATATATATATATATATATATATATATAAAAACATAAAAATAAAGAAACACTATTAACAATGTAACAAATTAACACTAATAATAAAAGTAGATAAAGATAAAACACAGAGAAAGAGTCACACTTGAAATTGCAATTTCAAGTGTGACTCTTTCTCTGTGTTTTATCTTTATCTACTTTTATTATTAGTGTTAATTTTATATATATATATATATATATATGAAAAAAAATCCTGCTTAAGTGAAGTATTTCATCTCACACCTTGCAGTGCATCTAAGTCTCTCGTAACAGATACCCTTAGTTTCTATCGCGTTAAATCTAACGAAGTTGATTTGTTATGGGTAGCAGGACCCTGATCTAAAAGCAGATTCATAAACTGGTTGACATCGAATTTAAAGGCAAGGCCGAATGAAATAGTGACAGCGGCTATAGGGGTCAATGAATGTTTGCGTTAGCCTTGACGTAATAGAAACATCTATGGCATGGTTTGGCCCAGCGTACCCGTTACCTTGAAATGGCGCGTCTGCTGTTTCAGGTTTTAGTATTTTAATTTTCTACCCCCCCCCCCCAAATGAATACGGAATTAAGAGGCAGTTAATAGTGCAATTATTTTATGTAAGAACGTTACATTTGCAGTAAACAGCAGTGCAGGTAATATCTAATCGTCCTTTAATATTAATGTAATTTTCTGCATTGTGATTAGTAATAGAAAATGAATATATCGTACATCAATTTTATATCATACTTATGGAAAATATTCTATTGATTAGTTAAATAGTACGCAAATATTAAGTAGGTTTTGAAAACACGTTCTTTGGATAAAAAAGTATCGGGTTATCAAATTATCTGATGACCGGTGCGGCGGCGAGGACTGTATAGACCGATAAGCAATCCCTAACGGCCAGCAGGACTGCATTAAAGTCGGGGCGGCGGGGCTACACAGGAGTGGATAGTAGAAACACGAGAGTAACAGTTTAATAAATTCTAATGCACTTAAAAAGTTATGTACTTACCCATGTTACGCAAGGAAATGCGGAACTGTCTGCCTTCCTTTTCCATACAGTGAATAGATAATTTAATTAATCACATTACGACTTGCAAGCGGATCACCTGGAACTTTCTCTTCAGATATGCTCTTTACAGCACGATCCTAATCAATACGGGCATACGTATCATAAACATTTCGTTGTGAAAAAGAATAATTAGGCCTAGTATTTCCCACATAGTCTTCACTAGTTACCCGTCGTTCCATCCGGGGTCATGTGCTCCTCTTCTTGCCATCTGGCAGAGAACTAGTTATTATTTCGGTGTGAAACAGCCAGTAATTTTGTTCGTGAACCTTATTTCAGATATGGAGTTCTTTAACGTGCCGTAAATCTACAACACGGAACCCACGCTGGAAATGTCCTGAAAAATCTAAGACATCCACCGGGTATTTTATGACTTTATTCTGAGCAGTTTTAAGTGTTGTTTCTTTCAGTATTCAAGCGACACTGAGTGGTATAAGACTCAAGACCAATGTAGCAGTTCCGTCAACTCCCTTATTGGCCGTTGTAACCCTCCGCTGCTGCATTGATCAGATAATTGCATGATGCTATAAGAACTTCAGGGAATTAGGCAGCGTTAGTATTTAAAATATCTTATTTTAAGTAATTGCTTAGCTGTTTATTTAATGGTAAATCTACAATGACCAGTGATTTGAATTGCTCATTAAAATCATTTCACAGTGAAACAAATAGCGCTGAATATCATTCAGTAAGGCACAACATTGGTAGAGTGGGGGGAGCACTAAAGAAAACGATCAAGTCATTTACGTTAACTGTAACAGAAATTGTCGTGTGTCCGAATACAATAAGCCGAGTGCACCATTCCTATATATAAATTATGAATTTGGGCATATAATAACACATTTTGGGATAATGCTGCAGTGAATTTTGGTTTCTTTAATAACATACTAAGCATTGGTGGGAATTTATTAAAGAATGTTTGTTTAATTTACATTTTTCACGTATAAAGAGGTTGCCAATAATCCAAAACGATACTCTCGAAGTAGAATATAACAATAGCACCAATCTGGAGGCTACAAAGTGTTCGATAAAAGCCTTCGTAAGAGGAAAAAGCATCACTTCTAGAATGTTCAAGGTTGCTTAACTTTCAGATGAAACAAGGAAAATCAAATATCTGTTTACGTAAGCAGGATATTAACAGGTTTGTTGTAGAAATAAATCGTGTTATATTCCCTCAAATATGTATATAATGCTTCTTTCTTGCACACTGAGCATATGCAGTTGCTATTATTCAACAGGTTATCAACTATGTCCAGTTTTTTTCTTTCCTCGCTTCCCCGCTATCTTCCAGTTCCATTTCTTCTAATACATTCTTAACGCGTTAAGCTTCAAATCTCACGCATCCATATTTTCGTAGACTCTCCGGTCCTACTTCCAGGTGGAACTCAATCTATATGTTGGTTGCTTTTGCTCTGCCATTCTTTTACATTCGCATACAAAGAACGAACAGAATGATTTTATAAGTGTTATTTTATAACCGTAATGTTTACACTGAAATAACACTTATTTTCGTGACCGAAAAGTATTTCTGTAACATTCTTTGTGTAAGGAAAACCAAATTTCCTTTTAAAATGTTTTAAACTGTGCTTAAATTTAATTTTCCGTGTTATAATCCAAAGAAGTTGCAATCAGTAAATTGTTGTGCTAAATCTAAAAATCCACAAAATAAAATAAAAAAATCTAAACGTTATAATTATCGCTATAATCTCAGAATAGTCTTTCTTTAACAGCGAATGCAGAGAAAATGTTGTTATTTATTTTTACTACCGGAAATCTTAGATTTATAACTAGGAGAGTGGATAAAATATAAAGCTTAATTTTTATTTTACCATTTGTGAGCCATATGGAGGTCAACACCCCCCCCCCCACGGTTTCAGAAGTAGGAACGTTCCCACAGCCGTTTCGTTTTTTAGTAGCATCATATCCGAGCAAGAGGTACACTCGTCGATTGAGCAACGCATAATTAAGTTTCTAACGCGGGGGGACGTAATACCGGCTGACATTTTGCAAAGATTAGGGACATAATTTTGGGATAAGATACTGTATAAGACGCAAGAGTATGGTGTGGCACAAAAAGTTTCAGAAAAGGACGAGAAACTGTGAAAAATAAGTCACCAATGTTGACCATGGATGAAGGTAACGGAAACAAAGGTTATTGACGTTTGATGATTTCTGAAATCGCTGCTGAGGTTGGGGTAGTTTGTGGAATTGTTCAGTTCATCATTTCAAATGACTTGGATTACCGGAAAGTCTTGGCAAAGTGGGTTATTCCAATTTTCACTAAGGATCAAAAAGCTGCTTGTGTGGAAACGCATCAGGGGCTTTTGCTCAATGCCGGGATCAAGTAGAAATGCACCAAAACGTGGATACACCACTATGCACCTGGGTCGCAGCAAACGAGCATGGTGTGAAGGAAAAGTATGAAAAATGGGGAAGATTTTCTCGGGACTCCCAAGACATTTTGTTACTCGGTTTTCTTCATGGACGTGTAATAGTAAATTCAGCTTATTACTGCCAACCTCTAGGTGCTTATCGATTGAATTCTTCTCTAAAACAACGCCCGTCCGCATACAGCTGCTTTGACAAGGGAAAAATTGGAAGAAATCCACAAGACAGCTTTGAAACACGCACTCCATAGTTCAAATATGTTTGGACCGTCAAAAGAAGTACTGAAAGATCGGCGATTCGACAGAGACGAAGGTGTGGAAGCATTCTTATCCAGCTGGTTGGAAACTCCACTCTTTCTTGGATAGTATGATTAAGAAGTTTCTCTTTCCGCTAGAAAAGTGTGTCGAAAAATTTGGTGTATCCCATTTTTATTTAATTTGGTTTCGGTAAATCACTAAAGAATGAAGGAAAAATCAGTTTATATTTGATAAATTAGATTTTCGGTGTTTTCTCGCTCCTTTAGGGAAGAAACTAGGGGAAACGAAAATGCAGTACAGCTAAATATCTGCCAGGGCATAAAGGTCCAGATAGTTTGAACACTTGAACTGCGATTTTGTAATTTTAGCACAGTTTCCAATGCTGAAACGTTCCGGGTTTATAACTTTACTTCAAAGCAAACTTGCTACGTAAACCTCAAAGGACACGAGTCAATTGTTTTGCGAAGAGTGAAAGGCAGGTTCGCTGGAAAACCGTTACGTCACAGCCATTAATTCCGCTGGAGCATACGACGCCATGACCTAGTTGTCAGCATCCCTGCTGACCCTGGAGCAGTAGGTTCTATGTTCGGTGCTTGGTAGTGCCGGATAGAAAACTTGTGAAAGAACGTATGCAGAAGGTCAGAAATAACCTGCATATTTTCTGTACGGTATGAAGTATTTGCATTTCTGATTGGCGTGGGTGCTTTCATAAACAATACTTCTGATCGTCTGTAAATTCAGTAATAGTTGATGCTTACTTGCCAGAAGCACGGGACAGTAATAGTAGGTATATTATGCTATTGTTTATATTGCACGAGTAAATGTTTAGGAAACGAGCTAAGCGAGTTTCGTAATTTTTATAAATGCAATAATTGTATAACATTATAAACGAATTTCAAATGTATTTTTCATATACCAGAATTATAAAACGTCATTAATAAAATAAAATTAATATTAATGTAGATTTTCTAATGAATTGCTCTGAAGTCAGGGCCTTCTTTTATTTTACTTATGACGTTATTTAATTCGTTTGTCTATTGTTATTATTAGCGAAGATGGATTTACCGCAAGAAAATTTAGCCTAAGCTGAAAAGGCTGGATTTGTATTAATACCGAGAAAATACTTAAACGGGATACGACAGATTCATTAATTGAATGAACAGTAAAAATATTAATTTTATTTCAAAAAGTTTAGTGTTGGTATATATTTCAGGACAGGTTAATTATCAAATTCGAGTAATCAGTTTTTGTAGATAATCGTAACATAATAACAAAACGCAATGAAAACAGTTTAATGTACAATTGTTACTATTGTCATAATGTTGCATTTTATTTTCACCAACAATGAATAATTTTTATAATTCTAGTAAACAAAAAATTAATCTGTAAAACGAATAAGATATTGGAATTCACACCTAAGTCACTAGCAATATTTAACTTTTTGTAATCACGAATTGGGAAGGCATTGTTTTAACGTAACATTTTCTAATAGCGTACGTTTATCTCTCTCTTTCGTCCTTAACTTTTATTTATTAGCTGCAGAAAATATGAAGTACATTACAGGAATTCAAACCACGAATGACCATATCTATTCCACGAATAAACGCCTTGCTAAAGCTAAAGGAATGGTCCGCATACTCGCAGTGTCAGTTATCCTTGAGACTAGCGATAAACTTAAATAAAATTGTTTGTGAACAAAAATAGATTCGATATATAAAATTGCCTCGGATACTGTAAAAACTTATTTTTTAAGCAAAGGCCTGCGCAAATGAAACAATATTCACACTATTTCTTAATAAAAAGTTCAATATATGCTTGACCGTTGCGTAACTCTAACAATAGCCACATACTTTGGTGGTAGGTAAGTTACGTAAAATAGCATGTAATTATAAATAGTAGCATCTCGCGCTTGACTTGCTTTTTCTGAACATCTGCCAAGCAGCTGCTTTGTGTATAGGTAAGTGCCGTATTTTAAGCCGGTTTAAAAGTCCAAGTCACATTTCTTTGTTAATTAGATTTTTATCTACTGTTGGATGCAGTTTAGAACATTTCGAAGACAATCGTGAAAGTGCCAACCGCTCACCATATCGTGATTTGTAGGAAGAAAGGTTTTTAAAAGCGTTGGTGTTTTGTCTTCAGTATAACAGTAAAAGTGTTAGTGTTTTGTCTTCAGTATAACAGTTGAATAATGAAAATTGTGGTTAATATGTCTACAGACATGAGAATCTTAGTTTTTCTAAATTAATTTAATTAATGGTAATGAAAGTACCACTATGACGAGATACGTTATATATTTTCGTTTATTATAAATCTGAAAAGACTTTGAAGGTATATTATTACAGTAGCTTTTAATAGAAAATGGGTACAGAAAGTTAAGTTCAATGATCTTCTTTGCCAATTCTGCACTTTAGTTAACTATCCGAATGTCACCTTATAGAAAACAAATGATCATTATTGTTTTAAACTTCCGCGAACAAATTAAAATTATTAACAACTGAAGTGCTAATTTCAAAGATCTTATATTTCAGTTCTTCCGCATTCTATTTGAGAAACAGGCGCTTACAAATTTGTTTAAAAA
Source organism: Metallyticus violacea (assembly GCA_030762175.1). Classification (NCBI taxonomy): domain Eukaryota; kingdom Metazoa; phylum Arthropoda; class Insecta; order Mantodea; family Metallyticidae; genus Metallyticus; species Metallyticus violacea. Next base: position 49,936,626 of record CM060830.1, read on the forward strand.
GTCAACACATAGGGTTTCTTAAACAGAAACAAATGACAAGCAACATGTTGAGAAATACCAAAAAATATAATTTTATTGCCTTGTCAACATTTTTACTCCATTCTCCCTTCGTAGTGTTTTGTCATCCTAGCCTTATTATTTTTTCGAAAGTAGGTATATCTAAACAGAGAGTTTTCATTAAAAACTTGGCCAACTGGACGATATCCTTTTAAAATAAATTTAATTAAACAGAAAAAGCTCGCCAATTTAGATATTAAGAGGGATATTAAAACCAGTGTTATTTAAATTTGAAATTTAACCCCTCTTATCCCCAGCCACTTGCACTTTGAAGTTTCAAATGACACCCGTAACGTATGACACTTAAATTTTTAGTCGATCCTGGTGGTGTAGTAGTAACCAACTTGCCGCTTAAACCCAAGATCGCGAGTTCATTCCCGGCCAGAATCGATGGATTTTTTCGGGCGAAAAAATCCTAAGTAGGGCTTCCTTCGGAAGGAAAATAAAGCCGTGGGTTCCATGTCGTATATTTACAGCATATAATAAAACCTCAAGCCTGAAAGAAGAGACCTCTGAGCAAAATTTGTCGACCGTTTCACGCCCTGAATTGAATTGGACGCTGATGACTTGAGACGTTAAAGAGAGTCCGTAAATAAACCAAATCAACAACATTTAAATTAAAAGACGATACAATTGTTATTGGATATTTTGTTTTTTTATCGTGATATGGCAATTTGGTTTGTTGTTTAAATCTGGACAGAATAAACATTAGTATTTGCAGGAAAAAACAATGTATACTGAACAATATTACGATTTTACTAAGTAAAAGTTTCAAAAATGTGCTGCATTCTGACCTATCCTTTACATTCTTTCATGCATTAGATTGGCTTGGTTTTGATGCTTCAACATTGCTGAAGGGTTGACTATTTGGAGAGGAAGGAATGAGATGAAGCAAACACGCGGATTGAGGGACGAAGAGTCACAAAGTACAGGGGGTCCCTAACATTGTTTCCAGATAAAACACTCCGATGTAGAACTCTCCTTTCAAGGAAATCGAGCTCCTCGGAAGGGCGACTTTCATAAAAGAATTCAAGGCGCAGGCCACCGTTACACCTCACCAGCCCACCTCGCCAGGCATTTTCTTCGCTATAACATAACCAACGAAATGACATGAAGAGCAATAAATTTGTGAAAAGGAGAGATCTAATCTGCATACGCATAAATGACCAGGGAAAACCACGAAAAAACCTAACCGGGGACTGCCTGAATGCGAGTCCTCTGCGTTACGGCCTAAGCTACCCCATTCGGTCGTTCTTTCTTGAAGGGTATGTACCATTTTAAAACACTGCTATCAAAACATAGCCATTACATCATATGCTCAATACTTTCTGCAGTTTTTTTTTCTCTCCTAATTTAAACTAACAAAAATACGGTCGATACAAAGCAAAAGTTTATAAGGTATGGTTGCCATTTGAAATTTCTAAGTGGGATTGACTGTGGATTGAGGAGGCAAATACTAAAATGTAATCAACCTTAGTTTTAAAAATTCCTCTCAATATCCAAATGATTTTTTTGTTTTATTAATTAAATTAATTTTAAATACGTACTTATTCAAACTGGCAAGTTTATTCATGAAAGCTCTATATGCACTCAAAAATCTCGCGATACATCTTTATCTGCATTTTTGTAATTGTGTAAACTGTTCTCCATAAATTTACGTTTGCGTCCTCGAAGATGAACGAGAAGGAAGGAAATATTTCATTGTAATAGGCGATTTTTCCTTCGCGGGACCGAAGGAAAAATCGTACGCAAAACGGTCTTTCGGTTGTTCAAGCTGGTGCCAAGGTGAACGAGTGTCAGAAAGTCCGCAGTTATAATTGTCGCATAAGTTATTGCTAATACTTAAACACTTAAGAGGTACATTTACATAACGTTATCAAGCAAGAAGATGCTGGAACTGCCACCATTCATTTTCCATGCATTTCTCTCATCTGGTATTACCCTTTGAAGTTCCTTTGAGAAATGGGATAAATGTCTTTACTAATATTATTTTTTAGTTCATCTAATGTGTGTGAATTTATCTTGTACACTTTTTTTCCTGTAATGTTCTCCAAAAATAAAAGTCGTAGGGCATTAAATCAGGGGATCGAGGAAGCTATATGTTTATTAGTGATATCTCTATCGTCGAATATTTCATGAATTGCATGCAAGGAGACATGGGCCATTGCAGAGTCTGTGGGAAAGTCGCGAATTTAGGTTTCCTCGCAGTTAATTCATGGAAAAAGGGTTGCAAAATATTCTGCACATACCCGTCACTATTAATAGTTTTTTAAAAAATAGGGTCTGATATTCTGTCGCTGCTAATGGCGCATCACACTCATATCTGAAGCTGTTTAGGTTTTTCTGAACTCCAGTGTACGTTGTTTTGAAAATGATCTTACTTATTTGGAACCAAGATTCGATCCTAATGAAATTTATTAGATTAAGGTAAAGTTCTCCGTCGTGCACAGTATTAAAAATCCATTCACAAAAATCTACTCCTGGATGCATGCAGGGTCACCCGTTTAAGTTCTGGTACTACAGTAATTTTACAGGGCTTTCATTTCAGTAGCTTTGTAGCCGTAGAAAAGAGTGACAAAATTTCCGTTTGCTGAGAGAGACTTCAAAGGATTCTTAGGGGATCGTTCCAGAGCATGTCCAAACGTTGCTTCTGGGAATAATGTGTGTCCGCGTGCGCTTTTTATCAAGAATAATATCACGAAATTTATTTAATAAACTTCGACTTGGAAATAAAGTATCAGCGAAACTCTCTTGAAATAATCTCCGTACATCAACTGCTGATTCTAACGTACGAATCGTAAATAAATACCCGTTGGAGAGTTGAATATCTAAATTTAGCCATATTTACATAATTAATACACTATATTATGCCTTATGATGTTACTTAATACACCGTCACATAATACACAAGAATAGGTCCCTACATTCCTAGAGTTAAATTCGTACTGACCTCCCCTCCGGCTCCCCGGCCAGCATTCAAAGGTGGGAACGAGAGAGAGCTACAGAGCTCGGTCAACTACTGCCAAATGCACTTGAAGCTGTCCCACGAAGGATAAATCACCCAACGTAACGAGAGACATATGGCAGAAAAGCACTTAATTTGCCTTGGTTTCGTAAAGAATTCTAAGTCTAGCGATTTTCAATGTTATATCCCCGATTTAGCTGTTATTCCTTTCATGTTTTGTTAAAAGTTTGACTTCATTGTTACCTTATGTATTTTTATATTTGATATTTAAGGGCACGTGCATTTTCCAGCACTGCAGCATCACAGGTGGATTTTAATTTTAACAGTTTGTTTATTACACTAACAAGTATTCTTTACCCCATAGTTACTTTTAGAACTTTATGAATGTCAGCCACATGATTACCCCCAAAATAGCACTACAGAGGTGGTTTCAATTCATGTGTTTTTACAATTTTTCAGGTAAAGGTTTTAGAATAGTTTCAAGCAACAAGAGTTAGCTGAAAAGCTGCTATTGAAAACTTTGATATCTAAAAACTTAATAGCAGAATGTAATATTGTACTTTTTATAATAGGAGTTAAATGAAAAATAATTCTTTTTAGAGTTAGCTCTGCAATTCGTCAAACAACTCATTCAAATAAACTTCAAAGATGAACAACTTTCGTGAAGGCATGCACTAAGCATAGAGCTACAAAGTGACATTGTAACAGCAAACAGAATGCCAAAACGTGGAATATGGACAACGTGGAACTACAATGATGTTATTGCCATGACCACTTCGTTAACCATCTGTAGGTCAAAGAAAGACTCAACAATAAAACTGATTAACGCTCTTGCAGCTGTAGGTAAGATGCCATTTGACACCACTCTACGTGGAGTTTTCTACTGTTGAGAGTACAGTTAAAATATAATTAGTTACAGTCGAAACATCGCTAGGCAAATGCATTTAACACTCCCAAAACGTGGCGACTTTGTCTACGATGACAACAGTCGACTAATCCCGTAAGAGGGGCAGTTCGACCCTTTCAGTTGATCTGGTACATCTCTTTAGACCCTGAACATCCATGCTACTTCTAACGTTACTAGAAGTACATCCGAGCCACTCTTCCAGGGAGTCTTCCGGGTAGGTTGAACTCGGCAGTGTTCACGCAACTATTGGGTATTGAGAATGTTAAGTTGTGGTGGTGTTTCTGAGCCGTATCAGTGTAAAGAGGTCGGATTACCCATCTGCAGAGTTGGGGAGGCTGATGCTGGATTAGGCCGCCCTACCAGTGGTACCATGTAATATTGGAAGCCTAATTAGAAGGCGAAGGCGGAAATGCTTTCATCCCTAACACTTAATTGCCGAATTAATGGAAAAAATTTACCAAGCAGTGATCTCAGGAGTACCTTGCTAGGATGGGGAGAGATCCCTACTTAAACTTAAACAGCAAGCACTAAACTAAGAACTTTACTGGACAAATCCGTGCATCCAGTGAAGAAGTTATTCCAGCTCTTGCACTCTGTTGTAAGAAAACAGAGGATAGGATGAAACAGAAGAGGATGTTTCTGTACTTCGGCCACAATGATGGGCCGTTAGTATCAGGAAGGGATGAGATGAGGCAGTCATCTGGTGGCCAGGAAACGAGAGAATATTTATGAACTTGATGAAGGTCCCTATCGTTTTCCGATCTTACGTCCCAGACGACGGGAGTAGGGGCTGCTATAGCAGCAGGTAATCTCTTCTGTTGCGCACATAGAGTTAGTTATTGGAGGGTTGATAACTGCCTGCTAGCGCCTCAACAGCGAATTCATTCCCCAAGCAGAATCCGCTAGATACCAAGGCAGAAACTTTCTCCAAAGCATGAATCCACCATCATGCCGCACAGAACCCGTTTTGCTTTACACTTTTCTACCCTGTAATCACAAGGGAGAGCAAAAAATTAGTTGAGAAGAAGTTCCGCTTCACACGGGACCTCTCGAATAGGAATCCGGAGCGTTACCGCCTGAGCCAACGCACTTGGTTGCGGAGCGTTGTTAGCTTCACGAAATTTGTTCATCGTTATATCCTATCTAGTGATTATGTGAGAAATAACTCAACTCTTTTAAAAGAAAGTTTTGTGTAGGATTTAAAACCGCCACTTATAAAGAAAAAATATCTGTTCAGTATTTTGTAGAGCTTAGCACCCTGGAACTACAGCCTCGGTGCTGCCCTTCCACTTTACGCCATGTTTTATTTTGTTTGTTGATTTTTTTATTGATTTTTGTGTTTGTGTTTTTGTTGTAGTGATTGGCATGCTCCCCATTTTGTTGTTTCAGCATGGACGTTCAGATTCATACCGTGTAGCCACAATCCCCTCTACACAGGATGACAACAAGACGGCTGATGGGCGGGAAAAGGTATAAATACGGGACTTTTGAAATCACTAACTTGCTCGCTCTAAAACAAACTACGCTTTGGTGATGGTCGTTATTTTCTCATCTTTCTTCTCTACTCTTGGTTTTCACATTTCATGAGCCTTGAACTATGTTATGTGTTTTCGATAAAATTATGCAACTCTTAAGATATCTGTCGAGTAAACACATTTCCGAAAATAATGCGGAAATAAATTCTTCGAAACCAAGCGGGAAGTCGTCGACAAAGTTTCCTCTTTACGATTTAGTATCACTTTAATCAAATGGTAAATACAGGGTGGCACGAAAAGTCTTGTTTTCTCTTATACAATGTTCAAACTACCGTTTTATTCAGATATGGAGGTCGGTATGTTACTGACTTCAAGTAAAAGCAATTAATGATTACCAAATTCGAGTCGCCTAATTTTTTTATTTGTTTTAATTTTACATTTTATGTCATAAAAAGTATGCCTCATCCCTTAATACTCGAACTTTCTTCGAAATCACATCTGTCGCCTTATTCGCCATACAAGCTATTTACATAATAACTCCATAGATCAGTGATCTCCACTTAGTTCGACTCGGAAACCCCTTTTAAAAAGGATCTGAGCTAAACAAACCGCTTATTAATTCATAACATTTTTAAAAACCTTAGATTAGTGTAAAGTCCCTGTAGTTAATGTAAAAATGGCTGCCTCAGGATTTCCCTCCAAAAAGACACAAGAATGTTTAAAATGTTGAAACTACATAAGTTCAAAAGTCACATTTTTATATTTCACGCATTTCTATCTAAACGAGACACTGAAATTTACTTTATTGATATTACTGAGATGTTTTATGTAGTGACAGAATTAGTTAGGAAATTAAAAGCTATTTTCAGCCTTTTAAATAAAAGGTTTATGCATCCTCACTGAATTTCAAACGAAGAAATGAATAAATTAGGTGACACAGCTTTGAAGTCAGGAACTACAGAAGTTAATAAGTTTTTATTCAACTTTCGTTCCTTGGCACGCAAGTGCCTTTAATGCCTTATCAACCATGGCTATAGTTGGATATTCTAGATGCAAATAATAACAATAAGTATAAAAACTCAAAAATAACCGCTAGAAAAAAGTGTTGATGAATCCCTGAAACTTCCAGGGTGTTCGCGAACCACAATTTGGAAAACCCTGCTCTAGACTAAGCTACGTAACAATACACCAGTCCATTCTATGTCGTACTGTCATACGATAGTCCGAGACTTTCTGACATTCTGAGGCAAATTTTACACCATTTCGCTTTAATACAGACTTATCACATCTAATTTCAACTTCACTGTAAGCTCCCACTATTTTTCTACATTTTCCATAGATTCTCTAACTAAATTGTTTGTCTAAGACCGCTGTACAATCTCTAAAATTATTGTTTTGTATTTAATTAACACCCTGTATACTTTGGAAGATCTGTTTTAGGCCAGTAAACACAATCATGATCCAAGGTCTGTGCATAGAGCTGATGTTAAAATGTTTGTATCTCTTAAATGAAACGCAGAATTCAGTTCGTCTGCAATTATATAGTGCGCGATTAAGTTCTTCTGCAACTCTTCTATGAAATGTTCAGATGCCTTCCCTGGTGATTTAGAGAACTTTCTGCAAATTCCTAACTGTTTGTTGCATTTTTTTTTATTATGAGCACCAATCACCTCGTGCATTTAATGTTTCCCATTGCTTTAAATACGAGGTTCAATTTTCTCAATTGTTGCCAAGCTGGAAAACTGCACGTTGCACAACTCAGAAACTGTACGCCAAAGAACACAGCGGCTAACTTGACTGACAAAGGAACATGCGGCTGGCAACCAGTATGCCGAATTCAATTTAAAATTAGGCAAATGAAATTTTCTTTTTTTAAAACTATTATCATTTGCGCCACTCAGTACGTAAAAGAAAGAAAGAAAAAAAGTTATATTGGCAACAATAAACCGCATTATTGCGTATTATTGCATAACCATGTAGATATTTATTAAAAATTGTCATGAAAGCTTACTAGCTGATTACTCGGCTTTGTAAATAGCGATTGCGAACAATTTTCATCTACTTTGAATCAGACCGACTCCATTACACACACTCCAATGCAGAAAAAAAATGGCGGCCATCATCTTCCACTGAATCTGAAGCTGTTTACGTACAATATTTCTCGTATGTAAACGAAATCTAAATAATATGAACTCGGCTAGATAAAATGATTATTGAACTATTGCCCCATTCCGTTTATTGTAATGCAATAAGTAATAAAATAATAACAGAACAATAATTATAGCACTAAGAACATACATAAGTAAGAATAACGTAAACAATTATTTTTCATTAGTGTAACATGCGTATAAATTATTTTAAACAAGTTACTGCAATGCGGGCTATTCAAACACTCGTGCATTTATTTGACTTTTAGTTTTTGTAAAGCCATACAAATATAAAATGTTAAAACATTTATATCTAATTACAGTGCTCTCTACAAGTAGAATAAACAATTTTAATCAAACTACTGAAAAAGAAAATATATCTATATCCAAATCACCAAATCATTACTATACAAACTTATTTCACGATACAGATATTTATATAATTATAAAACCTGCCATGAAGTGAGTGTACATATTATTATAGCAAGTTTAATTACAGAAGAGAGAGTGCAAATTTTATAATTATAGTTCGGAGTTCGTAGTCACAAGTATTCAGTGGTAAACTTAGATGTTGCATTATTAATGTAGGAAATTTCCTTAATATTAACACTTAAACACTTTTTATCACTTTAATTTTTCTTGTGTAGCTCCTATCTAGTGGTAAAACCTTCCTTAATAACATTTATTACTGGTGTCACTCTTTCAATGAGCGAGATGATTAGCAAGGCAACTCACCAAATCATCCACTTTGCTCCATCTGTTACATTTTAACTCCTTATTTCCACTGCACTTCAAAATCAAACTGAACTTCTTCACAGGCAAACACAAATAATACACTAACTTCCAAATTACTAGACACCTTAAACCTAAATCGACATAGATGGGACACAACATTTGTCATCATCTATTTTAATGCACAGGACGTAGTCTTCATCGTTATTAACGGTTGATTTGTCTTTTCATAACCTCATTTGCTAAGGAGTCGAAACTTTTTTAACACCAGGCTCGCACCATTCTTTAAAACTTTCTTTATCTCGCTCAAATCCCGCTTCTTACGTTCTTCCGGATCTTTACTTTCATTGCTAAGCCACACGGCCACATAATGGTAGATTAGGGAAAATTACAAGGGAAAATGTCCTCTCTAACCATAAATTTTGGTACGAAATGTTTAATACACACTACAATTTCATCATTAATTTCAAAATTTGCACGGTATATGCTGTTTAACCACTCCTGTTTAATGACTGCTCCTTAGGATATTTAAACATGGTAGTATGCGGTTTACTACCGTAAGTACAGATGCAACAGCACACAACAAAAGCGACCCATATTGTTCTAAACACTTTCTATTACACAAGTTCCTAATATAATTTTAAAAGAACTAAACACACTACTGTTGGTTTACTTCCAACTATAAACCACTGTAATAAAACTCGTAGCTGCAACGAACCAAATAAACAAAGCCATGTTTTTATTAGCAGCAATCTCGATTTCCATCATTTTCGTACAATCGATATCCGCTTTGGGGTCTGTGTAGTGGAGTCGGTCTTGCTTGAATGTCATGCGCTAAATGCTATATCCAGATATCGATTAAACTCGCGTCAATTTTTAACAAAAGACTGTCAGGTTGTATTTTTGCAAATCTTTTGTTACCTGTTGCTGGTAAGGGGACAAATTAGAGATATGTTTATAAAAAAGAGCTACTTTGGTGTGAACTTTTTCCACTCCTTTTGCATGTGCAGAATAAAACTAGTTACTAATGAAATAGCATGGACAGCGCTCCATTCCGCACGAATAAGCATTAACTACATTATCATTCTAATGCATGAAATATGGGAAACCAGTTGAAATGGAAAATGTGCGTTACTGGTATCTTTATTTTTATTTGTTTGTTTTTCTTTCTTGGCATGTTGGTTTGGTGTAGTTTTATTATTACATTAGTGATACAAAACTAGTAGTTAAGCATAGAATCTTTAAGAAGGAAATTAAAGGGGTAAGAGGAGAAATCACACTATCATTTGAACTTCACGGAATGAAATACATTTCTATTTATAACAATGAATTGCGTTTTCTTTTATCTGTAAACCCTTCGAAACTCGGAATTAAAATACGAAATTGCGGCACATTTAGCTCTTAAACGCCATTTGAAGTTTGTGGTAACATGCCATAAGCATATACGTGTAATAATGAAAATATTTTTACAATGCAGGTATGAAATCTTAAGCCCTTAAGAAATTATTAGGACAGTAATCACAATTATCACGAAGGATGAAAAATAAAATGAAGCGTAATGCTGCTGCAATCATGGCTTCCTAGACTCCATGGTGTTACTGTACTTGAAATAACCTGTAAACAATTACAAAAGACAATTTACACATTTAAAAGAGTTTGATGAAGCAATACATGCATTGTATCTGGAAGGTGTGTCACTTTTGTAATAATTATTATAAACGATAAAACATTTACACTTACGTACTCTATGCTAGCCACAGTTTGTTTATGTCGATGCTCATCTGTCAGGACTATTATAGGAGCGTTGTTTTTTCGTTAAATTCTTTTACTCCTACTTTATCAGGTTCTTGTTTATTAAATAGCGTAGCACACATGTACCCTTATTTTATGAAATAGGGGACAAACTTAAGGAAAACATTTTCTGTGTATAACATCAAAACTAGACTAATAAATGAAAGGTGTTGAAACACGCTTACTAATAAATTCTCGCGGTTGAGAAAATAGAGCTGTGGTACACCAAAAAGTGGGGGAAGCGGTGAAAAAGGAGAAAGCTTTTGAGGTAAGATGATAAGGTTATATGATGTTTAAAAACCGGTTTTCCAATCTAACCGCTCACCGATCAGTCTTGGTTGAATCCTCACCCTGTTTTCCTCCATTACAAAATCAAGATAAACGTCAACTGGTTTTATGTTATAACTTAAAAGAGATTCGTTCCCACTCTTTAATTTATAGTCTAAATGGCATATTAATAGTATCAGTTGGGATGCCTCAAACATGAAAATGAAAAAGCAAGTTAGCGAAATTCTGTTCCATGATGCATACATCCCCATCAATAATAATAATAATAATAATAATAATAATAATAATAATAATAATAATAATTTGTACCATCCGTATATCAAAATACTCTTTTGCCACATTTATGATTTTGTGAAAAAGCCTTACACGATATAGAAAAATAGTCGTCATATTTGACATCAACACACCGAAATACGTAAAAACCAGTTGACAATAATAATTTTAGTAATATACAAGGGTAGTTCCATATGTTTCCGTCCTCGCCGACAAGGATTATCGCCTTCACAAAAGCCTATCTGTGATACCTTATTTGTTAAGTAAATAATTGCAGCTGTAATTTCCTCTCCGCGGTGTTCCGTTCAGATATAGTTGCATAAATAAGCCTATGATTGTGACTGTTCATAATAGAGTATCGAGCTGTTATTAAGAACTTCACAAAAGGAGGACTTATTCCTAATGAAATTAAACTTTATGGGGAAGCATACCCCCCATATTCTACCATAAAAGATTGGGCCAAATTTTTTCGAATGGGTCGAGAAAGCATTGAAGACGAAGAGCGTGCAGGTCGGCCCTGCAGGAGATGCTCATTCCTGAAAACATCGCTCATGTGAGAGGAGAAATTATAGAGATCGGCGACTCAAAGTTCCAGAAAAAACAGCAAGATTGGCATTTCTAAAATAACAGTCCTGAGAATTATTCATGAACATTTAAACATGAATAAGGTTAATACAAGATGAGAGCCTAGACTTCTTTCCTCAGTCCAAAAGCAACAACGAGTCCTCTGTTGGGAGGCATTTTGGAGCTATACCGTGGCAACGAGAGAGAAGTTCTGTAAGCCATTGTTACAGGAGATGATACTGTGGTCCTCTACAATGATCCCTTGTCCAAAAAAGAATCAATGGAGTGCCGTAAACCCGGAGAAGCATCACCTCTAAAGGCCAAGATCACTCAGTCAACCATTAAGAATATGGTCACAATCTTTTGGGACTGTGAGGGAATACTCTTCATTGACTTCAAGGAGAGGAACACCACAGTAAATGGGGAGTACTATGCTGGCCTACTGCACAGATACGTGCTTCCATACAATAGAAAAGGCGAGGAAAGCTGAGTGGCGGTGTGCACCTTCACGACAACGCGCCTGTGCACACAGCTCTTGTTGCAAAGGAAGCTGTGAGGGGATCCTGAAATGGATGATCAATCCTATATCAAGGCCGCCTAAATGACATAAGGAACACAGAAGGCGCACACTGTAAAAGATGAATTATGAAATGAAAGGTGAATCCGTAGCAGAATATTGCTAACCATATATATGTACTTTCTTAAAACAGGCTGAACACAGAAACTTTAGATTAATTTGAACCTAGGACCTCCCTAATAGAGTTCCATGTGTTACCATTTGAGCCAACCCGCTCGGTGAAAAATGCAAGGAAAAAAAAAAAAGAATGAAAAAAGAAAATGGAAATATTATCTGAAGAAGAAAGTATTAAAAGATAAACCAATAGGAAGGTGTGTATGAAGTCTAACAAAAAGGAAGAAATCCTGAACGTTTTACCCTTCCAATAAAACAAATATAAAATTTTTTTGAACAGTGTATAACGCCCGTTTTTACTTCTTAGGCGGTAGACATTGATGACACATGAGATGAAGTGATAAATTGAGCTATTTTTAAGGAAGGAAATGTTCCAGGCCTAAGTTTAGAGTACCTCCCCAGCATTTGCCATTTATGAGGACTGAAGAAAACAAAACCAGTGAGGGGAACAGTCCTGGTGGGAATCAAACCCTAGACCTCACTCCCGCTCACGAGTCCGCGCCTTAACTACCTCGGCCACACGTGGTGGTAAACTTTAGGCTTTGAATTAATATCAAATAGCTATTAGTAACAAAAATAATATTTCTTAATTGGTTTATTTAAATAAAACTTCAGTATTACTCCTTATTCGTACTCGTATAATATAGATAGGTAGCGGAGAGTTGATAGAAATGGCTAAGCGATATCTGAAACAGCATAATGAGATTCTTTAAGTATAAAGGTAACTAGAAATTGTGAAACTGAGGAAGCAGGGGAAAAGAAGAAAAAAAGAGTTGGGTGGAGAGAATAGAAAGCTGCCAAAAAACAATATCTGTACAAACGGCGACTGAAGTGCCATCAGTCGAAACGATAGTTTCCCAGTTACAGGGAAATGTAAAGTAAGAATCGACAAATGCAAATAATAGCTCGTGATGAAGTTATAACTGCAGGATGACACAAATCTTATGCCGACAGTCGGAAGTATTTGGCTCATGCAGAGCTTTTTGAATGTGAAGCAAAAATAGTCCGTTGGAACGTTGTCTGGGCTGTTGGCAGCACTGAACTCCACCGCTGTTGTTAGCTTGGACAATGGCCAATGATGAGGTAGTAATATCTGTTGCATGTGATTGCGGTGACCTAGTGCCTATCTTGTCGAGCTTGCGGAAGGGATTTCATTTTAGCACTGAGACAATAACCGCAGTTGCAAGATCTTTCTTTTAGTATACTCCTAAAGGTCGAAACGCGTGTTCAGAGATTGTTAGAAAACAAATAGCAATTTTGCTACAACCTTCAATAAAGCACTACAGAATTCACTTTATAATCAAAATAACCACTATTAGCATTTACACATTTTTGTAAGTTGGTTTATACCCTTTGAATAAAAATAGCAGTTTCTGGAGACGATGAAATTTCTAAGGGCTTGGACATTGAAGACGAAACTGTCGAGGTGTTTGAAAAGAGCAACAGGCCTTACTTCAAGGCTCTCCATTGTATATTGTCCATCACATGTCCTATATTTAAAGACGGCATCCAAATGTTTTATCACCACCCAAAGCATGTATCAGGGAAGATTGTATGACCTGAGTTACAAACATACTGTTCTATACTAATTACTATATTAGAATAAAAAATATCACACTTTGATATGAGCTCGTGGCCGACTTGTTAGGTGCAGCAGGTATAGGCAGGCTGCACCAAACTTTTATCCAGTATATACGTAATTATTAATTACGTATATATTTTAACTCACATATAAACTATTTCTGCATGCTGACAACGAATTTAATAACAACACGCTGATTTCTCATGACAACGGTATATGCTTGCTTTATGGTAAAGATAGAAAGTACAGCCAAAACTAGAGCGAGGAGAAATGTGTGCCCCGCATCCATAGCAACTCGGAAGGATGCGCGAGCCGGCAAACATTGCCAACTCGCTAAATATAATTTTTGAGACTTCCTTTATTTATAACAATTTTTAAATTTTATGTTTACTAATATAGTGTTTTTAGCTATTTCTTTTATAGTCTGTAGCTACTTAAAATTGAAATGTTTGGATTGTTAACGTATTACTTTAATACCTATTTGATTTATCTCCGGCTATATTGAAGCGATTGTTGTGGTACTACTGTCTGTAGCTTCGGTTTTCTATGGCTCCATTCCGGTGCATTATTTTATTTTCATAAAATGACGAACAAGCAGTGAATCTTGTGTATGTCAATATACTTTTTTAAAAGTTCATTTTCGTATTATGCACCTGCTGTAGTGTATCCGATGTATTATGTGTTGAAATGTAGGATTGTTCTTTATCACTGTTCTGTTGTTTAATAAGTGGTGTTAAAACTGTGAGTAGATTTGATTGTGTATATCAGTATATTTTTATACGCAAACTTTGTAGTAGAAACGCAACATTATTATCAAATTAAACTTCTTATGTGAAGGTAGGGCTGTACCAACTTAATGTCACGAGCCCCCATTGGATAAGCTATATCTGTTTTATAAAACCCCATAATTTCGAATAAAATCTTAGAATCTATTTTCTATTAAAACAAGTTTAATAAAGAATCATTTGTAATTCTAGTATCCTAAATGTAGAATGTAAAGCTGAAAGAATGTCAAAATGTCAGGCTGTATTCTATACATATAAGAAAATACAGCGTTTGTACTGAAAAATGAAATTCTAAAATATCGAGCCATCCAAGTATATGATGACCGACACGGCTGCAGCGACTACATCGGCGGATAATAATTATCTCTCAAGGCCAACCGTGCCTTGAGTTGGGCGACGAAAATTTAACGAATTGCTACGGTGGCCTTGAACATTAGGCGATTTGGAAGTGTCGTTTGAAGAAATAACACATGAATAATCTCTGTTAAGAATACTAAATGGCAAGTACTAGGCTTAGTTATTCTATTCCACAACACGTGTTTATGATTGGTATATTCGTATGCAGTCAGGTAATTATTTGAAGAGAAATTCCCAGTAATAAAATTCCAAGTCTTAATGCAATTAGAAAATTAGTAATATCCACAAATTTTAGGGAATTTCTCAAGAGCATTAAGAAGAGTAATATCATAAGGGGATGCCAGAAAAGTGTGCACGATAAAAGCGGGCAGCATCTTGCATGACAATAAGTGTATTAGATTTGTTATATTTTGACTCCAGCGTTTCTTCTACCGATTTTTGCGTTACCCCGTCCACATGTCCCGATTTCTGTCGTATTCCGGCTGGCCGTAAGGGATGGCATATCGTCTGTGCAGTTCTCCTCCTCCATCATCAGAATATAATAGAATGCCGCGATATTAAGCCTTGAAGTTCTTGAAAAGCGCGCTACAGCAGCAATTCACAGTTTCAAAATTCTGATGACTTAGAAACATCCTACTGCATAGGCTGGCTGGCACCTTATTCAGTTTACATTCAATATACAGGTGCGATAAAAATATGTACAAATATTTAGGAATGAAAAGGTGGGGGGCCTTGACGCTTGAGTATTTTTAGAAAGGGAACAAATGGTCTGAGATGTACGAGAGTAGGTCACTAAGTTTTCGGCCACGCCGAAGTTCTGCAAACCATTGCTACAGGAGATGAAACTCTGGTCCTCTACTATGATCTCTTGTCCAAAAGAGAATCAGTGGAGTGGCGTAAACCTGAAGAAGTACCCTCTAAAGGCCAAGGTCACCCAATCAACTAAGAAGATCATGGTCACAATCTTTTGGGACTGCGAAGGAATACTCTTCATTAACTTCAAGGAGAGAAACACCACAATAAATGGGGAGTACTATGCTGTCCTACTGCACAGACTACGTGCTTCCATCAAAGAGAAAAGACGAGGAAAGCTTGAGTGGTGGTGTGTGCCTTATTCACGACAACGCGCTTGTGCATACAGCTCTTGTTGCAAAGGAAGCAGCGAAGAAATGCGGCTTCAAGGAGATGGACTATCCACGTTATAGCCCAGATCTAGCTCCCAGTGACTATTTCCTGTTCTCGAAACTCAAGAAGGGCCTTCGAGGAAGGAAATTTAAGTGTGACGAAGAAGTTATGGATGCTAAGAAAATGGTTAGGCCGGAAACTTATGGACCTATCCTCGTATCATTATGGAGCATCTGGCATCGAACTGGTTAAACATCATAGCAATACTGCGAGATGTGACGTGTGTTCATAGTTAGTCAAATGTAAACCAGTGTCTTTGGCTGAAGTGCAGTCATAAATAGGCTTCTTGAGTTTTTATTGCTTATGAAACTAATTACATTTTTAAACATTAAATTCCAATTTTTTCAAAATTTTTGAAAATTAAACTTGCCGATAGGATAGTAATTCTAACTACATGTATGTCATCTCTCGTCAGAATCGTAATTTGTGCATGTACTATATAGTTTACGGACATTGTACGGACGCAACAATGGACTTTTTTGCATATTCGTCGCCCACCAATTAGTGATAGTTCTTCATTGTTGCTTCAGTGTAGATGTATTTTGAATAAATGACAATCATCCGGCTTAAATTTTATTATCACTCAAAAGGGTAGATCAAAGGCGAACTATCTTGCAAAGTAGATGGCTATGGAGTCATGAATGCGACTTTTGTGCATAGAGTTCGTGAAATGAAATGAAGGAAAGCGTTTGTGCAAAATTGTATTATTAATTAGAAAGTACGAGTTGAACAATCCTTCACACAACCGGTTTCGCCGCGTGCGACCGGCCGGCGAGGTTCACTTGATACACTTTTACTCAACACGCTGTACTGCGTCACCTAACAAACACCTGCTATTTGCGCAAGATTTCAACTCATACTGAAACTCACTGCGGGGAAATATACACCGACATAGCGCTGTCAGCCTGTCTTGCGGTTGCGTCGAGCATTGCTCACCCTATATAATGACTTACCTTTCAGGAATGAATATAAACTTATAAAAATTGCGAAAATATTGTTAGAACTATCATAGTTCGTCTAACGTGTATCTCAACATGTTTCAGTTGTCAAGGGAAATGTATTATTTTGGGGGGGAAAGTTAAATGAATGCAGGGAAATTCCAATGCTGCTGCAAGCAATCTAACAAGGCATTCAATATACAGAGCTTCTTGGAAGTGCTAAGGCATTTTGAAGACTACAGTAAGTTTTATGAGCGATTACAACACTAAACATCAATTAATTATTATTACGGCATACATTTGACAGAATAAAATATTTGTGTATTTGTGCATAGTAAAATATTTAATTTGGCCCTTCCGTTTGTTGCTATTGACCATATAGAAACGCCGAATAACTAAAGTGGTAGGGTTTCAAAACTAGAGATAAACGAATGAACTTCTTGATCGAACGGGTGACAAGGTCAGAGCGTCTATCAGGCAACAACCGGGATTACCTCCGAAACACTGTCATTGAAGAATTTGACAAGTTGGTGCTCGAAGTAAAGTAGCGTATTAATATTTGTCCCAGTTAGGTGCGGGCAGTTTTATGTATATATATTGTAAGAAAATTGCTTTCCATTATTTTCCTGTGACGGCCACACGTATGATCTGTTACGGTGCACCTCAGTTACTGTTGAGAACGGGAATACTAGTCAGGAAGGGGAATATAGTTCATACCTCTTGCCAAATCTTCCAAAGACATTGTTGATGGAAAGTCTGTTGGCAAGGTCGCTTTGTAAGAGGTCAAATTTTTCGTAGAGGCATTTGGTGACTTGACAGGAATGACATAATAAGGCATCACTCAAGACACCTGTCTCAGCCTTCCAGTTGTAACACCTTAGGAATGATTTTCAGTGTGGCTGAATGCTTTATCCATGTCTTTGCCATGTCGTGACCATAGAAATGCGTTCCATGACATTTCCTTTAAAATGATCTGCATTGGTTTTCACACCAAATCTAACTGGACGAGTTTTTCGCAACCACCATCACGAATCCATCACTTGTTGGTGTCAACAAGTTATATCACGGCTTCATCCAGAGCAACTGCCCATTCCTAACTCGTACAATTTCCTGGACAGAAGTAATGCCAAATTGTCATTGATTATGTATCTTCTAGCACCTAAGCAGTTCCAACGCTGGGGGATTTTATTTCATTGCGGCGTTTGCTGTTGGATTACGTGTCCCACACTGAACTATTGACGGCAAGATCCTTCAGTTTGCAACACCAAGCAATCATTGATAGTTGGCAAATCCAATACCGTGCTATTGCCGCAAATCTTAACCACAGGCTCACATTGGTGCTTTCTATTCAACCATTTTCTTGAGTCACCAGCATGCAACAATTGAACAATAATTGTAGTTTGTCGAAGCGTACTTTATCCGAATTTCTTAAAAGCAACCATCAAAATCATTATATTCTTCTGTTGCATGCTTCACTAGAGCCAATGTTGCTACGTGGCTTGCTGGCTTTGCGTCCATGTATGCTGAGGACTATATCGTATATCTCAACTGTTAGGCGTGCAAAAATCATTCAGTTTTTATCACACTTTCCACAAAGACAAAGTTCACGCTTTGTTTCGCAATATCATTGGTTTACAATAGGAAGGTGGCTTAGTACTAAGCCATAAGCGACAGAAAACGCGTGTTTAGTTAAGACTTGTTGAACAACTGATGGCGTGAGGTAATGTCAACGTGTTACACAATAGCAGCCATAAATATTGTTTGGAATGGTCTTATTCTGGCTAGTTCTTTGTTGAACTTCGCGGTGAATATTTTTATATAGTCACGGCAGATGATAAAAAGGCTATTCCTTTGAAATAAAAGTGCCAAAATATGAACATCAATAGTTGTGATAACCATAGTGCTCAAATATTGATATCAATGTAAATCAGTGTGTTTTACATTTATTTCTAAAGCTCTTTTGTCTTTTTAGGCAACACTCGGAGTGAACAGTAACTAAAAATATAGAGGGTTTCCCTGGAATGGATCTAATTTCAAATTACCGTAAAAATCTAACGGTTAAAGATATGAAATAGAAGTTGTCATCTAAAAGGCAAACTCATTAAGTTTTGCATTGTTTTCAAAGTACCAACAAAAGATGGGGGCAGGGGCCGAGATATAAAGGAAATAATTGAACCTTTCTTCTTCATGCAAGATTAATTGCTGGCATCATATACCTAGACGTTTTGGAACGGTTCTTCTTGCCTCATATCCGACACCTGCAACCTGATATCCATTTTCAGCAAGATGTCGCTCCGCCCCGATTTGCACAGAAATGTTTGCAGTATCCTGGACGAGATTTTTCCCGACCTTTGCATTGGCAGAGAAGGACCGATCACATGACTCCCAAAGTCCCCTGATCTTACCCCCTTGAATTTTTTCCATTTGGAAAGCGAAGGAAGGCAGAAAATTTTCTACCCCCTTGTTGCCACGTTTACTGCTGGGGCACACTTAAGAGATGTGATTTGTTTCAACAAATGTAAAATTATATCCTGTGATCTAAAACTTTGTGAGTTTTCCTTTCAGATAACATGTTAACGTTTTACAGTAATTTGAAATTAGGAACATACGAGGGGAACACCCTGTATTGTGAACTTCTAGGCTCTTGATATAAATTCTGAAGTATTTAGTGCATTTTCACAATCATCAGCAGTTATTAAACTACATCGAATTCAATAATTTGAATTTTTTGATTTTCAGAAAGTAAAAAAATATGGGGATTAGTTTTGAGGACCATCTTTTGGACAAGCCATTTAAAATTTGTAGCTCGCGCCAGTAATAGCCATATCTCTAACTTTTATGTTTTTTTTAAAAAAGTATACGGAGGTAATAAAATTTATATTACCTTGCATACGAATATCTTAAGTATATAAATGCAGCATGCTCAGTTCAAGTAATACATTGTTACGTTACGTCACAAAATCTGTCGAAATGATAAAAGTTTCTTACAAGGAAAATCGAGCGCGTCGATGTTAAAATATCAACAAACGAAAGGAATATCTCTTCCTAAAGTTCATAAAGGTAAGTAATGAACTTTATGGAAATGTGCTGTGCCTTTTAATTACAGTGAGAATTATTGAATTACGACTGGGAGCAGCCAATCAAGGTCATATATGCATATGCAGGTAGCATTTTTAGGAAGGCTGTCAGCGATGGGTTGTACGTTCGCATGTTACTCTGCGATTTCATTGTGTGCAAACTGTACACTAATTAATCTTCGTCGATTATGCCACTATCTACATAAGAAGTCTTGAATAACGGATTTTATGTACGATACTTATGTAAAAACGGATTATTGCAAAGACGCGGGAGGACTATTCGCAAGAACATCTCCTGGCAGTTGTTTTCCAGGTACCGAAATTGTTCGCTAACTAGTTAAAAGGTTACGATAGACAGGCTCTCTCAATGACAAGTGTTCTTAAAGAAGAAAAGTTAAATGAAATAAAGGAATTTCCTATGCATATGACGGCAATGTATTGCCATTGAGGAGCATCATTTTCAACAGCCCTTATAACATATGTTAGGGCGTATAGTTATTAGTTTTAAATACAGTATACTTGTATGCTTCCAGTAAAAATACACTGCTCAAAAAATTAAATAAAAACCCCAAAATAAATATGAATACAATTTAATTTTTGACAATTTGTAATTATGGATTCAAGAATTGTATAAAATTACAATAAGCATTCTTAAAAACTTTTATTTCACAGGATTAGACATACGAACAAATTATTTATTGACACAGAAAACAAAGTGGAAATATAAGATTCCAGTGTTTGGTAATCAATGTTTCCATGGTTATTTCAACAGTACCCAGTGTGTTCTCCATTCACTGCGATGACTTCATAACATTTTGTAGGATACTTCACACAAGTCTCCTAATAAAGATTTGTGGGGATCTCTCCCATTCTTCAGTGAGTGCTTTTGCGAGTTCTCCCAGGTCTGTGGCATAGCAGGACGCTGGCGAACAAATTCTTCCAGCTTATCCCACAAATGTTCACTCGGATTTAGGTCAGGACTGCCTCATCAATCCATCACCCGAATTTGGCATTCTTGCAGGTCATGTTTGGTATTCCCTGCTGTATTATCATTAGCATTATCATGCAATAGAAGAAAATTAGGGTCCATACTAAAGGATACGACATGTTATATAAACATCATCGTTCATGCGCTATAGGACAAGAAGAAACTGCCCGAGACTCAGTAGTAATGCCAGCTCAAACCATAATTGAACCGCCTCCAAATCTGTCAGGTTCAATAGTGGCGGTTGAAGCAAGACGTTCACTAGACCGTCTCCATGTACATGTAGGACCATCACAACCCATCAAACGAAATCTTGACGTGTCTGCGAAGAGAACAGCCTTCCATGACTCTGATCAAATCTCAGTCGGGCTTTCTTGTGCTCACGTATCAAACAAGGGGCGGACTTGAAAGGGGATTCTACATTCAATCCTGCATTTCTTAGTCTGTTTCTTACAGTCTAATCAGAAAGCACCACTCCAGTTGTTGTTCGTACATCATTTTGTAGATCTCAGGCTGTAGTTTTGCGTCTGGGCAAAGATATTTATCCTGTACCTCTGGTGTCTTCTTCTTACACCGGGCCGCCTCTTGTATCCATCTCTATATATCGCCTCCTAACCCAATAGACGACTGAAGGGCTGACATGAAGAATTCTGAACACAAAGCGAATGGAATGGCCATCTTCAATCCATGCAACTGCTTGTGCGACTGATTTTTTATTCAGATGTCTCATTACTTAGCCTCAGAGATCACAAAATAACTGTTTACTACCACAGATTACTGTTAAAACTTGTTTTTAAAAAAAAGTCAAAGAGCACTCATTTTGGTTTCAACAGCTCTTGAAACTTCACAAATTTATTCAGAGAAAATCTAACAAATCCTAGAATATCTCTTTTCTAGTTTTAAATAGTACTTCAAAACATAACATCTGACTGTCAAAAATTACATTCTATCAATGTTTATTTTGAGGCCTTTGATTTAAACATATACTCCTCTAATTTTTTGAGCAGTGAATAAATTCTAAAATAATAATATTAACTTCACACGCGATGACTATATCTTCCTTTTTATGGTTGCAGCGGCTGCACATCCACAGTATGCAGCCGTGCTCAGACGGTGTGTACTCAAATAACCTCACTGTAGGAAGAGTATGATGTGAGTTCAAATGTAGATTACCTTGTAAAAATAATAGGATTGTGTCCTATGGAAAATTGTCATGCTTTATTGTTGCAAGATGAAAGAGTATTGAAGGGAAAATGCATCTCATAGCCGTAATGTACATTATACTATAACGAAAGTTAGACATGAAAAAGGTAAAAATTATTCAAAAATGGAGACGTTAACATTTATAAGTAATTTATAAGTAATGTGTGCAAATTTTTCGGGTGGACAAAAAGAAATATCTTGATATGTAGATTTGTGACTATGAATTATTTTGAAACCAAGATGCAAGGATTGAATATAGGTAGGGAGGGGGGGAATGGTTGCATCAAGATGAAAGAGGGTGAACAGTTTTCCTGCAAGAAGCTGTAGAAATGTTAGACCATCAGTCTTCAAGTAGAGTATGTTGAAAAATGTAAAATTAAAAAGAAAGATATCAGCATTGGAGCATAAGGGACTACTCATTGCAGATTGCTCAAAATAATACTAATTTTTAATTTCTTACGGAGATTTAAATTGCAGTTGAGATGTATAAAACCAAAATGGACGCCAAAAGTTCCATTATTTTTCAATGTAATACATGAAAATACCTGCACGAAGTGGGAATAGATCAAACAGTCACTTTGTTGCAGAAAATTTTAATGTGGTCACTTCTATCATTGCTGCATGCTGGAGATATTTTAATGAACCGATAACTAACTACACTACAAGGCCGCAAAATATGAGCAATATTTGTGATCTTAAGAATCGGAGTGCTATTGCTCATGAGTGATCTCCTGGCGACAATTTCATGAGAAACAGACAGAAGTGGGCGTAAGACCAAGAACTCAATTACTATATTCCCCACCGGACGCCTGTTCAACAACTTCATCACTGACATAAGTTACTATTCACAGATTACTTACGGTTTCGGTGTTACGATGTGTGTTAGGCAAAGAGACACATAGATTTGGCTTTTGAGTCAGTATGCAGTGGAGGATATGGCATGGAGGACAGAGCTGACCATTTCGTGGTTAGAGGCAATGTTAATGCTCCGTATCCAAGGATGATATTATATAGATGTGTATGATTTACAAAAACTTAGCTTCGTACCAGTGTGTATAAGCTGATATTTTTTCTAGTGGAACAACAAACGTAGAGAGACATGTTTTGATTCACCTGTACCAAAAATGAAAGCTCATTTCTCAGAAATGGCTAAATGTTGACCTTTCTTCCAGAAGTGTGTAGCATTATGATGTCCAATCATGTAGACCAATTTATTAATTTTTTAAAATAAACACCTTTAGAAGACAAACTTGTTTTAAATTGATCTTTACAAATTTCAATTTTGTTTTCAATTTATTATGTCTGTAAAATGTATATTCCAGATATTTAATCAACAGAACCATGTCGAATGCTTAAGTGGCAAATGAAGATTCCGTTCGAAATGATGTCACAATAACGGACGTAAGTTGTAGAGCATGTTTCTTTGGCGCAGTCCGTATGATCCTGGTGTCACGTGATATAGGAACTCGATACCGGTATCGTTTATTGCATTTTTGTGTCTTATGTATAAGCTTACCTCTTCGTAAAATAAAAGTAAATAACCTACTCCCGTAGAACCCGTACCTACGATCTTCGAAGCCAAAGCCTGTAGCTTTATCCATTACGCCAGTCAGGTGGATATCTCCTTCAAGACTAAACTACACAATACGATAAATCATTTGTTCATTGCCGTGCTGTCAGATTGTTAATTTGAGATTTGAAGACATTCTAAGGCAAATTTTACACATTTCGCTCTAATATTGAATATATCACCATTATTTTTCTTTGTGGACCATATATTCTCTGTCTCAAATTGCTTGTCTTAAGAACCCTCTACAATTCCTGAAATAATTGCGGTGTAGTTCATTAACATCCTGTATAAATATAACTGGTGATTTCAATGCGCAAATACTAGACCTATATCTTGTTTTTATAAACATTTTAAATGGCGTAAATTGTGGGGAAAGGATTCAAGATAATACGTTTCAAAGGTGGTACATGGCCGATGACGGCAGATTACTAATTGCAGATATTTCGAAACGCTCATGCAGAAAGTTATAAGATAATAGCATGCGACTGGGTGTATCTTTTTTCAAGGTAACGTAAGATGTAGGTTAGCTCCGAATACATTAGCACAGTTTTCTATGACGTCTTGGTTTTCAAGGAGAGAGAAAACCGATCGAAGCCCCAATAATCCACTGCACACTGGACAAGTCCAGCCAAAACCACTTGCAACAAACAGCCAAGGTAAACTGTGTTTACCTGAGAACGCAGTTTGATATATCGGTTCTACTTCATAGCTTGCAAATCACCTATCCACACCTAGAATTGTCAACTGTGAATAATTTGTTTACATCACGCATACATTTGCGGCTCCTTTGAATATATGCTTTTGGGGAAGGGAGGTATCCGTTTCGTTACAACATTCCTTTCTCAGCCTGCCGGCATTTCTTCTGTCCAGTCACCTCTTGCCACATTGTATAGGGCATAAGTTTTAAGGTGAAACTTGCCCGTAAGTTTGTCGTTACCTCTAGAATATTTATTCACTATCCATATAATTTGTTAATTCGCGCATTGTTTGCCACCACGTCATTGTTCGATGATATTCGCTTAGTATGTTTCTTCCATTCTACTTCGGTTTTGCAAATACATTGTAAATTTGGAAGTTGAAGCAAACAACAACAACCATAATAATAATAATAATAATAATAATAATAATAATAATAATAATAATAATAATAAAGTAAAATTAAGATCAACACAATGGATAGCTGGAGAAAATCTGCACTTTTTGAGAATCTTATATAGCAGGTGCATTCCTTTCACTGCAGTTACTTGTCGGTCTTGGTGGTGTAGTGGTTACCATACATGCATCCTAAACCCAAGATCGCGGGTTCGAACCCGACCAGGATCGATGGATTTTTTCGGGCGTAAAAATCTAAGTATGGCTTCCTTCGGAAGGGAAGTAAAGCCGTGGGTTCCGTGTCGTACATTTACGGCACGAAAAAGAACATCAAGCCTGAAAGAGAAGCCTCTGAGCAAAATTTGTCGGCCGTTTCATGCCCTGAATTGATTGGGACGCTGATGACCCGAGATGTTAAAGAGCGTCCATAAATAAAACAATAAAAAAAAAAGAACTTCAGTTGCAAAAAAACTGACTCAACAAAAATGTTCTTTAAAACAAAAGAATGGTCACAATGTTATCTCAAAACGATTGCTTTCTGTTTTGTTTTCCACAGCTGATACGATTTGCTTAACGTAAAACTCACTTTTATATATATGCAATTTTAAGTGTGACTCTTTCTCTGTGTTTTATCTTTATCTACTTTTATTATTAGTGTTAATGTTATATATATATATATATATATATATATATATATATATATATATATATATATACACACACAGAGGGTTCCAAAATGTATACACAATTCAAGCAAAGAAAAAACTGTGTTAACATAACAAAACTGAATTCACACAAACAGAAAATGATGAGCACCAATCATGTTAGACTTTTACAGTTACAACAGTTGCTCAAAATGCCCAATATCGGCGTCGATTAACTTCTGAGTACGTTGGTACGTTGTACTACCGATTGAGCAACGTTTGCGAAAGTGTCCTTAGCGATTGCAGCACATGCCATTTCAGAGTAATCTTCATTTAATGCACGCAAAAGTCTTGGGATGAAAACTTTCAACTTTGCTGTATTAATAATACGACGTACGCTGGTTCTGCTAATCCTAGGCTCACGTGCACATTGCTTTGTAGATTTCGGCGGTTACTACTCAAAGCGTTCCAAAAACATAGCCGAGGACCCGGGGCTTGTTGCTGTGCCAGGTCTCCCAGATCTGCACTTGTGAACATCGCATACGGTACCATGAGTCTCAAATTTGTCTCGAAAGCGTGCAATTGTTACTCGCGTTGGCGGTTCTGGTCTGTACACACGTCTCCATTGCCTTTGAACGTCGGTTTTTCCAATACCACTTCAAAATTGCTTTCCGCTGTTCAAACGATAATCTTGGCTCCATTTTTGTTGTAGCAACCCTAGCACAACGTAATATGAGTCACATCTGTTTACAGAAAGTCATACGATAATCTTAGCTTCATTTGTTCATTGTTGATTTACGATAATCTTACTTCATTTGTTCATTGTTGATTTATCTGTCACGTAGCAACGCTGTCATAATGTATGTGCCGCATCTATTTACAGAACATAACACTACACATTACTGTTGTTTTTCGGTCCAACTTTGAAATATATTTAATAGATATCTACTATCAAAGTGAGTATACATTTTTGGCACCCTCTGTATATGAAAATATTTTATTTGTTTTTGGAGTAAGAAAATGCAAATTGTTAATTCCAGTATAAGTGCGCATGACCAACATTCGTGGATCACAATGAAGAATATTATTCCTTTTGTAAGTCACTCTTAAGGTAATTCAGGGGCTTGTATGGATTAAATATAACACTGGTCCTATACGCGAGAGTTTTACTCTAGCATATATTTCCAATGACTTATATAGCTTAAGTGTGCTGATTAAAGGTTATACAACACATCGTTGTTTTTTCATCTAGTCACACCCTGTAGATATCGGAATTATCAAAGAACATTAAATTATAAATTAACGCAGATACTGGCAATAAAAAATGTGTACATCGCCTAGAAGTACTTTCAATTGAGGATAGTGGTAGTAGACTCCTGTTTATTATATATTCTTCGACTATTATACAACAACTGAAGATACTGCTAAAATGTCCTAATAAATTTATAAGGTTTCTGCAGTACCGTTTTTCATGAAATTTGAAATATTGGGGGAAAAAAATGAAAAGGCATCTGTATACAGAAAAGGTGGAACCTCAGGAAAATATTTCCAAAACAATATGAAAGCGAGTAATATACCCACCACCTCTAAAAGCTGCGTAGACTTTTGTAGCAGCAATCGGACCAAAAAGGAGAAAATGGCGGCGGAGCGTGATTAAGATATTAACTGCAGTTGATAACAGAGCACTGAGAAGTAGTAAGGAATAAAGTTGAATGAAGGCAAAGTTCTTAAACCAAACTTAAGCTAACCCTAGCCTTTATTAAATATTCCTATTACAAGCATCCTTGTGAAAGCTAAACATAATCTAACTAACCCCATACGCATGCGATCCATAACATAAGATGTTACCCATAGATTAGGTTTAGGTTAAGGAGTGCTATTAGCGTACTAACGGTACTTTATATACCTATTCCCACAATTCCGTCACCGATGCATCAAATTGCATTATGTAATTGTTGGACACCCTGAAAAATAGTGCAAGAGCCTATATGAGTGTTCACAGAGCAGCCCTGGAGGGGAAAATGGAATATATACACGCGAACAATGGGGACTATAGATTGGTTATAGCATATATTATTACACACGCAAAAGTATATAAGATAATATATGCAATGCCAAATAAGAAGCATTTAGTTAAAATTAAAAAGCGGAGAGTGCCGTCGACTAAAAACAAGATACAATGCTTGAATCATAAATTTTTTACTTTTGTCCCACCCACTTTTCCTTTGTGACGGTTTAGTTTAGGCCGAGTGTAGCCATTTATACCTTAGAACATAAGACATTTTTTCCGTTAAAATTCTGCTATAGTTACAATAAAAAGTTATGGTTCGCTTGAATATTTAAAGCTCCAAATGCATCCTCCGAGTCTCAGCACAGATACATGTGCTAACATTGAAATTCGTTCAGTTTCGAGTGTTGTGATCGTCTGTTCCGAAATTCACGTGAAGAGATTTGAGGAAAATTCATTTGCTATGAATATTTATTTAACAGTGCAGTGAAATCTAAAGATGGTAGTGAAATACTACCTTAAATATAAAACAAACTTCTTTGCTCAGCAGGTTTCAAACTCAGGCCCTTGAAATGTGCCACCAAGCATGGTGCCATTGAGCTGTTTGAATGTTTGTGGTAGATAACTGCTTGGGAAAGTGATTTTCTCGGGGTTATTATGAAGTTATATTCCTGAGCTCGTAGATTCGATGTTCAAAATAATCAGGATTGTGAAAGAAGCAAATAGCATATGGACAAAGTAACGGGTCATTGACAAGTTTCTCCGTACTCGGGTAATGTGCACCGCACAGGAGAAAGTTGGTACTCCTACATTTTTGACATTCTTATCTTCCTTCGAAACCGGTTTTTAGCAGGTAATCCGCCCATCGTTACGAAGGTTGAAATTTGAAGTATGTGCTTGCCTTGGCAAACACAATAACAAAACGCTCGGTGCGCGGTTAGTGCTGCCACCCGAATTCGCTTCTCTAGTGAAATCTCGGCTACACAATAGCTGCTGAGTGAGTTCTCCATGGCTCTGTATTAGGTTCGCAGATTTCTTTGTGACAGAATTTTTTTATCTTTATTTTAATATTTTAAGACTAGGTCAACACCAATAATGCACAAGAGTTGGTTAGTATGGTTTTAACAAACATAAACAGCTATTCCAGGACTCTGTAAAATTCATTTTGACTTTGTTCAGGGGGAAAAATCGGGGCATAGGGTTCAAACCTGATTCCTTCCGCATAATATGTTGATACTCCCAGCCATCGTGAGTTACAAAGACGAGATGGAAGTACTAATTCAGTTTATTAAACGAGCTTCAAGAGTATGGCTATTACTTTTTGTGCAAATAATTAAAATTTCAGTTTAAAACTATAAATGTTGGCAGTTCCGTTTTATTATAAATAAAGTGTTGATCCTGCAGATTTGCCAAGAGAAAAATTAAAAATGCTAATGAAAATTGAAATATTAAAATAAAGGACAAATGCTCCAGAGGCTTGAGGAGAAGGGAAAAGTTGATATGCCAGTTGCTTTTAGCAGTAATGAATTCAGCATCGATTGTGAGCGTATTTATTAGGAGTAACTTGTGATTTTAGATGATGTGTTTCGAAAGAGAGTGTAAGTTGAGAAAGACTGGTGTTTACTTGCTGACAGCACGATTTGCCATGCTCGACTGCTCATCAGAAGCGAAAGTACAGTTCTTCAGGACTTATTATAGCATGAAAACGGTAGATGAGAGCTTTGAATGACTTCAAGTGAAACTGCAAATAGAGTAGGTCAGCGACCTCCAGTCAATTTGACCTTGTTCATAACTTGCACTTGAACTGGAAATAACCTACTTCTGATTATACTGAGGACAGTTGCACTTGAATGTGAATTCCACCCGTATTTTCTATAAGTGTATCGCGTTTTTAAATGTATGGATATGTTAACTGATAGCATTGCTGCTAAATTGTTGCAGAATCCAGCACTATTCATTCATTTGGTCTCGCAATGAATAGTTAAAAGCTATAATGGTAGGCCAAAAGCGCTTTGTAATCACAAAAGAAAGAAATTTTCGAGAAAAGTTGGTGGTTTTAAACGTATTGTTACTATTTGAGAGAAATCAAAGCATGTAACGTGCATTGCAATTTTATATTCAACAAGATAAAATATCTAAAATCTTGCGTAGCTTTGTGAGAGATTAAAACTTACGAAACATAACTTTGCACTGCAGGAAAATGTAATTGGAAGTTTCGGGAATACCAAATTTCTCACTTTATTTCCAAAGTTGACCTGCCCTCTCAAAGAAATATAGATTGGAGTCTAACATCCTGGGATGACTATCCAAACGGCTTTTGACTACTCGTGAGCGGGATGTCTGGGCTTCGAATCCCACCAGGACCGTCCTCCCTGACTGGGTTTTTTTCCAGGTTTTCCTCAGTCCTCATAACTGGCAAATGCCGGGGAGGTACCCTAAACTTAGGCCTGGAACGTTTCCTTCTTTAATAAAATATCCTTTCCCAATTTATCATTTCATCTCATGTATCATCAGTGTCCACCACCTGTAGTGCCTCAGTAGTAAAAACGGGCGTTAAACACTACTCAAAAAAATGGCTACAGGTGAGATTAGTTAACACAGAATATTATGGTTGCATCTTCATGAAATTCAGTGACTTGACGAAAGGGTACTTTCAGAAGTATCATACAAGTCGGGGCAATCGGCAGACATTGGGTGCCTAGACATTGTATGCAGCATGCATGTATCACACTTGATACAACAATGTATAGTTAGATATTTGTTCTAAAGTTTTCAAGTTTACGCTCTTTATTGTAGTTTTCAGTGTTTCAATAACTGAAATTAAAATTCAAATATTTAAGAAGAAATCATTATTGTAACATAACTGGAAAATGACAGGAACAAATTATTTATTTATCCCGTGCTCTGGATACATGAGCACTTTCACTATTAGGTTACCTTTGTTAATTTGTTTTATTTACAGATGCTCTTTAACATCTCAGGTCATCAACGTCCCATTCAATTCAGGGTGTGAAACGGCCGACAGATTTTGCTTAGAGGCATCTTCTTTCAGACTTGAGGTTATTTTTCGTGCCCTAATTCTACAACACGAGACCCACAGGTTTACTTCTCTTTCGAAGAAAGCCATACTTAGAGAATTTCTACGCCCGAAAAAAACCCATCGACTGGCCGGAATTAAACCCCCGATCTTGGGTTTACAAGACAAGCATGGTTACCACTAGACACCAGGACCGACAATTAGGTTACATTATTTCAAGAAATCTTACTATTTGCGGCATCGAAGATCTATTTTTACTGCCTATAATTAATATTGCTTTCGGGGGGAGGAGGAACTGCCCGAAAGTATACCAAAATGAAAGAAACAGTTTCTTATAACCAACTTCATTGAGCATATGACGTGATCGCATAGTTTTGTTTCACTTTGTTTAAAACTTACGGTTTATTGAAATGTTAAGTTCCGTTAGGAGAAACTAAATAACTACAACAGATTTACGTTTTTCTCCCTACCAAAAGTGGCAGTTACAGCAACTGTGCGAAAGAACACGTTCACAACTTTCATACAACAGTGTTACCGTGATGCATCGTCGTAAATGGTAAAACTGGTTGGCAAACTTGGGCTTAACAGAACAAACAAATAGCCCGATACTACTTAAGAATGATATCGTGCCTGTGCTGTATCACATGGGTAAACAATCGCAAATAATAATGTAGATATAATTAGAAATCTGTCTGTGAGGTCTGCTATTATAAGCAAGTTAATTTCATTATAAATAATGTCCTTTCATCGTTTTGAAGTGGCTTGTGAGGCGAAAAGTAAGGATTTGAGCACAGTACAAAAACCTGTAAGATAAATCTTAATTTCTTGTTCATGTGATCAAGTTGTGTTAGCAAATAGATGTCTAAAATTTGAGAAAATGGCCCCACTTTCTTTAAGTCTCAAATTGGTTTCTTGAGAATTCTGCTTTAAAAGCAATAACCTCTTAAAGTAATTAGAATTTGGATTATTTTCTGCACAATTGTTTCATGATTTACTTCAAGGAAATTTGAGCTTCCAGTAGTTCAGTGATGATTCGGTCCAAAACTAGCAGTAATTGTTTATTTTGTTGCAGTTTAATAACTCAAGGTAAAAATAATAGTTAAAACCATAATACTAATTTTCAGTCTTCAATAGCCATTATTTCCTCAAAAGGCATGCTAGATAATTTGGAGCTTCCATATATGTGGTTTGCATGAATATGTCTAATGTAACCTCTCTCTAAATGGCGGTGTGGCCCATTTACTTTATGAAATAAAAATTGGTGTATTCGTTCTGTATTAGGTTTATAGTATTTTATGAGCAGAAATTAAAGAATTTTTATATAAATTAATTTAAAGATATCTCAGATATTTTATCCTTTTTGTTTGTATGTCCAGTCGCCTATGAGGGAGGAATATACAAAACAGCCATGCATTCTTCATTATTTTCTTTCTTGGCAGACTAGCCAGCATTTATAAAATGTTTGTCAGCTATTCTTTCCAATTTCAAACATTTCCAGTAACTATGTTTTTAATGTCAACTACGCAAGATATGAAATCATTGTGCATACATAGTAGAAGAAATACTGCCAAATGTGGATAGTGATTGATGCAATTCTTGTGTGGGGGCAAAAGTTAACAACAGTAAACAGTAAACAGTTATGTAAAAATAAAGAAAATAATGTTCTGGCGCTTGGATCATTGTCATTGATTAAATTGAAACTATATTTTTCTTCTTTTGCACTTTTAATTTTATTTCTGTACCACTAAAACTCCTTATCTAGCACACCTATTGACTTCTGTCTTACAAGCATGCATTGTTTTATTTTGCTTTATCTTTCATAAACATGTTCAGAGTTTTATGTAAAATTATTTTGTTAAAATACCACAAAATGTGCTCATGCAGTTAAAATTGTATTTGCAGGAGGATATCACAGAAAATAAATGCCAAAACAGGAGGGGAGAGGAAGTAATAACATTTGCTCAAGTTAAATTATAGATATCAATGCTACCTTCGAGATTAAGAGCAAATTTCATTTATTTTCTGTCTTCTCAAATTGCTGACTGTATCACTAATGGGCCCCTTAGTATCTGTGTATGTAAATATGTTTTTGTTTTATTTTCAGTCACGGAAAACAAAACCCAAAAAGACAGACAACTTAGATGACCTGAAACAAGAATTGGATATTGATTATCACAAAATCTCAGTAGAAGAGCTCTACCAACGTTTCCAAACAAATCCAGAGACTGTAAGTACATAGTTAAAAATGATCAATTTTGAAATAATTTACTAAGAAGAATGGTTTAGCTTTTGTTTGGAAAATATTTTTTTTTTATTTTATCCAAACATTCATATCTTTTAATTAGTTTCCTTTTTTCTTTTATGTATCTTTAGGGTGCAAATAGCAGCATCTGTTGCTATTCTTACCAAGATTATATTATAAAATACTGATAGAACTCTGAAAAAAGTAACAACAGCTTGCAAAACAAGACATTTCTCTTTATA
The DNA here is from genome assembly GCA_030762175.1 of Metallyticus violacea. Lineage (NCBI taxonomy): Eukaryota > Metazoa > Arthropoda > Insecta > Mantodea > Metallyticidae > Metallyticus > Metallyticus violacea. The sequence continues at coordinate 49,969,463 of CM060830.1, forward strand.
AAGTAATGCAAAATTAATCTTACCAGTTAATGAAATGAATGCATTTGTTTGTTAATCCTCCAGTTCTTGATTTCTTTAATAATATTTTTATGTGCTATATAAAAATGTTAAAATTTGTGAAAGATAATCAAAATCTGAAAATATTTAGTTTTCTGTTTTAATTTTCTTGATATTGTAGGCATAAAGTATGACCCTTAATTTGGTATGTGTTATGAAAAGTGCTAGTTAAAAAAATAAATACAAAATAGGGAATTTGGTTTCAGTATTAACTAAATATAGGGTTTTGCAGGAGGTACTGACTTGTTATAAAATTAATTCAGAACTACAAGTAAAGATGGTAGATTTTATGTAATGATAATTTCTTTAAAATAGCATTCCTTGAGAATGCTACCATTGCACTCTGCATATTTATGAAAATTATTCACAAATTCATTGTAACTTAGACAAATTTTCTTATGAAATTACAGCGAATCCTTTTTGGTTTGTTCTTTCACCTCATGTGTATATCTTGGTCTTTTAAGTTGAGTGAGGGTGGTGCTAGGCAAATGAAATGAAATCACCAAGACATATGTTGCAATACCTTAACTATGATTATTTAGGCTGTGTGCACGATTACCCCATCTTGTTGGTGTCTATACCTCTTTTGTTGAACTGCTGGCATTGGGAAGTTATCCAAATATGACAGTAACAATAGAGTGTCATGAATTTTCATCCTCTGGTGCTCATCTACAAAAAATACGATCCCAGAATGTCAGAAGGTGTAACATCACAACAAATTGTAATATTGAATGAAGCCTTAATTACACTTTTCTGAGTTTCAGGTGCACAGTAACAACAATTCTGCCTTTTTACAATTTATAGAAATGAAAATGTGCATTGTATCATTCAATATATTGACTACACAAACATACATGAGAGATTTAAATGTTGAAATGCAGTATAATATAACAAATTATTTTATGTACTGATGATGAAGGCAACAGCCTTTGAAACATGCCCAAGTAAGTGGAACAAAACTAGTGAAATTTCAGTGATTTCATCATAAATAATTTGTTATATTATACACGAGAGATTTTAAGAGCTAAAGCTGAAACCTTATTGATTTGTATGGACTTATATTTATTCCAACAATAATTTGCTCATAGTATAAGCATTTGGAAAAATAAATGTTCTGAACAGAACCAGTGCATCTTTTTCTCTTTTATTCCAATATTGTAATTTTGAAAGAGAATTAACCATTTGGAATTGATATCAGAAGTTTCATTGGGTTGTAGCAATTGAATTTTTGTGAGAAAACATATTTTTCATGAATACTAAATAAATTATTCCACATGTAGGACCAGTTGCAAAATTATTATATTTCTGTCTATAAATTATGAGAATGGCAACCAGAGTAATAAAATAACATGACCAATTTTATTACCATACCAATATAAACTGTGACATGGCTGCAAGTTCATGGTCCTTGATGGACATATGCATCATAAGATGGAGCTACAGATTATTTATAATTGTCAGCACTTTCTGCTTTACTCTTTAGCAAAAAAAATTTTTTGTATAAACAATAACTTCAATGTTTGGCTTTATTCTATAAAAATGTGAATATGTATTCCACATAATTGAAAACATTTTATGATACAGTCGAACTACGCACTCATATGCTTCACTAGATACGGTCAATAGTGTAGTTCGACTGTATCATAAAATGTTTTCAATTATATGATTGGCTTCCTGTGAATGTTCCAATTAATATTTTAGTTAATATATTTCCACATTTATTACTTCTAAAATATTTAATTACATTCAGTTAATAATATTTTGTTTGATTTTTAAATACCATCAAATTGTAACAAATGCAGAACATCATAATCTTGCAGTGAGAATGGAAGTAAAAATTGCCAGCATAATAGGCAATTCTGATATACAGAAAATCTAATCAATGACAATTGAGTTAAGCCATAGTAAAAATGTGGAGATGATATTAGTCCCTGGCTGGGATAAATCATCTTTTTTATATATATAGCAGTGTACACCTTTATCTTATAGCAGGAGAATTCTTTCTCCTGGTCAATTTCCTCCATAGTCAAACAGAGAGATAAAATAAAAATTGAACCAATATTGTCTTTGATGCACTAGTTCTTAACTTAGCCTATGTTTACAGGGTCTGACACACGCGAAAGCAAAGGAGAACCTCGAGCGAGATGGCCCCAATGCCCTCACTCCTCCTAGACAAACCCCAGAATGGGTTAAATTCTGCAAAAACTTGTTTGGAGGTTTTGCATTGTTGCTATGGATTGGTGCAATCCTTTGTTTCATTGCCTATTCCATTCAGGCTAGTACTGTTGAAGAACCAGCAGATGACAACGTAAGTACTGTGTTCTTTCTGAAAGCTGCGTGCACATCTTAATGAGTTTGCATTCTGAAGTTGACATTAAAATGTAAACATCACTTAGACATGAATGAACAAATTTAATGATATGTCAATGAGTACCTATATGGAGTTTCTTGCTTGAATTGCAAGAAACTTTTACCCTTTAAACACTGACATGTTCTAAAAATGTGTTATAAAAACTGTTTAAAAACCCTTAGTTAAAAGGTCATTTGTATTACTGTAATTGCAAAATAGATCATCTTCATAGGTGTAAGATTATAAAAGCAAAATTCCACACTATCAGCAAAAGCTGTATAAATAAAAATTTAAAATGTCATACAAGAGGAATTTTGTTATATATGCAGGTGTACAAGTTGGTGTCTGCATTGATCAGACGCACAAATTTAGCCCCATGATCACCCCATTTTAATATCTTCCCTTTCCGAAAATTGAAAAAGTTCTTGGCTAAAAGGGAAGTGTTATCAAACAAAGCAGCATTTTGAGCAATAGAAGGATTTTTAGCAGATGTCGAGCAGTTGGCAAATAAGGAGAGTAATATTTTCTATCTACAACATAGCAAGTGTTTCTTCCAGAGATTTGTAACCAGGGGTTAACATTCAGGGTGTAAAGAATTTTTAACTGTTAGTAGACCGATCAGTTTTGCAGCAAGCTTACGTAGCAAAGTTTTTGTTGTAATTTTTCCAAACTGAATTTTTATTATAATTTTAGTGTTTCAATGACTGAAAAAATATCTACTCAAAATTTAAATATTAGCAAAGAAATATGTAGTAAAAAGTCAAAAAATGATGAGAGAAAAATTGTTATTAGTTATCCAGGCACTAGATGCTTGAGTAGCACTTGTTTCATTAATTAAGTTTTGTTACAACCAACTTTTAGTATATGCTGCATCTAAGGCCTGTTTTATTATCTGTTATTTGTAGGCAACAGACTTTTAAATGATTTTTGGCATCTAAAATTACATCTAAAAAATAAAAATGAGATGCACTGTAAAACTGCAAATTGGTATTAAAAATATACTTTGCAATAATTTTAAATTTCATATCTCTTAATTGTGTACTTATGTCATGAAATTTCACACAGCTAATCTCTATTTTATTAACACACATTTTTCAAGTCAAAAATAATTGTAGGCTTTAAAAGTACATATATTATTTACATTAATAGAGCAATAATAGAACACACATATAAACTGAAAAATGTCTTGAATATGGTACCTGAAAAAGGCTATTAAAATGTTAATATATAAATATTATGTTAATCAGAAAAAAATCATAATCTCACTATTTAACTGACACAGTTTATAATTTGCTTTATTTTCCCAAACAAACTACAAAAATAACTTTTCTAAATAACGGTAAATGAGGACATATGGTGTAGATAAGAGAGAAAATAATAATAAAACTGAATCATTTATTTCTCATGGTTTTCCTCACAATAAATAATATCACAAGTGTTTTTTCCATATTTTTCACCAAAAATTTGTCTTTTGTCTGTAAGTATAAGTTTGAAGGCAGAAAAAGTCCTTTCATTGTGTACAAATGTCATTGGAGCATATTTCATCTTGGGCACATGCATAAGAACAACAGTACAATCAAATGCAATTTTGTTTTCTATCAAAATATTTACCGCTGCACACAAATAAACATCATTTGCCATGCCTTAGTTCTCATTTTCAGCCATTCAGTCACTTAAAATTGAAATTATAAAATTTATGATATCTAGAATTTTTGTTGCATTTGCAGTTTTCTAAATTAATATGCATCTTTTAAGGAAGAAACTCAGGAAAAAAGACCAGCATCAAAATAGACATTTATGAGCACCATGAAACTATCAAATTTAATCATTAAATACAGCAAAACATTATTTTCTTCATAATGAAGATCGGCTGTCATACATGTCTTCTGGGAGGGGGTGGGGATCGTATCAGAAGTGTATATTAAAGAAACACTGAGCACATCTGAGCTCCTATAACATGCTTAAAACACGTAATAGGACAAAATACAGAAAAACAAAGGTTTAGATAGCATCAATCTGTTGAAGTATGACGGCATTTAAAAAAACTGCATTTAATTAATGATTGCTGCCAAACTACCAAAGTTCCTGAAGTGTGAAATTAGCATAAGTGATGAAAGATAAGAAGATAATTGTGAAGAATAGCAACATACAAAATGTATGTAGCAAGAACTATAATAATAATAATAATAATAATAATAATAATAATAATAATAATAATAATAATAATAATAATAATAATAATAAACAGTAGTAGAAATTAAATTTGAAGAAGAACAGAATGGCTGGCTGTACAACAATTTATTACATAATTAAGATCATTGTATGTTTATATCATTAGATTCACTGTACAAGTTCCAATTAGCATTTCACATTTAATACAAGGTTGATGTATTTTACAGAAGATATTTGAGAAGAGGAATTTAATTTATAAAAATGTTGCATTTGTGGATTTCAAGAAGGCATTCACTTAACACAAGCAGAGAAAAAATTGACAAGGATATTCTCAACTTATTAATATACATGAATTGCAAATAATTAATACAAGAAAGAAAAAAAATTAATACTAATAATTAAAGATTTAATGCTGGAATGTAGCATATCACCAACTATAATATGTATATAAAATTCAGAAATAAAAATAAATAAGATATAAATGTTTTATCTCATGCAGATGATGTTTACAATTTAAAAAAACTGACTTCAAACACTTTTTTTGCACTCACACTCCAGATCAAATTGAAAAATTTTACCAATTCATAATTTTAAACAACAGAATGGCTTTCTGGGGAAAATTGCTGTAGATAAAAAAAGTTATACTTGACAACTATAGTAATTAGTGTGAAACTGAAAGTATGCTTGACAACCTACAATAAGTGTCAAAGTATCTAATTTTAAATCATATGTGACACAATTCATAAAACATTAAAAATAATAAAAGCAAGAAGTTAATAAGATAATGGCACATCTTGATTTATAAGGAAGTATCTTATGGGTTATGATAAAAATTTATGTGAAATGAAAATAAGAGTATACAGAATTTAACTTCTTGAGAATAACAAGGTTTAATATTTAAATAAGATTAAAAATGCAAATAGAACATTTAGTTTGCTTAACACATGGGATTGAAGATTAAGGAGCATCCCTGAACTATTTTTATGTCATTCCAAAAAACTTGTTAAAACCATCCAACTTGCTCCTTTACAGCAGAAGCAAATTATGCATTAAAAGGAAATCAAATTTAATCATCATATTTACTCTCAGGTAGAACTCTCCAATTGCAACTAGTGTAAAATTGAACAATTCACTATCAAACTGAATAGTTTGTTTTGGGGTAAAAGAAAGCAAAGATACTAAAAGGTTTTAAGATTTTTCTATAAAAGATTCTTAAAATTGTTCATTCATGCTCTGAATAATTATACCTTTCAGAAGCTTATTGTATTTACTTCTCAGATATTTGAACATCATTTAAATGCAGCTATAAATTAAAATTTAATACCCTGTATCTCCAAAAATAAATTATTGATGGATGGAAGAGTCATTGAACATTTTGGAAAATGTTTTTCTTTTTAATTATTGTAAGTACAATTTAGCAAAGCACATTAAATTTAATTTTATTTTGTGAACATTTTAAAATATTTTATCGCACATTAAGAAAGGATTACAAAAAATCAGATACGGGTGGAGAGAAACAAGTAACATGTATTGAATTAGATATATTCATCACATTTTTAAATGGGTTGCAAAATTAAAATAAGTGCAAGTCAGGAAGTAAGATACAGGGTATTAAAAGAAAGCATGTGTGGGCATATGAAGCATTATTTAGTACAAGCAATGAATTACTATTAAAAAGATTTTATGAAAATAATCTAAAAAGTAAAATTTCATTCATTTAATTACATATTTATATGTGCTTGGCAATAATATTTAATTAAAGATGTTGAGTGTTTTTTGTTAGCCATGAATATGGTCAGTTTTTGCTTCAACTTAACAAGAAATGAATCTTTCAGTTTTCGTTGCTGCCAAAAGTAAAAAGTACAATGAAACCTATTCAAAGTGGAATTTCAAGAGAGAGAAATATTTTTTTGTAATTTTTATATTAATCAAAATATATGTATTAATTTTATATGAAATAAACCTCTAAGACTTTGATAAATAATACAGATGTTTATCATTGGCTTGTATTTTTGTCACAATTATAGATTTTACACTCCCTCCCCAAGGTCTTTTAAGCCACTACAGGCTTTTGACTTAATGCAGCAACCTCCATATTTTGACATTTGTTGCAAGCTTCTTTAGAATGTATGTCATTAATATAAACTTTCTGTTTTTCACTTATATAGGTTTCACAAATCTCTTTTTAATTTCAGAAGTACTTAATATTTATTTTATTCAATAGAATTTTGTGATTAGTATAACTGGAAATTTACTGAAGTAATTATTATTAAAATTGATCATAACAGCCTATTTTGCCATATTGCTGATTTAAATGACTTTTAAAAACCAAGCTTTTGTTTCATATATATAACCAGCATTGTCGTCCAAAGCAAAAGGTTTTATATGCACATCTAAAATATGATGAATTTTAATAATAACAATACCACCCATGAAAGCCTAGAGAATCTTACTATGATCACATAAAACTATGTTTACATGCTAAAGCAAAGGTTCAGGTTTGACAATAATATAATACTACTGTAATAAACAGTAGTACATTTTCACATAAGCAGCTTGTTTTAGTACATCAGTACATTGATCCCATGAGCGGTGTATTGGATTAACAAATGTGTCCCAGACTATGGAAATTGCATCATAATGTAGATAATTTGCTCTATAGTATATCTATACCTTTAAACATCATTGGTATATTAATGGGAGTATTAAATATATAAGCTGTTTCATAGAATGGTGTATTTTCATATTATACATCTTTTAGTCAAAACTTTAAACTTTTCTTTCCATTTTTACATTGATTCCATTTTGTATAAAAATTTCATATGAAAATGTGTAAAAGTGTATTTACAAAGTTTATACTGTTTAGTTTATTTCTGCTCATACAAGTTCCACTTTGAAAACATTTTACTATATTGGAGATAAAAAAAAATGTTATAGTGTTCATTTACTTTTTAACATTGTTCATAGTTAGATTATCAGTTATTACTATGTGTACATGTTTTCTTTAGCTTTTGTCTCCCAAATTGCAAATTGGCAGAGTTCATTAGCTTTATAAATACTACTGGCAACCTCTGCAAACAAAAGCATTGAATTTTGGCAGGAAGGGCCCAATTGTTTTCGTAGATATTTGTCAAATTGTTCTGAAAGCATGCAGTATATCATCACAATATTATGATTAGTTTTTCCTGTTTTGTTTATATTTAAATATATATGTGAATAAAAAAAAATCTAACCCCATCAGAGGATACTTAAAACTGTAAAACAAAAAGTCTATATAATGTCATGTAAGCCATAGCCTCTATGGCAGTACAGTACATTTAATGAGTTTCAAGTAATGTATTTTGCCAAAAATAAATTTGTATATATGTTATAGAGTGAACCAAGACCCACCACATGAAGCAACCAGCATACATAGGGTGTTACAGAAATATTGTATAATTTATTACGCTATCTAAAGTAACATTTTTTTAAATGCAACCTCCTGTATTTTGTTCGATGAACATGCACTCAATAACCTAATTCAAATTACATAAGTATGAAGCTTCATATTTTGATGTTTTTTTCAGTTGAAAATTAGCTTTATTTATTTCAATAATAGTGAATTTGCAAGCATAATTTTAACACAAGCATTCAAATTGCTTTCCTCCGTCTGTAATGTATATTTCTAAATTTATTTTTGTGTGCCCTCCCGTATCATTACTAGACTTAGGATGTTCATGCATCAACACTATCAAAATGTGCATGCAAACTTGCTACAAAAAGTTGTAAAACATGCAGTAAAACATTCCATAAAACTTCTAAAATTAACACACCAACATACATTAATTTTGAAATGGGTACAGAAGGTAAAAGAATGAAAAAATAAATAAATATAATAGTGAGTAATTTATGCTATTTTCCCATTTCAGATTAATCCAACATTTCATTTGCCATAATGTGCATTGTAATAAACAGTATATTTTTTCTGAATTTTCTATAGTCAAATGCCTATGCTTGTCACTAAGATTAATGCTGAAAAGAATCTTTTAACATCACAGAATATAACAGAACATAATTTAAAGTGTGGCACAATTGGCAGTTCTTTATGGCTTATATTACTATCATATTCTTTAAACATATTTTTTCATTTCTTTCAGTTTTTCCAACCCTGGATTACTCTCAAGGACAGTTCTCAATTTCTTCACAGCTAGCTGACCTTGCAATCCTTGTATCTTGTTGAATAAGCCACAGTTTCCTCCATCTATAGTATAATATTTATCAGAAGAGATGTTCACTCAAATTTTTAATTATGTACCAAGCAATAACTTTTCTATGTGCATTGAAAATGACTCTCGGAGTAAATGCCAAAAACACTTCTCAAAACTTCGCTATACAAAACATTCTTGTTTCTTTTAAACATTTTTATTACCACTAATTTGTCTTTATCGATTCAATGCTAACTCTGGAAGGAAAAAAGAAAATTTAATAGCAGCCTCTTTGCCTGCCAACTTCAAAGCCATTGATCCTCATGGAAGGACTGATCAAACCAAGTCAGAGTCATAGAAATCAGTAATATATTAATCTAATATATCAGTGCCTACATTGCCAATGGACTACACTATTGCCTTCTGTCACCCATGCGCAGAACTGCAATGCCCTAACCATGCAAAAGTTGGCATTGGAACACATAATGTTACACAATTATTGCATTTGTAAAAATTAGGAAATATGCTTTGCTCATTTCACATGTAGTTATGCAATAAAGCATAACATAAACTAATATCGTAATATACTATTTTTATGTTGCATCAATCAACAATGGAATATAATGAAAAAAACAAGTTATTATTACCATATAATAATGTAATCATTGTCCATCTAATTTTAGAATTTTTAATGGCAATTTTGCAGCACTGGAATAAAATTAATGGAGATCAAAGCAACTTTGCATTCCACATTAATTTGCTGCTCAGCTTTTTAAAGGAAAGAAAATTGATATTTTATATAATTTGATAGCTAAATATCAAGCACCAAGAGTTACCAATAATATGTACTGATGTCCTCTCTCTACAAAAAACTAAGAGCTTTTGCTTTGTATCCAACTGATATTTTTTTCAAAAAGATAATCAAATTGCATTAATTTAATATCATAATGACTTAGATTTAACAAACACTTTAACATTGAATAAATATACCATACAGTAGAACAATTCACATTCCCTCTGATATATGTCGGTCCTGGTAGTGTAGTGGTAACCATACTTGCCTTCTAAACCAAAATCGCGGGTTCAAACCTGGCCGTGGATTTTTTCGGGCATAAAAATCCAAGTGTGGCTTCCTTCGGAAGAGAAGTTATGCCGTGGGTCACGTGTCATACATTTATGGCATGAAAAAGAACCTCAATTCTGAAAGAAGAGGCCTCTGAGCAAAATTTGTTGGCCGTTTCACACCCTGAATTGAATGGGATACTGATGATCTGTGATGTTAAAGAGCATCCACAAATAAATTGAATCAAATCCCTCTGATATCATTTCGATTTTTAGGGAGCAGGTTGTTCTGTACAATATTTGTTTGAGTGATGTTGGGTGGAATTTCCACCAATTCTTCATTGTGTTTGCAAAGTGTTGTAATTTATGATGATTTTCTCAGGCTAAAATTTAAAAATTGAAAGAAAAGTATAAAATACTTAATGGCAACATCTATTGCACCATACAAACATATTTACAAATGCTAGTCAATTAAAATTTTCTAGCAATGTGAGGATTTTAAACAATTTATATTATGGCACTATCTACTATTTTATATTTTTAAATATTGTGTATGAAAACTATCTAATACACATGCTAAAAGTTCTTTGCTATACTTGTGTGATATCAGTTTGTAAACCTTAGGTTGACATCACTCACACTCATTATGTGCAATAAATGCATTCAGACACTTATATTATAACAAAAATGTGATGCTCTGATATTTGAAGTAAAGGAAAACTATTTTACTAGAAAGTGGAGCTAATGTCTACATAAATCTCTAAATCTGCATAATATTCAGTTTAATATAATTATGCTGTTAAAAGACCTAAGAGTGTTGGGGTTTCTAAAATTTGAGTTAAACTATTGAGTGTAACAAATTTATGGAATAAAATCATATGATCCCAGGAATGAAAACAAAATTTTGTCTTGGTGTGATTTTCTTAAATTCTCTGCATAATTGGCAACCACTATAGCTTTTGTTTTCCATTTACATAAATTTGACATAAAGTTCCACTTATGTGTTGTTGCAATACTTCAGGAGTAAAGAAATTTCTACTCAGAGAAAGCTAAAGAAAATGTGTAGACCGTACATTTTGTTACTTGAATTTTACTGTTGAATTTACCTGATCAAAGCAGCATAGACTGAAAGATAATACATTTCTTGCTACAGTTTCAGTTTTGGACAACAAAAATTAAGAAAATAAGGATGCTTTCTTGTTGCCTTGTGCTCATCTTATTGTAGTTTTTGTTCTAGGAATTTCTCAGCTGAGAAGTAAGAATTTTATGAGAGAAATTGTAAGATTTATAACCCAGATTTTATTGACCCATTTGCATATGTATGTTATCAGTAATTCTAGGCTTGTACATAATATTTGTATTTTCAAATATTATAACAAAAAACTTTCTTGTTGTTTAATATCAATTTTATCAAATAGTTATTATCAACAAAAACATAACAGTAGATAAAAATTACTTAAACCCTGTAGTAGTCTTCTTGCTGACTCCCTTTTTAATTTAAATTCACATAGACACAGTTAATATACATGCATCATGCCCTGATAAACTGAACTTACACTTGGTAAAATGTGTGCATTATATTTCTTCTATTTGTAGAAATTGGTATCACTGTCTTCAGTAGCTTGACACTCTACTGCTTGCTTTAACTGTCACACTTTATACTTCCTGCCTCTCAACTTTTCTAGTTGTATTTGGGTGTAGTCTTGTCAGCTGTAGTGATCGTCACTGGCGTCTTCTCGTATTTTCAAGAAGCCAAGTCCTCTGCAATCATGGAATCCTTTAAAAATATGGTTCCACAGGTAAGAGGGGTAGGTTTAAAAAGATAGAGCGAATGTATAAGCATAGGTAATTGGTCGCACATAGTTTTGTGTTAGCATTGCAGAGAAGATGTCAGCAGCTCATTTGCTTCTATTTAGGCATTTCCAGTGTCACTGTGTACAATGTATGTAAATTTTCTTCTACTTGGTATATACTGTATACTTGTTTCATAGCATCCCAAACACCTACCTTCCTCTTTGGAACTTTGTCTTTCTGCAGTTATTCAGCATAGGAATGATTGTTTAGGGATACTGTAAATAATGTTCTATTGAATGATTGTATAAGTGTGTTTATCTTGTTCAACTGTCACATGCATGGGTCTTGCATCGTCTTTCTCAGAAGAGATGTGTTCAATCAGTTTTATCTTCGTGCAAAATTTCTAGCTAGCTATGCAAAATGTAGTGTCTAAATGTAATTTCTTAGTTGTTATTTTAACTAATAGTTCTTAAATAGCATTCATTAATGCAGAATTAGTATATGCTCACATTTGCTATACAAGCATATTAGTGTGTGTGCACACTTGCATTATCATTGTATTAAAGAAAATAAAAAGCAATAAAAAATGTTATCTTAATATACTTCCTTAAAACATGTATTAACATTTTATTTGCACCAATACAAACTTTTCAATTAATATTCACAATTAAAAAGAATTGAAAAAATGAATACCCTTAGCTGCAAAACACTTTTAGATTTTATAAATAAAAATTCATTAACCAATGATTTGCAATAACTGCTGAGATACCCTAAAATACATATGATACAAGGTGAGGCGTGTAAATCTGGCACTCAAATATCTTCTCTTATTATAATTGGTATCGACAGGCTATTTTCCCCTGGATTTAAGGGCACAATTATTTTCAGCACAAATAATGGTTCGATAGCCATAAGTATACAGAAATTAAACTAAATAAAACTAAAATAAAAATGACATTTACTGAATATTTTAATACAAATAGTTTATGAGTAACAAAAGTTAAAGTTTTATCCATTAAAAGCATTTTGTTTTGTATTGTTAGCTTTATAGTGCGATGTAGTTGTGCTCATTTACTCAATATATTAGTCATATTTGACTGGTTACATTTATTTCAGCAATCTGGCCAATGGCAGTACTGAAAATTAACAAACTGGTTATTAAATAATCGATACACGTACACCAAGCATGCTTCACATTTATACTCCAGACTCTTGCATGACAAGGTTTTCTTTCAAAGAAAAGCAAATAAACAGTAATATGCTAATTAAATAAGTATTTTTAGCTGTTTCTATATTTTTATTTTCTTACGAATAAATTACTTGAAGCGAACTTGCCTAGTTACCATAAACTTGGAAATGTGTCTTTTTCATAGATGTTCAAAATGGTGATCATTTGCTGCAACACAAGCTTCCAGTCTTTGATGCTGGGATTGTTGCACGTTATTTAGCATTTCAAAAGAAATAACATTGCAAACTGATGTTATGCAATCCTGCATTTCTTGTGATGTAGTTACACATCTTAGTAGTCTGTCCTTCAGTTTTCCCCAATAGAAATTAATCAAGGGGTATCATCAGGAGATCAGGTCAGCTTTAGATATGTCATTTGAAAGAATACAAAAAACTAAGAAACACTGAAAATCCTTATTTAATTATCATATCACTGTTAATTTGCTTTTATAGATAAAACTTGTATTATTTTTCAGATTCAGATTCATTTACTGTATATAGTAAATGTGTACAAAGGCTTCATCAAAATAATAAGTTTAAATTACAAATTTAAAATAGCATATAAAAGTGCCAATGTACACATATATAATTATCAAATTAACCTATTACATTTAAGTTTTCTTTTTTGTGCTCTTCTATAGAATAAAAAGCATTTTATAAGTTAGAACTTAATTTTCAATACATTTACTACCCAAAGAATCTCTTAACCTGTTTTTAAAGTAGTTTTGCTTTGTTCTAGTATTATGTTGTGTATTCCTACTATAAATTTCATACATTCATAGACAGGGGAGTGCTATTATCTTAAATCTTTGAAAGACATCTTTTAATAATCCTTATACATCTTTCCATAATCTAAACGAACTCAAGATATATTTTTTCCCTGCTGCTCCCCATAGTAGGAGCCCATAATTTAACTGCATAGTAAACTTACACACTGTGTTTTTTTCATCCATGATTTGAGAATTTCATTTTAGCACATGAATGACCTGTTTACTTTATTTCATATCTTACCAACATGTCAATTCCATTTTAAATTATTTTCAGTAACTAATCTTACATTTTAATTACTTGACAAATTTCCTATTTGCAGTGTAATATTTGCTTGTGTTCTGTTGCATAGTCTGATCTGCATAAATTATTTTTTATTTATATATATAAGGACATCCTTGTCTAATAAATGCATATTGATTATTTCTAACAATGCATTTGCCTTTTTCTGCAGTTCTTTTATTATAACACTTGTTATAACTATACATCTGCATATTTAATAGCTAGCTCTCTTGCATTTGGTACTTTCTTTTTAGAAAACCATTTATATGCGAAATAAATTAATAAAGTCTCAATTTTTGCTCTTGTGGTATACTGTGTGTTATGCATTTGAAAGATGATCAATTTTTGTTTCAATTTCCTTCTGTTTTATGTATTACCTCAACACACTGCTCTCTGTTCTGCAAGTAAGATCTAACCCACTCTAACAGAATACTCCTAATCTCTTAATTTTCTAATTTTCCTATTCATTTTTCAATATCTACAACAGTCAAATCTTTAGTAAGGTAGATACAGATGGCTATCACATATTCCTTTCTATCTACTATTGCTTAACAGTTATATCATTTCCTCTTTAATTGCATGTATAGTTGATTTCCCTTTTGGCAAACCAAACTAGTATTCTGATACTATACTTTCTGCAGTAATTCATAGCTACTGTAAAAATAATCCTTCCATTACTTAGGAGAAAACAGAACACAAATATATGATGAAATTGCTTGTTTGTAAAGTAGTTAATGCTATTTTTACTCTAATTTTATTTAGTTTAATATCTGCTAAATTTATAACTATTGATCCATTAAAAAAACTTTAATTTTGTGCTGAAAATAGTCATAATTTCTGATTAGTAATCATTTTCAATAGGCCTGTCTTAAATCTAGTGAAAACAGCTCACCGATGTCAATCATAATATTGGAATTTGAAGTTGCACTTTTAAGTGCCTCAATCAATATATAGAGTGTGAAACAGCCAAGAGTTTATGCACATTTAATGGGCAGAGTAAAGGGACATGTTATCACTGAATGCACAAACTGTTTTCCACTCGCTCTTTCTCTGAAATAATTGGAAGAGAATATGCCACACACAATATGTTAATTAGGAACACATTATTGACAAATGTACGTCATGGCAATTATAATCAAAGTTAAATTCATAATTGAGTAAAGAATATTAATTGTATAGATCTACATCTTAAAGAACTTTTAGAACAAGTGTGTGCATAAATTTTTGTAGATTTGCTTAAAAAGTATCAAGAAATAGGTTTCATCTTAACAAAACAAAAGAAATTTGTATAGAGGTGTAATAGAAGCAATACTTATATATTTGGCAGCTGTTCATTCCCAGATATCAGATTTTTATTGTGGAGAAATCTAAAACAAGTTTCCATAGCAATCTATTAACTACTGACTTCCTGAAAATTAAACTTAGGATAAGTACCAGTTAAATAACAGAAGCTATATTCTTAATTATCAAAACTAGTTTTGCGTAATTCAACAGCAAGTGGAGCATAAGATTATCAAATCAACTCACTAGATAATTAAGAATATATTAGTTGCTTCACTGTATTGGTTCCGACACGAAATTAAATGTTATATTTAACAGAAGGTAATTTAATGTGAAAGTCACAAAATATTTTTTCAGTTATGTCAGGTGTGCTAGAATGAAATAATCTTAAAATTTAAGCATAATTATTGCCTAAAAATTTTATTTAAGTAATCTTGCATATGCTGCTTCCTCTGAGTGGGAATAAAATGATTGTGGGATACATCAGTACTTACTATAGCACACTCTGCATGTAAAATGTGTGTCAATTCTTGACTGGTTTTTTCCTGTATTTATAGATTTATATACAGTTGCTTAATGATTTCATGCCCATAATGGCCTGTAAAACAAGAAAATATGTAACATTCTTAGGGCTTTCATGACTGACATTGTTATTAAAATTGAACATTAAATGGGCTATTTTGCCAAGGCAATTTAATTATTTAAAGCAACAACATTGAAAAATAACCCAGTAATGATAAATTTTAATAATATAGTAAAAAGTTGCCTATAGAAGCATAGAAAGCATTGTTTTCACTGTCATAAAAAGTTGAAAGGCAAAAGTCTATAAATACAGGAAGGACAATTTTGAAATATTGGCTTAAATTGACTAACCTTCTATTTTTCATTCTGATATTAATTGGAAAAATTCCAAGATAATTGCTATATTTTACCAAAATTATCAGGATTCAAGAAACTTGTAATTGAAATTTTCCTATAAATGTTTGCACACACATATTTACCAACTAAAATAATAAATAAACTATTAAATATGGAATTCATTTCTCCCGTTACTTTTAAAAACAATGTAATAATTGTCGAATAACAAAAAGCCTGTAAACTCATTTTTTTAACGTAGTTTGGTGAGTTGGTGGTATTTCAAGGAGGATTACCAATACATGTTTTTAGTTTTTTTGTTGATATTTCTTAATTGTTATGTTCTTTATTTGTATATTTGCTTATCTGTGTTTGTTTTTAATATACACATAAAAAGCAAGTAAATTTTGACTGCTCACCAAGTACCTTAGATAAATGTTTTGTATTTATCACAGTTATATTTAACAAGGCATCAAGAAGCAAGTTCTTTGTGGTGTTAACAATTTTTTTTTGTAAGTGTTTGTTGGAGCAATGCTGTACATAGACGTGGCTAACCCTGTCCTTTGCTGCTGCTGCTCTGCACCAGTGTTTTGGCTGTCATTGTTGGTTGTCATGGATGTTACAGTTGTTCCTGGGTATTGTATTGGCTGCTGTGGTTATCGTCACTGGTATCTTTTCCTATTATCAAGAGAGTAAGAGCTCCAAAATTATGGAATCATTCAAGAATATGGTGCCTCAGGTAAGTTATGATAAAAAATGCAGCGTAAAGTGATGGATTAAAGAAAGATCAACAATAATAGTAATAATAACAGTAATTATTTATCAATCAGTAGAACACATGTGTACTACATATCGCCAAATCTCTCTCTCTCTTTTTTTAAATAGTGTTATCTATTTAAATATAATAATTTACAAGGTGACTCAGCTCATCCAGCACATTATAAAGTTATGCAATCCTGTTCTTTTACAGGCAATTTCATAACATAATTGAAGTGCTTGACAATTTTTAATGACAATGAACTGCTATATAGGGGATATGATCAGATCTTGCAGTGTACATAAGTTTCTAGTATGAGAAGATCTGCAAATAATACTTGCAGTATCAGAATTCCAGTATAAGTAAGGGTTTATTCCATTTATTCATGTCTGTACCATAGGACATTGCAAGAATATAGCCAACATATAATGGTCATAGATAAGTTTCTGGCCTAATGTAGGAAACTCCAATTCATTGTTACAATGTTCATGTTGTCTGATACCACTACATTTTCTTTTCAGCCATACCAATTTGCTAGTAGAGGCTCATAGACAGATTGCATTATACAGGACCAGGGTAGCATTGGAACCAAAATACTTAATTTCGAAGAACAGATTTTGGGAAATGTGAAGGCATATCTTCCAATGATATAACACAATAAACCTTATAGCCTGATGTGCCGGAGGTTCAAACTCCATGTCTTCTATTTATCTGCATAATACAGCATAATATTCAAAATTGATTCTTCTTCTCATTTGGTGGTACAGCCTAGGTTGAGCCTTGGCCTGCCACGGTGACCTCTGCATCCTCTACCTCTGTCCTACGACTTCATTGATAGAGAGCAGTATTGCAGGAGAGCATGTGATCAGCATACTGGCACTATTGTTTACAGAACAGTAATTAAAATTTTAATTACAGAAGGAATTTCATGAATTGATATTAAACAATGCCTTGACAGAAGTATGGGTAAGCTTTCCCCTTTTTATTTCACTGTGGAGGGGTGGTCAAAATTATTTTACTTGGGCAGTCAGAGCTTGAAGATCATCCACATGAAAGTAGGCCGGTGATGTGTTAACACAAAAATACATATCCCTTGCCAAGGAGGAAGTTCTGAGGGACAGACATCTGAAGACAAAAGAAATAGCTGCAAGTTTGGGGCTTTATAAAATGTTGTGCTTTACATCCTTCAACAACCTTTGCATATGCTTATCCATTCAAGGGTGTCCCAAATTCTTTCAGCTGTTCAAATACAAGTGTGCATGGAATGTTCTCAGAGGTTTTTAAAGCTTAGCCATGTAATGAGAAGGCAGTACTGAAATCCATTGTCACAGGAGATAAAACTATGGTTCTCTACTATGAGCATGTTTCAAAAACAGAATCAGTGGAGTGGGAGAGGAAGGATGAAGCATCCCCTAGAAAGGCCAAGGTTACACACTTCAAGAAGATTATGGATGACAATTTTTTGGTACTACTGAGAAATTTCACTTGAAAGAAAGAACTTAGGGAAGACTGGGAAGTACTATTGTGAGCTACTGTATTAATTGTGCAGTGTCACTGGAATGTCGAGTCAAAAAGTTTGTCTGCTGCATGAGAACCTATCAGTCTGCACTGCAATTCATTATGATTCACCAAATCAACAGAATACTGGAAAAAATCAAGAGTTGATAAATTTGCATCATGGCCAGGATTCAAACCACAGATCTTCAACCTTCCATGCTCTAACCAACTGAGCTACCGTTTCCTCCCCCAATTTTATATACATATCTAGACAGTCTCTGTGGTCTAGTGGTAGCTGTCTGTGTAAGGTTTTTTTTTTTTTTTTTTTGAGTTTTTCCTTATCCTGAGAAAGTCAATGTCAGCTAATTTAAGGTGCCAAGGACTCCAAGCTCTATTGTGTCATCGTTATTTCATTTCATTCATTGCTACATACTTATACCTATAGTATTCAGTCCAAAATTTATCAGATATCAGGAGAAGTTCAATGCAGTCAAAGTGGCAATAAATAAAACATTTATTTTTATGTAGTTTGGGGTTAAACTAAAAAATTAGGGTAGAATCTTAGCATTATGAGTCACTTCTTAAGGAATAGATCTCTCACAGTAGAGAAAAATCTTTAGGATATAGAATCAGATGAGAGAGATTCATGGTTCTGTGCTTAGAGGAGGACACAGAGATTAGTTCGTTAAGTGTCAGCATGGAAGCTAATGCGAAAGAACTATTTCAACAGAAAGAAACTATTGCACATGAAAAAGAAATCCCCTAAAAATCTACGTAGAAATTCAAGTAAATGTGTGTTATTTAAGCACTTTTAAAAATCCTGCAAAATTATGACATGATTTCAATGGCTTGACTGTCAGGATGTTAACCTCACAAACCCAAATACCTTAACTGTATGGACAATAATAATTGGAAAGATGTGCTATTGTGCCAGTTATTGCAAAAATAGATAATTTCGAACAGTATATATACCATATAGTAATCAGTACTAAATTTGATGTCAACATGAAGGTTGCCATACTGTTTCTGGCTGGTATACTTTTCAACGTGCAGCTTGTTGTTGTTCAAACACTTGGAGTAAAATCCTAGCTGTTCCCAGAATGCTAGTAAATTGAATATTCTTGGGTACTTTTTTAAAATAAGCATTCTGTACATTCTTTCTGTAAGGGTAAAACAGGAAGTATCTGGAAATGTTGTGGTGCCATAGTAACATTATTCTTTTTACTTTTAGTCTTTCTTTTATGTATATTAACACCTTTCTTTGTGAATTTCTATTACTGAATTTCTTTTTCAAATGTTGTGACTGCAAGCAATACAGAAATGAGGAGAAACAATATGAACCTCAGGAACATGCGAACATAGATTAAGCATGAAAGAGTAAGGAAGGAATAGATGATTTTGGTATCAATCTGTAAAATGCAGGTTTGCATTTTACTAAATTGCAGGATGAGCTGTATCACCAAAGCTGTTGCCCAAGAATAATTGGTTTCTATAACAGCATGAAGTTTTATGAAGGTAAATTGGTTGCATAATAAAAACATGAAACTTAAGAATTGTCTGATGACAGAATTATTTCACTATGTCTGATGAGAAAATTATTTCACTATCAGGAGACCAGTGACTTCTTGGTGACCCTGTATAAAATAAGAGAGAGATTAGAATTAAGTTAGCAGATAAAAAAGAGCATTGAGAGATAGGATTTATGCTAAAAAGGGAGGGGGGCAGAATACTAACATCAGAGATGCAATAAAAATAGAAAGGTATTTATTTTATCACCAAAAATTTTAAGGTACTAAACTGAATGATGTCGAGCTGCAGTATAGAATTTGCATGTTGCATGTCAATAGAAGCAGTGGATGATTGTATTTAGTGTTATTTATAATGGACATAAGATGTTAGCCACAAGAAATGTTGCTTCTAATGGGTACTATAGTAAAATACACTGCACTACATTGGTGTTGCTTCTCGAATGAGTAGAGCAAAATTAATGTTATACTCATTAAACAAATAAACATTAAAGCATTTCATTTAATGTGTAGTTAAAGGGCCTGAATGTTTATCTGTTGTATTTTATGTTTTTATGAATAGTGTAAGCATTTGTTGTGAAGAGCAAGCTCAATAAACAGCATAAGAAAGTTAACACTCCATAGTGATGCAAAATTGCTTCAAAGTTTTAGAATAATAAGTCATATTGATTACCAGTACATGAAACCAATATCTGAAATCTCAGAGTGTGGATTCATGTAAATCTTGCACAAAAGTTAACTTTTGTTTAATCACATTTAAAAGTGTAAATTTCATCATATTTCTTGGTATTATATTATAAACAATTTTCTTGGGAATATGGATGTATGTTTAATATAAGTGACTGCTTAGGCAATAAAAGTAATAATCTCAAGGGGAAGGCATCTGTGAAAATTTTAACTGCAGATTTGTATCTTGTTTCATTTTACTTTAAATAAAATTTTCATTATGTGACCTGTGATAAATCATGTTAAGAGTTTTGAAGGATTGTATAGGGAAGGAAAAAAGAGTTAAAACATATTCATACTTTGTATTTTTAAAAATGTTAAATATACTTGGCATCAACTCAGCCTTTCTGATGAGAGGTTTTAAAGACTTATCACATATATGTTGACTACTAATAAACTACTTATGAGGACAGGGAGATTTTACATTAGGTAAGAAATGCTGACTAAACCTGAAGATTTTGCTCCGCTGGTCTGTTTGGAGCCTAAAGGGACATAGCCAACATGTGCAGAAGTTGCTTAGAGTTGGAGCTTCTGCTTCTGTGTCACATGAATGAATGAATTTATTCAGCATAGCAAATACAAACTACAAAATCCATACTAAAGAACTATGCAGTTTAAATTACTTTGTGTAAATATATAATTGAAACATCTTTCTTTTCTATTATAATTGGGACCAAGTTCTGTAGAATACCAGAAGAGAAGCCTGACCACCCAACATCCAGCCTATCATCCCATAAATTCTGTATTATTAATCACAAATTCTACTAGCATTTTATCTCAGTTTAGTTGCTGATTTTCTTATAGATCCACAACACTGTTGTTATCAGGATATTCAAATCACCCACATAATCATTTGTAATTTTCTGCACATTTAACTCCTTCCACATATTTATTCATCTCTGTCAATCACACCACATTCAACATATTCTTTCTTGCCTCATGAATACATGATATTTGTGCATTTATATAAACTTAAGAATTTTTTTATTATTAAGATTACCAAACATTTTTGGACTCTGATATCTTTAATCTATAACTCAATTTCTTTCCAAATTCTCCACAAGATATGACTCGGCTCTCTTTTAGATTTGTCCTTTCATGTAAAATTAAGCATTATCTCAATAGATTGTCCCTCTAGCATTTTATATCCTAAACCAATCCTTTAATGTCATTTCCACTATTTTTAATTTATTATCTATTCATCCTGCTCTGCTTGAGCTACCCTATTGGGTGAAGCATACTGTGATTCAAAAATAAGTTTACAGAAATTTCTGTGAATCAATGGTGCTTCCATTTTGTACAATTAAAAACTTTTTTTAATTACACCACAAAATATACAAAATTTGATGTGCCTAGTTTGTTCTTACTGCTACAAGTACTGTTATTCCTTCTCAAAGACACACAAGTGTTGTGATGTCAAGGCACTGAATCAAAACACCTATCACTGTTCCAAAATTGTATATTATACTTTTTTGCATCTGTATTTCAAAGGACCCTAAGTTTTTTTTCCAAGTTAAAACAATGTTACATTATTAACAGTAATGTTGTTAGAGAATATTTCTTGTTAAAGTTCTCTGGCATAAAATAACATTCTGTACCCCTGGTAAATTGAATCGTGACACAGCATAGTTTCAACATGAGGATAATTTTTGAGTACCTTTGACCTAAAGATGAAGTGAATTATATTATAGAATATTTTGAATTTAATGTTTCTTTTGTTCATAATAGTTCAACAGTAATTAATGTTCCATGTTTTGACATTTTGCAAATAAAACAAGGGAAATTTGTTTTGTAAAGATATTGGCCAATTATTGCCAAAGGAATAACCACTTTTCTCATTAATTCATTTATTTCAACATTTTACATGTAAAAAACTTTAAAAAGGTGTTAAGTTCACAATAAGCTGATGCTCTCCCTACATAGGCTCTAAAATGGTGTAATGCAATTTAAAGACCAATAGCAATAACTCCTCTCACAGGGTATGTCATAGTGAATAATTTATTAAAGTTTTGATTCCTTCATTGTGCATTTTTTATTTCTTTGTATCTAGCAGTTCACTGAAGATTATTCATATTCAACTTAGAAATACATGTAACTGTTTTTTGCTCAAAGGGCTTTTTATACCTAAGTAATTGCATTATAGTAGATCCAAAAACCATCATATTATGCATGAAATATTGATGGCAGTTCGATCATTCTATAAAAGTTAAATGTTGTTCTCAGATTTGTATCTTTAAATTTGCTGCTGGTATTAACATATATATATATATATACACACACACACACAAATAGAAAAGGAAGAATAATTGTAGCGTGTTCAGGTTAAAATGAATATTTATACTGTAATTTTTATCACTAAGGCAAGCACTTAACATTAAGGGTTTATGGTTTTTTGATAATTAACTCTAACTACTTACATGTATTTAAAAACATTCCCAGGTTTTGTTAAAATTACAAAAGTAGGTTAGGATAAAAATTAATATAAAGACTGTTTTTAAAGCAAGAGATGGTATATTTTGCAGTTTGCCACAGTGCTACGAGAAGGTGAAAAGCTGACATTACGTGCTGAGGATATAGTCTTGGGTGATGTTGTAGAGGTTAAATTTGGTGACAGAATCCCAGCTGATATTCGTATCATTGAATCACGAGGCTTCAAGGTGGACAACTCTTCATTGACAGGAGAATCTGAACCACAGAGCCGTGGTCCAGATTTTACACATGAGAATCCTCTGGAAACAAAGAATCTGGCTTTCTTCTCAACTAATGCTGTTGAAGGTATTTCTGGAAAAAGAATGTTAAATAAATTAAGAGTCTCTTGTTATTTCAGTTTCCAAATTGAAAATTGTGTACTCCCTAATCAATACTGACTTACAGAAAATCGCAGTTTTACAGAATGATAAATAGTTGATAGAAACCCTAGAAAATAATAAAAATGAGCTTTATTATTGTCAAAAAATAAAGTGGAAAGGTGGTAGAAAAAATTTGTAGAAAAATAGAATACTTTTAAGGTGAATAGCTATAAATTAAGCCATATAAATAAACTGAGATGTCAAATGCTATGGCCAAGTGGTTAGACTGTTCACCTTTCACTAGGCAACCCAGGTTCAATTATAGCAGCCATAACTGGGATTTATGGCAGATATAGCAACATCTGGTCAGGTTTCCTCCATGTCTTCTTGTTTTCCTCTGCTATTCATTCCACCATTGCTCCATCGTCACACTCATCCTTATCTTCACTTTCATTATCTAATATAATGTAGTTCCTGCCGATTCCCATGGGGCAGAAATTGTAAATGGACTATAACTTCTGCTCTTTGCCTCACCATTGTAGAACTGCAGTTCTATTTGGCATTAATACTCACTTATATTGTATTAACAATTAAAATAAGTAGACTAAACGTTTTGGCATTAAAAACAATGGTTTTTGGCACCTATAAGTTCTAATAAGTAAGAAATTTGCGACATAAAACTGAAAATTGGCATAAAAAATACATTTTATAATAATTTTAGCTTTCACAAATGCTTAATTATGAACTTAGGTCATTAAATTTCTCATAGATAATCCCTATTTTATTAACATATGATTACCAGATAAAAATACTATATATTTTAAAAGTATGTTATTTAAACTAATATAATGAATTTACAATCTGAAAAATTACTTGAATGTGGTATTTAAAAAAGGCAATTAGAAAATATACGTATGAAAATATTGTTTTTATTGTAAGAAAAATTATATTGTCTGTGTTTAACAGACACATTTTATAGTTTGTTTCATTTTCCCAGTAAACTACAGAAATAACTTTTTAAAATAACATTAAATGAGAACACCTTAAATGGCTTATAACTAATGAAAATGATAATCACACTGTAACATTAGTCACTTATTTTCTATAGTTTGCCTCATAATAAATTATAAGTTCCTTTTCCAAATTTTCACCAAAAATTCGTATCTTTTATCTGTAAGTTTGAAGGCAGAAAAAGCATGTTTCATTTTGGGCACATGATCAACAGCACTGTCAGTTTTATTTCTTGTCAAAATATTTGCCATTGCACACAAATACGAAAACACTTTGTCTTGTCTGAGTTCCACTTTCAGCCGAGTGAAGTTCAGTCACTTGTCTTATAAATTATGAATATATATATATATAATTTGGTTGCATTTGCAGTTTTATAGGAAAATATGCATATTTTAAGCATGAAACTAAGAAGTAAGCACTAATGTCAAAATTGACATTTATATGTACAATAAAACTACAAATTTTAAGCATTAAATGCTTATATCCTTCATCATATTTATAATGGAAAAAATAGGCACTTTCCTGAGGATCCACTCTCTAATAATAAGTTTGTATGATACATTAATATTGCTTTTATAATTGCTGTATAAAATTAAAGCATTTTTTTTAAAAAATGCTAAAATACAAAGACACTCAGAAGTAATAGTGCTTGGACACTTATTTTCCCATAGACACTCAGTAATTGCTCCACATATTCAATAATGTGCTTACAATATTTATTTGTCCACCATCTCTCATGATTTTAGTGCAGTGTAACTTTCTACATATTTTTCAATCACATATGCCACAATGTAGGAATACAAATTTCATCCATTTGACTTGGTGATATAATGTACGTATACATCATCCATTCCAATTTATTCTGGATTTACAATCACAGTTGAAGACATGAAACCCTTTTTTGTAATTGATTCATTCAAAAATGCACAATAACTGCTTTTGACACTTTCATTTCTGGTATAATAAAGAATGTCATAAGCAAAAAATGCATGCAGAAGGACAGATATAATTATATAAAAGAGCACATATATTTTAAATTTGTTTGGCATTTTTAGAATTACTTGCGAACAGCCACTGCATTAAATATTGGACTAGTACAATGAGCATTTTTGGGCCAATTATTATAGTTCCCATTGGTTTGAATTATGGATACCCATAAATGCTCCAATTATTGTACTCTTTCTTCTTATATATGATGTAAAGTTGCAAAAAAAGTAATGCATTTATAAATTTTCAAAATAAAAGTGAAAAATAAAAATTTCACAATATATCATGTTGATCATGTCCTCACAAATCATATTGTATCTACCTTTCAGTTTACCATAATTTGTGAAAAAATTTCAAGATAATCCAGGTTCTCTTCAGGTAGCTCTTAGTGTGTAACTTTTGTAAATTATAGATGATAAAATATGCTGTTCAAGGAATTATAATTACTTCTTAATTAATGTTTCAGTTTCTCTTCACCCTTGCAGAGGCATTTTGTTTCTAGATATAGACAATGGAAAATACACCAATAAAAGGAAACATTTTGACTCTAATTTGACTAATTTAAAAAAATCAAAAATCAAGTATATCAGAGTGATAAATGTAAATATCAGTTTTATACTGTAATTTTCATGGATAATGCTCTGCATTTTTAGGTACTGCAAGAGGTGTTGTCATTAGCTGTGGTGATCATACTGTGATGGGTCGAATTGCTGGTCTGGCATCAGGTTTGGACACTGGAGAGACCCCAATTGCCAAAGAAATCCACCATTTCATCCACCTTATCACTGGTGTGGCTGTATTCTTGGGAGTTACTTTCTTCGTTATTGCCTTCATCCTGGGCTATCACTGGCTCGATGCTGTTATTTTCCTTATTGGTAAGATATAGCTACTTTTGCAAAAAGTCAATAAACTTGTATGTTTGGAAAAATTTTAATGGATGTATAAGAGGAAAAGAAACCTTTTTGGAATTGAAATGGATATCATAGAAAGAGTGATAGATAATAGTATGGGCAGCTTTAAGGATTAATGTATGGGCCTAAGGAGAATGTGATGGAACAGTTCAATTGGAGCTCTTTGAAGAGATTAATAAATTTATATATAGAATATTACCTGTTGTATATTTGCAGCATATGTTACATGTACCCTTGTCCACATCCTCAGTTACTAGTCAACTGAAAGGGCAATTCAAATTGCATCTTAGGCACTTAAAGCTGACTTCTGGCAGGAATGTACAAATTTTGCAAGTAATCTGTCATTCATTGGGATTTTGAAATCAGACTGTCTTATCTTTATTTAGATCTCTTTCCATAAGAACCTCCTATGGTGGATATGCTAATTTTAACAATTTTTATTTCTTTTCTATTTCATGATTCATTTCTCAAAAATGATTTGCCATAACTGATTTATCTGTTTATTTATATTCTGGAATGCTCTTAAAAGTCTGACATTTATATTTCTTTCTGTTTTTCCAATGCATATTTTATTTCAATCCAAACAATCTAGTGGATGCCTGGTTTCTTTACTGGGGAAGTTTTGTCTATATGATTTAACCTAATATCAAATAATATAGACAAAATTTCCCTAGAAAGAGAAACAAAACATCTACCAGATTGATTATTCAGATTGTAATAATATATATAAGGTACAAATTCAAAAGTTTCACATACCACCCAATTTACCACAATAAGTTCAAAAAGATATTCAAAGAACAAGGAATTATGTTAGCCCCAAAGAACAATTTTAATATAAAGAACTTATTAGGTTGCAGAGTAAAGGACTACATACCAACAGAATAAAAGTTAGGTATTTACGAAATAGAATGTGCAGAGTGCGATAAAAAATACATTGGAAAAACGAAGAGGAATTTGGGAATCTGGAAAAAAGAACACTTCAGAAATATTCGCTTAAAACAAATTGATAAATCAGCAATAGCAGCACACTTTTGGAATAAAAATCATGAAATTAAACCAGAGATAAAACTACTTAAACAACTTCATAACGCAATAGAACTTTCCACTTGGGAAAACATTTTCATTACAAAAAATAAGGGTAATTTGATGAATTTTGATTTTCCTCCATTGGATGAACTCAGCAAATTCCAAATAGAACCAACAGATGCCGCCACAAGAACACCGAGAGACCCAACCGCCACGTTTAACAACAGTTTATCAACAGGCTGAAGATGGGAGGGATCGCTCCCGAAACATATGTCCAAATTTTATGCAAGTGAATGGAGTTAGTGTGAAAAAAACTGTATTACATTGTTTATATATATTGGAAAACAAAAAGAAATATAAATGTGAGACTTTTAAGAACATTTCAGGAATGTCAGATGTAAACAGATAGTTAAAGCAGCCGTGGCCAGCCATTTGTGGGAAATGAATCGTGAAATAGAAAGTAAATCAATATTGTTAAAATTAGCATACCAATCACTGGAACTCAGCTTATAGGAAAATATTTACATGAAGAAAAATAGCCATATGAATTTGAAAATCCCAAATGACGAATTAATTGCAGAATTTTGCAACCTTTGTTAGAAGACAGCTGTAAGTATTCAAGGTGCAATTTGACTAGCAGCTGAGTATGTGGACAAGAATCCATGAAACATGTTTTGGCAATAAAAGTTGGTAAGTGGAGAAGTAAGAGTGCGTAATCGACATACCAGCCAAAACATTTAATTTATTATTATGTTCTCCTTTGTGGAAGTTCTACAAAGCAGCATTTAAGTAATACTATATTGTTAATTTGTGATTAGTACAAGAGTAATGAAAAATATAAAAAAATATAAATAGAGATTTCTTTGGATGCAAGAACTAAAACATATAATTGAAAACATTTTATAATACAGTCGAACTACACACTCTTATGCTTAGTTCGACTGTATCATAAAATGTTTTCAATTATATAATTGGCTTCACTATGAATGTTCCAATTAACATTTTAGTTAACTAAAACATAGTTTGTAATGTGCTTTTCACATTGCCTGGAATTGAAAACGTCTAGTATGGCTACTATATTTGATTAACAAGTATGCTTTTTATAGGTATTATTGTAGCCAATGTACCAGAAGGTCTGCTGGCTACTGTGACTGTATGTCTAACCCTGACTGCAAAACGTATGGCCTCCAAGAACTGTCTGGTGAAGAACTTGGAAGCCGTGGAAACCTTGGGCTCCACCTCTACGATCTGCTCTGATAAGACAGGCACATTAACCCAGAACAGAATGACTGTCGCTCACATGTGGTTTGATAACCAGATCATTGAAGCTGATACCACTGAGGACCAATCTGGTTAGTATTGCTTTCTGATTGATAATTATTTGTGTAGGATATATCGAGCTACCCTGTAGTATATGGAACAAGAGCGCGCTTGCAAAACATTATATAGATCTCTGCAGTTGTTACCAGGCAGACATTTTTGAATGCCCGTATTTATTATTGCTCTGCTCTCATCATCATTTAACATTACTGTACATTTATAATTTAAAAAACAAAATGTAACTATTTGTTATTTTCAGTACAATCTAGAAAAATGACCACTCTGATTAAACACATCCCACATCTTTGGAATGTTCTTGAAAACCCCATAGTAACTCTGTGTACATTGTTATGAATATCTCTGCTGATATTTTCTGTGAGTTGTCTAGAACAGTTGCGTCAAACTGACATCCTGCCTCCATCAATAAAACAGTTTCACTTTATATTTTATCATGAAAACTATCTATTGAAGTTGCAGTGATGTCACTGCTATTATGTTGATACATCCGTCATCTATCTGAAGGCAGTGGCTATTTAAAGATAGAGGCATCTGTTTTCACAGCTCAATAACTAAATCGATTAAGATTTTAAAAAAGGGTGTAACTTTAAAAAAAGAGGAGAAACAGTGATGGGAAGAACCTAAATTAAAGTGGTTAGAAAAATAGATTATCTTAGATTTTCTATTAATGGAAGCTGGAGTGATCAGAGAAGAAAGGTGTGGCAGGTGGAAAAATGGCTACGAATCTGTGGTGAGATCTTATTTAAATAAAATAACAAATCTGAAAGTAAAAGGATTCAAATGAGTATATGGCTGAATTGTAGAAAATAAAATGCTATATGAAAATAAAATTTGGAGACAAGATGGAAGGTTGAAATTAGTAGAGCTATACATATTCAATTTGTAGATTGATTCCCTCTTTTTTTTTCTTCTTTTTTTTATGTCTGTTAACTACTGAGGCATCACAGTGGATGGACACTGATACATGAGATGAAATGATAAACTACAAAGGATTTTTTTAAGGAAGAAAGTGTTCCATGCCTAAGTTTAGGGTACTTCCCTGGCATTTGCCATTTATGAGGACTGAGGAAAGCCTGGAAGAAACCAGGCAGGATGATCCTGGTGGGCATTGAATCCCAGAGCTCTCACTGATGAATCCTCACAGATTGATTCTTGATTTAACTAAAACTTCTTCCAGTCGAGTTGCCATAATGGAACTAGGAAAGTAGAATGTAACAGAAATATAATAGTAAGAGCTCTGAAATACTGGTATAGAATGTGGCAGTTTGATAAGGATAACTCATGAACAAATCAAAGGGAAAGAAACTTGGATAAGTAAAATTCAGAAAAATCCGTCTAAAAATTCTCATGGGAACACTATGGGCAGAGCAAGACAGAATCAAGTTAGGATTTGAATGGGACTAAAACTGAATGGAAAATATTTGAATATTTGTTAATTACCTATTCAAATATGTATATCCCCATTAAATATACAACCATTGTTAAATATAAAGGGAAATGGAAGAAAGGAAACTCCACAACTTGTTAGTTTCTTATGAATTTTTTGGTTGATTATTAATAAACATGTCAGTCCTGGTGGTCTAATGGTGACCATACTGCCTCATAGACCCAAGATGGCAGGTTCAATCCTGGGTCATTGTTGACGGATTTTTTGGGTGTCAAATCCTAAGTATGGCTTCCTTTGGAAGGGAAGTAAAGCCTTGGCTCTATGTTGTAGATTTATCCCACATAAAAGAACCTGAAGTCTGAAAGAAAAGGCCATTGAGCAAAATTTATTGGCCATTTCACATCCTAAATTTAATAGAATGCTGATGACCTGAGATGTTAAAGAGCATCCTTAAATAAATAAAAATTAATAAACAATATTACTATTAAACTACATCTAGTTTCTGGATGCACAAATTTTATAAAATTGTAATAGCTTCCATTACCAGATTTAAGCTAACAGAACAGTCCATAGATAGAGGGTAACTGACAGCCATCCTTCTATAATGATGGTAATGTCCTTGAAATGATTTACTCCAAATCTTGCAAAACTAGGTATAAACTTGTAAGGCAGGTAGCCCAAATGGAACTTGGTAGAATGGCAAGTAAGGGAAGAATAATGGAAAGAGCACTGAAATATTGGTTTAGAATTCTAATTTTAGAGAAAATGAATTTGTTAAGACAATGGTTAGAATATCAAGAGAAAAGTTTAATAAATAAAGGATGGATAAATAGTCTTCGGAATAATTTGGTGAATAATGGATTGGGTGAGAGATGGATCAAAAGAAAAAATAATATGAACAATTTCTGGAAAATGGCAAGGAGGAGATTTGAGGATATAGAAATTCAAAATTTTTTAGTGAGGTAGCTGAAAAAACATTGTTAGTATTTTGTATTCTAATGAAAAATGCATGGGGAAGGCGAAAGTATATAGATGCAACAAATAAAGAGGGAGAGAAAGTATTGCTTTGGTGGGGACAGGAAAAGGTCTAAGAAAGGGTATACCACAAAATCAGTGTCCAATATATAGTGGAATGGAGGATATTAACCACATACCTATTTAAGTGCAAAGGAACAGAGCTGTAGAGGAATGAGTTTATTAATAATAAATGTCCCAAGATGGAAGCAAATGTAAATTTAACTGAAATTTGAAGAAAGATAGTAGGAATTTGGGATAATACTTAATAAAAGTGAAGAACAAGTGGACTTTGACAGTAAACAGGGACAATAGGAGATATAATCCATATCAATTTAGAAAATTGGAATTAAGCAATAGAATGTTAATATAAGAACAATGCTATAAATGAGGAATATGATTGGTAAAGAGCCAGGGCTGAACGCTGGCTATATTCACTCTATCAGTTATATTTTTCTTAGCACAATTAAATTTATTATTATAATTATTGTTGTTATTGTTGTTGCATGAAATATAACTTAACATTGCATTACATTGCATAGGTACAATCTTGTGGTGTTCAGAGTCTGTAAAAGCATTTGAAAATGTTACATATTGATCAGTTAGGCTTTTCATTTAAATACAGAATTTTTTAATCTTTCCGTTAGAAATAGTTGTTTATCCATCCTGAGCATTGCAACAAACAACTATTCAAAATCTGAGACACTTATAAGCTTATAATGGAAAACTTTATGAAATGTGTGCTGCTTGCAAAATTACAATAAAGGAAACAGCTTGTGCGCAAATGAGTTGGACATATCTGCTGTAGGATATGGTCCTTATTTTCATATATGCCCTCTAGTTTTTCCCTATAATAAAAATTATATAAATCAGATTGTAGGTCTGTAGAAACCTTCAACTATATGATTATATTGCACAACATTAAAATTTGCATCTGACTTAAAGTGCATTATTCTGATGTATTTGCATTCATAATAATGAAATTGAAGTCCTGTTTGTGATATTACCTAAACCTTTGAAGAAAATCATTATTTATGTTTATATGAGGAAGGTTTCTTGTGATACAGAGGACCATATGTTATGCACATGCCACATACAGCAGCAAATTTGTGAAGATGTTATAATAATAGGATTTTTTTTTCTAAGAACACAGTAGATTCATCAATTCGGTGGGAATGGGACAGTCAAACAAAAGATAAACATTATGAAGTTAAAGAGTGGCCAGTAAGGCAAGTTTGAGTCCTGGGTCTATGAGTGCCACAAATAAAGCATTGGTTAACTAAAGCAAAATTTGCTACCACCATTTTACACAAAGTTACAGTTAACAAAAAACGTCAGCCTTATAAAGAGAGGGTACAAGTTTCCAGTATTTAAAAGATATTTTTCCAAAATTAAGTGAAATGAACTGAAAGAAGGCATCTTTATTGGCCCACAAATTCATGAACTACAAGATTGTGTTTTTGAGGATACGATAATGGATAACAAGTAGCAAAACAAGAGTTCTCAAGACTGCACAGTAATTTTTTGAGGAGTGTAGACTACAATGAGTAATGAAAAACATGTTGTCGGCATACAAAACTTTGGGGTGTAATTTTTCATTGCAATTAAATTTCCTTTATTCCAACTTAACTTCTTTCCCCCTAATCTGGGTGTGGTGAGATGAGCACAGAGAACATTTTCAAATCACTGTTGGCAATTAATTAAAAATGCTCTTTATATATTTTTCAGACAATATCTTCCAAAAATATTTTTTAAAACTGTAAATAAATTTAATGGCAAAAATTAGTGAAATGGATGTAAGCTTCATAAATGAAGTAGTACTTTTTTTCAAACCTTTTTTCATATTTTTGCAAGATAACCAAAAAGAGCTTTGACCATACATAATTCTAGCAATTAATTTTGGATTCTTTAACATATTTTACATTAATTAATGTATTTTGGTGGTTAGATTTTGTGCATAGTAAAGGAAATATTTAAATTATGCATATTTTGAAAGTTTTTACAAGACATTTAAAACCTAATTTTCTGGAAAAACTTAACATGATAGGGTATTTTGAATTTCAAATCCAAATTCAGCACATACTAATTATAAAATATCAACTATTTTTACTTAAGTGCAAAACCAACAATTAAAATTTGTTGTTAATTGTTATCAGACACTTAGTAAATTGCAGTCATAAATAGATTCATTGAATGTGTACTATCATCATTCTGTACTAGGTACACAATATTGGTTTCCTCTGCCATTTTAGCAAAAAATAGGGTCACATATATAAAGTATGTCATATTATTAGAAAATAATTTAACTCAAGCGTTCATTTATTGTACACTGCACCCGTATTTTAAATCATACAGTAGATTGTTGGCTTCCTAATAAATTTGTTTGGGCTATTAATATTTCCACTCAGGCAAAATCAATCCTAGTTGCTATAAAACTTTAATAAATTGATTTGACAAAACAGTAATAATATTGAATTTTTTTAACATTGTATGTAGTGTGCAGAACTTCTGTAATGTGTGATTTTTCTACTTAATGCACAGTAATAATGCTGGTAATTCTGTAATGTGTGATTTTTCTACTTAATGCACAGTAATAGTGCTGGTAATTCTGTAATGTGTGATTTTTCTACTTAATGCACAGTAATAGTGCTGGTAATTCTGTAATGTGTGATTTTTCTACTTAATGCACAGTAATAATGCTGGTAATTCTGTAATGTGTGATTTTTCTACTTAATGCACAGTAATAGTGCTGGTAATTCTGTAATGTGTGATTTTTCTACTTAATGCACAGTAATAGTGCTGGTAATTCTGTAATGTGTGATTTTTCTACTTAATGCACAGTAATAATGCTGGTAATTCTGTAATGTGTGATTTTTCTACTTAATGCACAGTAATAGTGCTGGTAATTGTGCTTACAAGTTTGGAAAAATAATTGCTTACCATTTAAAGAATCTTTCCAGAAGAATCAATATTCATTTAAGTGAAACCAAAAAGAGTGTTCCAATATTCCAACTCACAGAGATTATTAGTGTCTGTTTCTTGTGTTTGATTCCAAATTGAACTAATATTGAAATTTAGTGCGATTTATGTAGTGAATTTATAGTCCTTATATTGTTTATATGTGAAGCTTTTAATGCTTTTCTGCAATCTTATTTTTTTTTCACTCCCTCTGGTTCCTGAAAATGTTAAATTTCACTACATAAGCGGACCAATAAAACAGTAACAAAATATTTTCTAGACACTGAATATGCATAGAATATTTTATTAATAAATTTTTTTTCATTTTCAGGTGTTCAGTATGACAGAACAAGTCCAGGTTTCAAGGCACTGGCCAGAATTGCAACACTGTGCAACCGAGCTGAGTTCAAACCTGGGCAGGAAGGTGTTCCAATACTGAAGAAGTAAGTAAATAATATTTCTAAGAAATATAAAATTTGTTAAGGGAGCAGACAATAAAGTTAAAATAGTCATGTATAGTATACAAATAAAATAAATGAGAAAGGGCTATGAGGTCTACATGTAAAAATGCCTAATTATGAGGATTATTTGAAAAGTTCTTTAAATGACCTACAGATTGCAGCAGTAGTTCCAAACCTATCAATGATATCAAAATCTGCCATCTTCCACAGAAACAGCTATGTGATAATGGTTCACTAAATGAGGAACTGATTTTATCAGTTGATTCATGATCAACAACGAAACATGCATACTGAAACAAAACCCTGGAGCATCATGATTTTCACTGCCAAAGAAATGTGAGTGAAGACTGCCAAAAAGGTCTGGCAACAGTTTTCTTGGATGCTGAAGATATCCTTTTGATTGATTTATGTTTCTAATGAAACATATTACTGGAACATATTATGCTAACATTTTGGACCAGCTAAAGGCAAAAATGTGTGAGAAGAGATTGCATTTACCAAAGAAGAAAGTGATCTTGTACCAAGACAATGCTCACCCTCATACATCATCGCAATGGTGAAAATCAATGAACTGGACTATGATTTGCTGCAACATCTGTTTTATTCCACAGATTAGACTTAAATCTCTCCACAAAACTGAGAAAATTCTTTGAGGGAAAATTTGTTTTTCATCTATTGAAGAACTTACAGAATTAGTTACGGGTATTTTGCATGCCTGGATCAATCAGACATCATTGGTGGGATAAAGGCTTTAGAACATTGTTAGACCAAGTGATTAGATCAAAGGAAACTTATGTTGAAAAATTAGAACAATTTCAAAAGAGTCAGCCTTTATTTTGTTCATTCTGAGAACTTTACCAATGATACTCATATGTTAGAAGATATATGCAAAACTGTTAAAGCACTTGTCTGACTGTGTAATAGATGATGTATTCTAGAGGAATTTCTTTGGTTGTTGCTGAAGCCATTCCAAACAGCCACTAAACCTCATTATTCAAATGGAGCAATTCAAGTATTTTCTAGTTTTTGCAAAAAGATGGAAATAGCAGAGGATGAGTCGTGACTTGTATGGTGGATGGTGCAGTGTTTCCCACCTGAATCAGTATTTTTAAGATGGGACATCAAACAGTGGCAGAGGTGCAGCCTTTCCTGACAAAGTATACAGATTATCAGAACTGATATTGGTTTCATTCTATGTGGTTCAGAATTAATTCTCCTATTTCCCCAATTGAAACTGCTAACTTCACGTCATTAGTGATCACATTTCGCTTCTGTTTTTTTTTTTTTTTTTTTTTTTTTTTTTTTTTTCCCTGCCTTTTGTGTTATTTTCATTTTACAAACCTGTGTAATTTATTTTAATTCTGTTAAATTTTACAGTATCTCTTATAAAAAGGTTTTAGTGCAGAAGTGGTTACGCTACAGATTAAAAATATAGTTGTCCTTTTGTTTCTATTGTAACAAGATATTAAAACACATTTCAGGAGCAGAATAACTATTAATGGAACAGTAAAGTGACATTGAAATGTTTAACTTTGATAAGAATAGAATAAAATGTGATCTGATTATCAAAACTGATATTGGTTTCATTCTATGTGGTTCAGAATTAAGTCTCCTATTTCCCCAATTGAAACTGCCAACTTCACGTCATTAGTGATGACATTTCGCTTCTGTTTTTTTTTTTTTCCTGCCTTTTGTGTTATTTTCATTTTCATTTTACAAACCTGTGTAATTTATTTTAATTCTGTTAAATTTTACAGTATCTCTTATAAAAAGGTTTTAGTGCAGAAGTGGTTACGCTACAGATTAAAAATATAGTTGTCCTTTTGTTTCTATTGTAACAAGATATTAAAACACATTTCAGGAGCAGAATAACTATGAATGGAACAGTAAAGTGGCATTGAAATGTTTAACTTTGATAAGAATAGAATAAAATGTGATCTGCTTTATGCATAATTTATAATAGTGTTGGAATACTCTCCAGTTCATGCTTAATTCATTGATGGTTTTTAATGCAGATTTGCTTTAAGAATGTGTATAATTTTCTTTAAAGGGAAGTAAATGGTGATGCATCAGAAGCTGCTCTGCTGAAGTGTATGGAATTGGCTTTGGGAGATGTAATGAGCATTCGAAAGCGCAACAAGAAGGTGATGGAAATCCCCTTCAACTCCACCAATAAGTATCAAGTGTCTATCCATGAAACAGAAGATCCCAATGATCCTCGGTATCTTATGGTCATGAAGGGAGCTCCAGAAAGGATTTTGGACAAATGCTCTACCATATTCATTGGTGGTAAGGAAAAGGTTCTGGATGAAGAGATGAAGGAAGCTTTCAATAATGCATACTTGGAGCTTGGAGGACTGGGAGAGCGAGTGCTAGGTAAGAAAATGAAATCAGTCCTTGGAGTATTTATATCATTAGATAAACAAATTTTGAAAGGTATACTTTAAATGAGTCTCATTTTATTTAAAAGCTCCTTAATTTTAAGATTGCCCTATAGGAAAACGTGTTAACATTAATAACAAATATATCAATGTAGAAAGACAAAGAAATAATATATGTGAATATCATACTAACAACAGTAATAGGTACACTTATTCAAGCCCTTGCACAGTAAAAATTGTTAAAATGATAATAGGTGTTATAAAGTATATAGATGATTCCTTAAAAGGATAATGGATAATAGATTTTCTGAGGGAAGCCAGTGAGATAACTCTGTCTTAGGAGACCAAATAAGGCCCAAAACATTGGGGAAAAAAATTAAGGATCATACCTCTACCACCAACTAATAATCCAGTTACTGTGATGTCAATTTTGTATTTCTCTTTATAATAGGGCACAATGGGTTCTGTATTTTTTTCTTTTTTAAATCTACTTCCACTGGTCTGATGGGATTCAAATCAGATAATCAGATCTAAAATCATATGGGTTGTACTGTTCAGTTTACATGCTATGCAAGTCACTTCTTTATGGCAGTGAATCCATTTTCACTGAAAGCATTAGCAATCAAGTTTTGAAAGTTATGATACCTTGAGTTGTGCAGTGTTTCTCTGAATGGGCAATATCCCAAGACATCAGCAAATATTTTGGGCTCTCTGCAGCACCACTGGCAGAAGGTATCCCCTTGCATCTCCCCATAACAGTTTTCATTACTGTGAACTTTGGTGGTCATCTTTAAAGTATTTCATCTTTAAGGTATATTTAAGGAACATCATAGGCTCTGATTATGGTTTAGTTAAATTTATTGCAATAGTAATGTGCAAATATACTTTTATTTTGGAATCTTATAACATGTTTTCCATTAATGAGTAAAGGGTGGAGTGATTGCTTTTTACACACCATGCACTATTTTCTTGGCAATTGGCATGGCACTTATACTATAATTGGACTGTGAAGTCATCAAATACCTATATACTCGCCCTATGTTGTAGTGCATTTACTGTGTTTATGGATTCTATCCATCAAAATTTGAAGTTTTCTGTCCAAGTGCATTGGTAGTATTATGTAGTCACTCGCGATAGGTTAATCCACCTGTGGTGCCTCAGTAGTAAAAACAAACATTAAACACTACAAAAAAAAAATAGGTTAATATAGTTTATGATGAAGTTGAATATTTTGAGTTGGTTTTGTAACACTTATATTTTACTTGTACTTATTTTTACTTGAACACGTTTGGAGTCAGTATAGTTAGTCTACTGGAGATATGGGCACAAGTATTCTCAAAACATATCCATATGAAACCATATAAGTGAAGTAAACAATCTCAGATTATTGTTTTACTTCACTGCCAATAACTTCTGAAAAATAATTAATATTACTTAGTGATGTATTAAGGTTATTTAAAGTAAGACAATGAATCACCAACTCTTAGTGATTTTGTTTCATTTAATATCATTGTATGCCTAATTGAAGGAAGAGGTAAATTGTTGCATTGGGGTACAAAAGAATTAATGTTTCACTTCAATGTGTATATCAGCAGTAGTATGAGAATATAAAATGTGGTAGGCCTCTGATTTTTATTCCTGTTGTATGGTAAATAACAACCAAGCTACTGGATTGCAAAGATATACAACCAGAAAGTTGTTACATGAAATATGAACAAAAAGGATGTCTAGAAAACCCCTGCTAATAAAATAGCTTGTGAAAGTCTCCAAAACAAAAGACAGTTTTGATTACATTGGTGTAGGGGTAACGTGCTTGTCTCTATCCTACACTATAAACATGTTCACACTAACTTACATTTCCTAGTGTTGTGCAAGTAAGTGGAGTAGTGTGAACATGTCTATTACATTAGTGTAGGATATATTACCACTCCATTGTCTACAGCTTTGGAAGTGCAATTTAAATAATGCTTGTCTCTGACGGAGGCCCAGTTGGGTCAAGCTGCCTAGCTGAAGTTTTCAATCAGTGTTTATCCTCAGTCTTTGGGATAAATATCAGATAGCTTCAGTGCTTTAGGTTGCTGAATTCATTTGTGCTATCATTAAAAGTTAAGTTTCTATAAAGAAGTGCAT
Source organism: Metallyticus violacea (assembly GCA_030762175.1). Classification (NCBI taxonomy): domain Eukaryota; kingdom Metazoa; phylum Arthropoda; class Insecta; order Mantodea; family Metallyticidae; genus Metallyticus; species Metallyticus violacea. Next base: position 50,008,394 of record CM060830.1, read on the forward strand.
ATTTCAAATGTTCTGTTTGGCTCTTGATCTAAAAAGTAGTATGTATTAAGGGTGTGCTCCACTACTGCATCACATGACTGGTTCAAAAATAGGTCAGACAGACCACATCAATTCACAAACACACTAGATTTACTGTCTTAGTTTTATGTAGCATAATTTAGGACAGCTGGTGCTTAAATTTAAGTTTCTAGCAGTAGATAGGTGATAAATGCTTCAAATGCAGAAGCTTCAAAAAAAGATTACCAGACTGCCTCTGTGGTATTGTGATCAAAATGTCTGTTTGCAAATTTGAAAGTCTTGGGTTGAATACTATAAGGTTATTTGCTTGGACAAGGTTTTTTCTAGAGTTTTTTTCTTACCCTAAAAAGGTAGAATGGGTTACAGGCTCTGGGTTCATTATGCACTCAAACATTCACTCATTGTCTCTCCAGACCTTTGTTGTTATGAGGGACATTAAACTATAGCACCCCTCCCCCCCAAAAAAGAGAAGAAGAAAATTAATGGTCAAGGGAATTTACATAGAGGAAACAGTGGAACAATTGTCCTTCCCATAAATTGAGATTTTCCTTCATGCAGCCTAAAATGCTTAATAACACATTATAACATGCTTATTATCAGTAAATGTGTTGCTAAGTTCTTTTAAAATTAATTACGCCCTTCTACAAGTATTTTCTATGAAATCCTTATTAATGATAAAAAAATATAAAATATCAAGAAAAATTAACAAGGCTGCATTTTGAGACTACCTATGAAAATGCAATTTTTCTCTCAGATTTCAGCTTCTTTTTTCTGATTTTAGGTTTCTGCGATTTCATGCTGCCCTCTGACAAATTCCCACTTGGATTTAAGTTTGATTCTGATGATCCTAACTTCCCTCTTTCTGGACTTCGATTTGTTGGCCTCATGTCTATGATTGACCCTCCCAGAGCTGCTGTACCAGATGCTGTGGCCAAGTGCAGATCGGCTGGTATCAAAGTCATTATGGTTACTGGTGATCACCCCATTACTGCTAAGGCAATTGCCAAGTCTGTAGGAATTATTTCTGAAGGTAAGTAGCTTAACATTTTGAGAGTCTGTCAATCTAGTCCTTTCAATGCATGTTTATGAAAATATTTTATTTGCAAAAGCATGTTAATGTACATCAATACTTTTTACCTTAAATCTTTATAGAAATAAAATTGTTAATAAAATTGCTATTAACAAATTCTCTGTTTATGCCTTTAGGTGGAGGATAAAACTTTTTGCATCTCTTTCAAATGAAAGAAAACGGAATGATTATTTTGGCAAAAATTTATTGCCTCTCTTGGATAAATTGTTATATTTTTTGTTGCCCATAAATGCATGTTTTGAGAGTTTTTTCTGCTCTTTGATACTTGGAATATAGGAAATTAGTCTCTTGGGAAAGTTTTCACAATGATTTTTGTGATGGCACTCCTTTACATAATTTATTATTTCTTCAATCAATGTGCAACTCCTAAATGCTGAGTTAAAAGGCTTCCTATTGTCTCTAACTTGCTGAAATTGTTTGCCAGTATTTATGCACAAGGAATATGCATTATGTTATTGTGCATAATGTTAATCACATGATATTCGAGTCACAACTGTCAAGTTGCAGTGATGCAGAATAATATAAACAAATTAAAGTTGCTGGGCAAACCCATGATATTACTTTGGGGTTTCTATCTGTTTTGCATCATTGAAGGCATGTGTATATAAATTTGCAATCCATTATCTAAATAACATAACTTCTTATGGATAATAATTACAGGCCTCTACTGAGAGAATTGCCTTGTTTAATATTAAGAATTAAACGGTTGATAATTCATAGCATAATAGCTCACTAGTTAGCATTTGCTACAGAACATATAGAGCCTTTGTTCTCATCTTTGCTGTTGTAACTTTACAGGTTGTAGATGAAAGAGGTGAGAGATCTTTCTGTGTAAATGTGTTTTTTCTGTAAAGGGGCTAAATAAATTTTTACTTATGAAATAAAATTAAACTTAATTTTTTAAACTCATATTTGAAATTTACTTTCCACATTGCAGTAAAAGAATGAATAACATTTCATTTCTATAAAATTAACAATTTCTGAACTTTTTTTCTTTTTCATTTTTCTTCTCTTCAAAAATTCAATTTTTAATTACATATTAATGCTGTGTACTTACATTTTAACTTTTTGCTCCTCCTGTTTTTGATATAGCATGACTAGCTGGAAGTAATTATTGAAAATGAGTATTTATTTTCAGGTAATGAAACTGTTGAGGACATTGCACAGAGGCTGAATATTCCAGTGTCGGAAGTGAATCCTCGTGAAGCAAAAGCTGCTGTTGTTCATGGAACTGAACTCAGGGACTTGAGTTCTGATCAACTTGATGAAATTTTGAGGTAAGTCACATATATCAAACTAGAAGCTTTGATTCTCAGTTTTTATAAAGGTAGCAGTTTGTTTACACAGGGAGCTACTTTTGGCCTTCATCTACAGACGAACACAAGGGCCTAAATCTTGACAGTCACAGACTCTATTAGGCAAGTTCTACAAGTTTTCTGCTGCACAACTTCAATCAATAATAGTATGCACATAATATTAATTTTATTTAATAATGATATTAATCTCTTATTTTTCTGCAGTCACACATTTCTGGTATTTTTTGATGAAATATGCACTTATTTGCAACATCTCTGCTTCCATAATTCTTCTAATTTCTTCTATTATAGTTCCTGAACATACAAGAGTTATTCCTGTAGGCTTTATTTTTTCTCTGTTCAGTACAACGCGATAAATAAAATTTACTTTCTTGACACACTGTAATTAATATTGTACTTTGAAGCTGTTGACAATGGAGTGGTAATATATCCTAAACTTAGGTATTTATTTTTTACACTAAACTCCACTTAATTACATTAAAATAAGACACGTTTCGGAAGAATCTCTCCCATCTTCAGTTGCTCACTAAAGATGGGAGAGATTCTCTGGAAACACATTTTTTTAATGTAAGTAAGTGGAGTTTAGTGTAAAAAATTAAGTTTAGGATACACTGTAATTAGTTATGCGAGACCAGAAAGTAATGTTCTGAGATATTTCACTTTTTTTAGTTTGCCAGATTAAAAATTTTATCTTAAACATATCACATGTAATTTGAAATATGACATTTATTTACCTTAGTCATCCATCTATTGACTGACATAAAATTTAATTATTTGTAAAAATATAGTGTAATTACATTAATCCATCTTTTAACAATTCAAATTACTGTGCTGAGGTACTTCTGCAGTATTATTCCTTTCTGTTATAACTCTTTGAGGTATTTCCATTTCTGCATGCAAACATGTAAAAGACCATTCATATATGCTGGGCTTAAAGCACATGAATTTTATCATTGCCTTTGGTTGGGAAAACCACTTATGGTTTTTTTAAATTTCAGATTTCATTCGCACGCTTTCTTTGTCATATTATCAACCAATGAACAAAAATATTATCTCTGATGTTCAGTACGTTTAAGGTCCCATAAAGCTTGGTGGGTGTTTTGTTTGTCATCATTACTGAAGAGTTCATTACATTTTAATATACACGTTAAAAATTTTTTTCTGTTTATCATTCTGGCTGGAACTTCATTTGTTGTTGAAGTGTAGATATGACTTTCCTCATTGTATATTTATTTTACATTTATTTCTCTTTAATTCCTCAACAACTGCAATATTTCTTCTTTTTCTGTATGGCTGTTTATTTAGAATGCTCTTTATAGTTTCACTTACATGAGATTTACTCAGGAATATGTTTTGTGGAACTTTTTCCACATCATCAGCTGTTAAACGACTGTTGGATCATTCATAGAAGCTGGGTAGGTAGGTACTGGGTTGATTCTGGTGGGCTAGTGATAAATTTAAAGTGCTGTCTGCTTCTGGGATGCCAAAACTCAAAGGTTATGCTCTCTCTCTCTCTCTCTCTCTTTAAAGATAAATCCTATCCCATATATTTAGTTCTTTTGGTTGTTGAACAGTTTTTAATAACTTGATGTCTTTTTCTATTTCATGGTTTTCATTCCAAAAATATGCTGTCACAGTTGATTTATCTATGGAAGTGAAACCATAAAGAGTGTTCTAAATATCCTATTCAGAACAGATTATGGATGTTTCACTTTGTTTAATTCCAAATTGAGTTAATATTTAAATGGAATTAATTAATTTCTTCACAGGACATAGTCTTATGTAATTCTGTCTCATTAAAATATTTGCATCTATGTTTGATACAGATACCACACAGAAATTGTGTTCGCCCGTACTTCACCTCAGCAGAAGCTGATCATTGTGGAAGGTTGCCAGAGAATGGGTGCCATTGTGGCTGTAACTGGTGATGGTGTAAATGACTCTCCTGCCTTGAAGAAAGCTGATATTGGTAGGTTTCCAAAATTACCTTTATAAACATGTTCACAAACCCATTTTGTCATTGATCTGCATTCCTTTAACTGAGCCTTAATGAAGTGGAAAGAAATAAACAATTAGAGTAAATTTATAAACTAGAAAACGGAGAAATTATATTAATTAGTTTGATTTGTGATTTTCACAAACATTAAGTGACGGAGCATGATGCCACTTCATTGATACCTTCAGTGTTTGTTTTTGTGTAAAATCTATTTTTTTTTCCATGTAACAGTTAGTCAACGAACATTACCAGAATAATGATAATACTGAAAGAAAGGCAATGTAGCACCCATTTACTCAGCTTTATGCTAATCCGTAAGCACCTATAGTATCCACCTTGCTTTTGAGAGACAGTTTTATAAAAACTAAAAACTAAACTGTTAAATACTCCATATTTATATGGTTCTGGGTTGAAACTGTTCTTTTTTATGTAATTTTTGTATGCATCTGTTTTCGATTTATGCCAAACAGTATTTTGTTATCCTTTCTGATGATTTTTAGGTCCAGAAATGGGAACCATCCTTCTTTTTCCACTTCTATGGTAAATTTTAAAGATTTATCTTCTAGGTTGAGTAATTTGAGAGAGTTGAAAATATGTTTCTTAGGAACAGTTGGGAATATGTTATCTACATATGTGTGCCTACCACCAAGGGTGGCCAAGGTTGTTAAGGCGTGGATTCTGAGCTGGAGGTCTGGGGTTCGAATCCCACCAGGGCTGTCCTCCCTGACTGGGGTTTTTTCCAGGTTTTACTCAGTCCTCATAACTGGCAAATGCTGGGGAGATACCCTTAACTTGGGTCTGGAACACTTAAAAAAAAATTCTTTCCCAATTTACCATTTCATCTCATGTATCATCAGTGTCCACCGCCTGTTGTGCCTCAGTAGTAAAAAAGGGCGTTAAACACTACTCAAAAAAAAAATATCTTGTGTCAAGTTTTGAATATCCAGTGTAAGGCTTGTGTAATATGTGATTCAAAATATCCCATATATATTTTTGCTAATATTGGGATTAGTGGGTTTCCCATTGCTAGACCTGTGATCTATTGATATATTTTACCATTGAAAACAAAGGCGCTCTGTTGGATGCATAGATTGGTCAATTTGGTAAGGTCTTCTATTTCCATGGTTTGTAAACCAATGTTGGTAAGCCATTTTTTTAAAAGTTTTTCTGTGGGAATGCTAGGGAATAGAAATTTAACATCAAAAGAAATGAAATCATCATCTGTTGAGATCAAGGTATGCTTGATTTTGTCTACCAACTTGTACAAATTTTTAATGCTTAGACTGTGAATTTCAGAAGTGAATTAAATTTCTGATTAAGACATTTTGCTAATTCATAAGTGGGAGAATTGATTTGATTGACTATTGGTCTCATGCTGTTGTCAGCTTTATTAATTTTTGGAAGTACATAAGAGTCTAGGTAGTATGGGGTAGTTTGCAGTTATTTTGCATTTTTGGACATCTGATTATATTTTGATTTCTTTCACAATTTTGTTAAAGTTATTTATTTGGAAATTGAGGGGATTCTTCTCTCTTGTAATGTAGTCTGATCCTTTTAATAAGTTTACCACTCTGTGTATCAAATGTTCTTTATCTAGAATTGCCTATTATATTGCCTTTATCTGCCTTTGTATAGACCACTGGTTTTGACTTTAGTTTGTTGATGTTGCATTTGTACCCGTTGAGGTTTGTGGTGTTGACTAACCGTTAGTTTTTCTAAAACTTCATGACAGTTCTTTTTTATTATGTTTTTAATGATGTCATTTAATGGATGGAGATCTTATACTCGTTTTCACTGTGTTGATTCCTAAATATATTAAAATTATCTTAGCACATATTTTTGCAGTGGAGAGGAAGTGCAAATAAAAACAAAGATGCACAAGACAGATCCCATACAAAGGCGCAAATGAACTCACAGCAAGGAATCTGGTTTTCATTGTCTGTTGTAAACTCTTACAGTATGCATGCATTGCAATGAGGAAGCTTAAATAAATAATGATAGAACACCTGATGAGAAACCAGGAATACATCAAATCAACTGTTTGGAATGCAACAAGGTATATATTGGCAAATCAAAAGAAGCATTGGAATTAGACTAAAGGAACACTGAAGAAACATCCGGTACAGTCAGATTGATAAATCAATGTTTGCACATCATTTTTGGAGAGATAAACATGATATAGAAATGGAGTCAAATTATTGAAATTTGTAGATAGACCCTTGAAGCTGGGAATATGGGGAAAAAAATTCATAAAAAAGTATGAAGGCAAGGTTATGAACTTTAGGATTCCAACAGAAGACAAAATAATCCAAAAGTTCATAAAATGTCCACGAGAGCTACACCAAGTCCAGTCAACAAACAACAAATTCAGCAGTCAACTCACAGCTGATGAAGCAGGCAAAAGCCTGTGAAACATGTTCTGTATAATTCAATGATAATTAGAGCATAAGAGTATTAAATTGATACACTAGCTGTTTAAGAATAAAAGGAAGTTTAAGTTTTATTGTTATCGAAATCATGGCACACTCCATGAAGCATGCCAGGATAGTTGATAAAAGAACTATGGTTTTTTTTTCAGACTATAAACGTCCTTGATGGGCAGGATTTTGATATTTTAAAATGAATAAGATCCCTTCTCCCATTCATAATTTTCTGTTGCTTATCCTGCAGGAAATGAGGATTGAGATTTCACCATATACCCATGTTTCATCATAGGTTATAATTTGATGCAGAAAGTTTTCTTCTTGATACCCCAGCATTGAACTAAAAGCTTCTGATGTGCTCCCCACCCACACATAGCTTTTTGATCCTCAGTGAGAATTTGAAGAATAAGCCTTGCCAAAACTTCGGTAATCCAAGTAATCTGAAATGATGGATTGAACGCTTCCATACCTTATCCCAAACTCAGAAGCGATTTCAGAAATTGTTATACATAGTCATACTCAGTAAGATTTTGAACCGCATTAATGTTTGCTCCCATTATGCTATCTGAGGTTGATGTTGGTGACTTTCATTTTTCAATCTTGTCCTATAAAACTTTTGTGACACACACAATATAAAATTTCTTAGTCCCAAACTATGTGCGTAATCCTTGTGTAGTTTTCGCTAATTTATGTCCTGCTGTACCAAAAATTAATAGTAAAGTTTTTCACAATTAACCCGGTTCCTTAGTAGTAAAGTGTTGCGCAATTGACATGGTTCCTTTAGCTGAGACTCTCTCTCTTTTTAAATTAGTGTTTAATGCCCATTTTTCTACTAAGGCACCACAGGCTGAAGGCACTGATGATGTATGACATGAAATGGTAAATTGGGAAAGGATATTGTTTTCAGGAAGGAAATATTCCAGGCCTAAGTTTAGGGTACTTCCCTGGCATTTGCCATTTATGAGGGCTGAGGAAAACGCGGGAAAATCCTCAGCAAGGCAGGAGGCTCTTGGTGGGAATCGAACCCCATACCTCCCACTTACGAGTCGCGAGCTGAGACATGGTGCTACTGAGAAATGAAAGGGTTGTGTGAGGTGTGCATAACATCTTACTCCATACTGTTTAGAAGCACTAAAATCAAATATAACATTTAATGCATGTTGGAACCAATACAGTGAAGTGACTATTATGTTCTTAATTACCTAGTAAGTCGATTTAATAATCTTATGCTCCACTTACTGTTGAATTATGCTTTTGCCTGCATCCTCAGTTATGAGTCAACTGTCGGCTTCGTTGTTGGTTGACTGGAGGATTTGGTGTAGCTCTCGTGGACATTTTATGAACTTTGAGATTCCAGCAGAAGTTAATTAATCCAGAAGTTCATAAAATGTCCACGAGAGCTACACCAAATCCTCCAGCCAATCAACAACGAAGCCGACAGTCGACTTGCAACTGAGGATGCAGGCAAAAGCCTGCGAAACTAATTTTGCATAATTCAACAGTAAGTGGAGCATAAGATTATTAAATTGACTCACTAGGTAATTAAGAACTAAAATCAAAATTCCAGTTTATATTTTATTTGCTATATGTGCCAACAACTGCATGAGGCAAACATCTGCACTACACTGAAGACATCTTATCTTAACTGTGAGACTAGGCAACAAAGCAGCAACTGCATGAGGCAAATATCTGCACTACATTGAAGACATCTTATCTTAACTGTGAGACTAGGCAACAAAGCAGCTTCATATCAGTATACATAAATGTTTTTTATTTTCTTTGTAAATCACCCTTGTAACCAGGAAAGCTGTACATTACTGGTGTTGATAATATAAATTCTTTAAATTTATAATGATTTGTGATTTGTTTATGTAATGTAATATGTGCAGGTGTTGCTATGGGTATTGCTGGATCAGATGTGTCAAAACAAGCAGCAGACATGATCCTGTTAGATGACAACTTTGCCTCCATTGTGACTGGTGTAGAGGAAGGGCGACTTATCTTCGACAACTTGAAGAAGTCCATTGCTTACACTTTGACATCTAACATTCCTGAGATTTCACCTTTTTTGGCTTTCATTCTTTGTGATATTCCACTTCCTCTGGGAACTGTTACCATTTTGTGCATTGATTTAGGAACTGACATGGTAAGTTTTTATATTTATTTTGTAAATTGTTTTAACTAAAGCTAAGTAAAAGCATATGCATTTGATGCATAAAAATAACTAAGCAGTTGTTTGAAATACTAAACATAAATAAAAGTTTTCATGAATTATAATTTTAGTTTTTAAAAGCATAAAATTGGCATTGCAGTTCTTAAAGAGTTCCGCATAATTAAGCATACAATGTGCAGAATCATTTGTCAGTTTTTGTGTAGCAGTAACTTTATTTTTTTCCAAGATGAGTTTCTATTTTTTAAGTGAATCAAAATCATGATTTGAAAATAGAAAAGGAACTTTCCAGTTTCTAATTATTCTTATATATTTTGATAACTTCTTTATAAAGGTTTTACTTAGCTGGAATATTTCCATTTGTAGGATTTAAAACCTTTCAGATGAACAGCTTCTAGTTATGATTCTCAGTTTTACAATAGGCTGGAAAATTTTGCAATTCTGTAACTTGAATAATTCAGCAAAGAACAAGTCTAATTTAACCCATTCACAGTTAACATTTAAATATCTTATGTTCCATGTAGATTACCCAGTTGTCTTTAAAATTACAGTTGCCACTTAAAAGTACATGAAATGATTGTTATTCTTTTATTTATAGAAATATTTGAATAAAACAAAAAGAAATTGGGATCAAAATACTTTATTTTACATTTGGATGAGGACATAGAGTTAAATTAATTATAATATGGGAGTAAATATTTGACGAGAAAGTGTTTTATTTTGTGGGTTTTTATTGAAATAAATTTGCCCTATTATTCTAAGATAATAACTTTTTTAATGCACAGTCTTGCAACACCAAAATATCTGTTAATTCCTTAGCTTCTACAACTGCCATGACAATAATGAAAGGTTATTAACAGATTCTCCTTGCATATGATTGACATTAAGAACATAAGATTATTTAATAAAACTGTTCCCAATTAAGTAGACACATTAACCCATTTGTGTTATACTTAAATACCCTTCCCACATCACAGAAATCAGATTTAAATAGCTCTGGAGGGTTGTGGAAAACATGTTCATATATAAACCATCATAAAACATAAACTAATAAAGGTTTTAGACTCAAATTTTCCATTATCAATTACTAATAATGTATATCTAGCATGATGGTTTAATATGGTACACTAGAAGCAGTCTGACAAATGGAAAACTCCTGCACTGCCACACATTTTCACTTTTTTGCCCTGCTCTGTAGTCTCTTATACATCTTTCACTGCATATTAAAATTATGAAACACCCTTCTTAACTAAATTAAGATTAAAATTATTAAAATTATGTCTTGAAATCATAATAAAAGGGGTATAACTCTTGTTAATCTCCTAATCAATAGTACCTTTAATTTAAAAAAAAATGTAATCCCAAATAAAAATACAAAAAATTCAATGATAATGGTAAAAATCAGTAAGAGGTATATTCATTTAAAAATAAACCAACTTGCCTAGCAGATGTAAAACTGCCAGAAAGTCGATCTGGAACAGGGCACTTTGCATTTTTGCCCTCTGCAACTCTCCTCCCTGTGAGTTTGCAAAGAACAATGTAAGCAATGGACATGCAGATATGTAAAATATAGATAAATGTTTTTCTATACCCATGGCCAGTGTCGCACGTGATAGGAAACAGACCTGCAGCATAATTTTACTCCATGCATCCCTTTCTGACATGAGGGCTTTGCTATCTTTTCCCGGGCATTAATCTTTTCTTCCTTTGGAACATTTAGGTTGACTTTTTGGGTTTGAAGGAAAGGAAATGAACATCTTTATTGTTTTCCATTTCACACACAAGGTTGTTGGTTGACCATATTTCCTAATCTCAACAATGAAACAACCTATATAAATATCACTCAAAAAGAAACCCATCTTTATCATTCACTACTTAATAGAAACTGATGAGAGATGGGGATTTCAGACACTATATGTTTCTGCTATTTTCTATGTTAGTATAAGCAAAATTTCTGCTAAAGCAACAGAACAACATGGTCCCTATGGAGCACTGCAACAATGCAAGCTCAACTCATCATTTGATTTAAAACCTGAAGAATATTCTGTGACCAAAGGTCATCATATGACTCAAATGAGTTAATATTAAACATAAAAGGCTATTTGAAAATATGCAAACTCTAAGCTTTATAAAAAATAAAATAAAATAAAAAAGGACAGAATATGATACTCTTCATTTAGGAACCTTTCTCAATAAATTTATGTCATTGCAATCCTGTTATAATGTGTTTCATCACAAGTGAGTAACATTTTAGGATACTCTACATTGCTAAGCTGTACCATCGTGCAACCTGACATCATTTGTTTCATTTTCAAAGATAAGCAAACAGTTGAAATTAGGTATTAAAACATACACAGTTCAGCAGTTGAAAATAGCTTTTAAAAACATACACAACATGTTTGATTATTAGATGTGCATTTGTGATGCTGCAATTGTTGTAAAAATTACAAATTTTGCAAGGCTTATATTCAGAAGATTGAACTGCAAAATAAATGTTAACATATATAGAGAAGAAACTTCTCTTGCTATTTTCCTTAAGAAACACTTCCATATTTGAATGAGTTATATAAACAGTGTGTATGAAAAAGTTACCAATTATCAAAAGACTGGTACAAAAAGAGCAAAATGCCAATTAAAATGTTTGTTCTGATGAGCACGAGGAACCATCCTGTATAACAAAAGTACATGCAAGGATTCAATATTATTAACTTACCCTGGAACTCAAAAAATGAGCAGAAGTTGAACCCAAGGAACCTACAAAATTTATTTGCATTCTAATGTTAATACAAACTTTATTTTACAAGTTTTTAAATTTAGGACATGTTTCTGGAACCTTCCCATTCCAGCTGTTTACTCAAGTTCTCCTGTTCATCTTTAAAAGACAGCATATACTATGCAAGAAGAAATCTGGCAATATACTTAATAGAATGCTCATATTTTAATTTAAAGTGCATTAGAAAAACTAAGACGAATTTGGAAACCAGTAAGAAAGAACATATCCAATTAATCCGATTGGAAAAATCAGCATTAGCAGCATATTTTTGGGAACACAACCATGAAAGTAAGAAGCTATTTTGTTTAAATAAATACGTGCCCCAAGAACTAGCCTTTAAGGGGGGGGAATTCATTTTAAAATATCAAAATTAATTAATAAATTTTGGCATTCCACCTTTGGATGAATTAACCACACCAGACAGCCCTGAAATTACCAAGCAGTCAAGTAAATAGCTGAGAATGGAAACAAAGGTTCCTGAAACATGTCCCAAATTTAAAAACCTGTAAGTACAGTTTGTGTCAACATTCAAACTCATTCAGTTTTGAAGATGTAATTGCTTGTAACAGCTTCTAAACACATATTTAAATATACCTAAACTATATGTTTTTAACATGCAGTTACTTTCATTTTCCTTGTTCAGTGCATAACTCCCCAAACCAAATCTAGTCTCTTGGGTTGAAAGAGAGGCATTTCTCTATGCATATTCCATCATTAGAAAAGAGGAAATGTGTATTATGTAATGTTCATAAAGAAGTGAAAATTATTTGTGGTGCATGTAGAGACGTTCTTTATTTCAAAGCCCATTTTTAAACATATTACACAAAACAGAGAAAGTAAAATGAAGCTAATATTATATATATGTAGATCATTTTAGGTGATAAAATATTAATTTAATCTTGCAATACATTTTAACAGGTGTTAACACAAATGTGATTCATGCAAAGAATCTACATTCTTAACTGCAAATGGGTTAAATATGTTTTCAATTTTCAACTACTTTCCAAAGCACTAATATTTTTTTGTTAATACAAACTCAAAAGTTAGTATACCAAGCTGCTACATATCTTACAATATTATTTACTCAAAAATTAATAAACTGTGTTGCTATTTAAAGAAAATTATAATTTATTAAAAAGTACTGTATAGCATAATTTCTAAACTATGTAATAAATATAAGTGCATTATTAAACACGTTCAGTGTTAGTAATTACTATAGTTATTTGTTGTGTATTCACTTTTCAGGTTATAACACTTGGTAGAATAATACTAGATATAAAGTAGATAGTATGTAATTAGACTTAGAGATTTTGAAATGATATACATCTTTGCCTGCAGATTATTAGGTTTTAACACTTGGTGCTAAATGCAGAACTTATTAATAAATAATTTCTTTCAGGCTCAACTTCTGTGTAATTAATATACATAACATCCTAGTAAAGATTCCCTAATCCCTACAGATGTTTTATAACAGTATTTTTGTTGAATAATTTTTGCTCACCATTTCAGTTCCTATTTATTTTTTGGACAATGAGGTAATTTTTTTATTGTTTATTTATTCCTTTTTTTAAATTAATGTAATAAATACCAGACTTATTTAAAATATAATTATTCTTGGATTTTGTAAGACAAAATATTTTTGTATAAATTCTCAATAAGTTTATGGTACATGTTTTATTTATAATCTTTTATTAATCTTTGTATTTTTACATTGTGTAAATATGTGGGCCTATAGCTTAATCCCACCAATTATGTCATATATTTAGACTTTCCATCTTAATGCGTGCAGCATATCATTAGGTTTCTCAATTATGTTAACACACCATTCTGTTCATGTGATGCCATTTTTCTCTGGTATCATTGCTTACACATCGTGAATCAAAGTAAATGCATTTACTCTCGGTGTTAAGGATTTGCAGTGATTAGCTTGGGAAATGTGCAGTTGTTAAAGCGTATTTTTACACAGGTCATTTATTAGCTGGAAGTTTGTGCCATGTTGGTATGTGTGTAGGTATTAGATGTTAGAATGTAGAAGCTTATTTTGTTTACTCAATGTGTGTGAATAGTGTATCAGTCACTATAGATGCCTGGCTTTCTAGTGACCAAAAATTAGTGTATAGTAAATTACATCACACTTAAGTGTCCTAATTATCATTATGTTTTTCAAATATATGTTCCATTTTGACCCCCTTTTTTTATAACCTGAGCATTTTGTTCTTGGTTTTAAAAGTATTTCTATCCCTTCTTTGATCCATATTTTTCAAATCACCTTCCACATAAGTTCCTTCCTATTTATCTGAGGTTGTATGACTAACATAATTTTCTCTTTGAATTTCTTCAAAGCCTTAAATGTGAACAGTTTGTAGGAAAAGAATATGCTTTCAAACACATAATTGCTGATAACAGAAAATAAGTAATAATTTTACATATATAAATAATTGCAACTTTTTAAGTTAGCCAGAAAGTTTTTTTTCCTATAATCGGTCTCTTCATTTATGTGTGGATTATTACTCAATGAATTCTTTTTAAATGTTTGCTGAAGGTATTATTTTAAAGAATAATTTTAGACAAGTTTAAACATAATTATAATGCACTTTATTTAAGTTTATCACTAGACCACCAGAGTCAAACCATATAGCTACTAACCCAGCTCCTAGGAATGACCAACGGTTGTTTAACAGCTGATGATGTAGACAATATGTTCTGAGTAAATCTCAATCAAGTGAAACTACAAAGAGAGTTTTTTAAACATCAGACTTAGAAGAGATTATTAAGTTTAAACATGTTTATATTACATCATATACAAGTATATTCAGTATTTATTCTCCGGAATGTGAGATTACAGAATATCAGTTTGCATTCTTCTTAAACTCTTTAGGATAAAAGTTTTGAGTGCTAAGTCAGCAGCTGAAGAAATACTGGTAGAAATGAGGACGTAGTCAGTATGAGAACAGCATTGAATGGGTTCAGGTGATTTGATGGAGACATTAACCTTGAAGATAGCTGCTCCTTCAGCTATAGAAAATTAAGTTCTGCACACTGTACTTAAAAGAAGAGGGAGTATTTGTAAAGGAATGTTTGCTATATTTAAAATAACTGAACATAATGTATAAAAGTTAAAGAATAGATTCATATGAACATAATTAAAGCTTAAATACAACAAACAGTTGATATTTGTAATGCAACATATTAAAAATCCCCTTGACAACCAATTATGGAAATGCATTATAGCATGTGATGAAAAAAATTTGTCGCATAATTTTGAAAAACAAGAGCAATGGCTATTCTGAGGGAAAAAAACTAGTTCAATGATCATCAAAGTTGTTTAGGGCAAAATGTAATGCTTTGCATTTGGTGGAATTTCAAAGGTGTTGTTCATTTTGAGCATATTTCAAACAGTTGTGAAGTTGATGAAGTTGTATGTCAGAACTGCATAGGGTTTACAAAGGTTTAAGACTATGCTGCAATAAATAGAAGTGTACTTCACAAGACAGAAATCCTGCCCATCGATCAAGATTGACCCAAAATAAAATCAAGGAATTAGAAAGAATAGAATTTCTGCCTCATTTAGCATACAATCTAGATGTTGCATCAATTTCTACAAGAAAAATTGTTTGATAATCTTTAAGATGACAAAAACACATGCTCATAGTTTTTACCTATATATTCAAGCATTATTATTGCCAACAAATTAAAATGCTGTCAGAAAGATGGTGAAAGTTGTCAAAAATGTTGGCCTATGTTTTGAATAATAATTTTTTGTTGTTTGTAATTGTTATGTTAAGGTAACAGTTATAGGGAAAAGCTTTCTGGCCAAACTAATATAATTTTAGAATTTTGTTAGGAATCAATACCCATTCGCTCTTGGCTCAAACACTAGTTATATGCTTATCAGTTGATATGTCCAGCTTCATTTCCTAGAAGGGATAAACTTAACTATCTATAATGCAGTGCACTTTGTGTAAGTGTTTTTGTGTCATATCCCAAATATTCTTATGGGTCCTATACCACAATGATTTCAGCAACTTATTGTACTTTTCAAGGCAAAGCACTTTTATGAGCGAATAACTTGAAGGAAAACTTTAAAGATATATACAGTAAAACCCCAATTTTACAAACCCGCATTTAACATATTTCCAGAGCCCCAAATTTTAATCATTTGGACAATATATTTTATTGTTTGATTTAACATAGTGTTTTACTTTGTACAAACTATGAAAAATGTGCATATAAGTAATTTTGTCATAAAGAATTTGCAGTCTTTGAAATTGAAATTATCAATGATCTATTTCTCTCATGCGATTCATTTAGACCATGCTAATGTAACAAGGAATTGCTGCTATTCTCAGTGGAGTGAACATATATTTGTTTAGTTTTTTGTATCGGTGATTTTCACAGTGAAATATAGTATAATATGACAAATTATTTTTCGAAACCACTCAAATTTCATTAATTTTGTTCCACTTATTTGGACATGTTTCAGCTGCAGATAGAGGCAAACGCCTTGGAAACATGTCTAAGTAAGTGGAACAAAATTAGTGAAATTTGAGTGGTTTCATAATAATAATTTATCATATTATATGTTTGTTTCTCGCATTCTCATTGGCTGTTCCCTCCAGGATGCTGATTCAAATTAGCATTGCAGTAGTACATAGTTGTACGGTTGGACCAACATATTTCATTTTTTGTACTGTTTGCTAAATTTGGATGCTCTGTGCATGTTGTATCACTGTTGCATTGTTCATAAACCTGAACCACAATTCGTGTTTTACTGCATACTATGAGAAGACTTTAAATGGTGGTTTAAAAAAAGATACAAGAGGAAAACACTTCCTCTTTATAAAAAAGTGGACATTATTTGGAAAGTAGAAAAAAATCTGAGTGCGACAATTTCCAAAATAGCTCGAAGACTTGCAATGGCCACTTCATCTTTGAGTGGGATTTTAAAGCGCATATTGGCCAAGGAAGCAAAATGCAATTTCAAGGCAAAAACAAAAAGTGGAAGCACATTAAATGCCCTCCATATAAAGAAATGGAACAAATTTTGATTGAATGGTTTAGCTGTATTTTTTCTCCTGGCTTGTCTATAAAGCAATTGTATAAAGGAAAGAATATCAACAATTGCTTTAAAATCTCCAATAGGTGAAATATTTTAAAATGCTTAAAAACACTTCCTTGGCCTTGCTTCCAATGAACAAGGAAGCAGTCCGAGTTAAAAGCATTTAAAATATTTATACAATGATAAAACACTCTCTAACGTTTCATTCTCAAAATTTAAAAATTCAGGACATATTTCATGAGACCATTGCTCACATTGTCAACTGTTAAACAGCTGTTGCATGCTGGATCATCCTCGGTTTGAAAAGGTAGGCTATTGTGGTGCTGGTGGTCTGTTGATGAACTTGTACAAAATATTGTCTGCTTCCAGAATGTGGAAATTCATGAGTTTATGTTCATATTTCTTTATGAAAATCTTTTCACATATGTCAAGTCCCTTGGGATGTTGAACAGCTTTTAAATAGCAATTGAAAAGATTTTCATAAAGAAATATGAACATAAACTTTCAAGGAAGAACACCTAAAATGGCCTGGGCCAAATAGGTGGAGACCCCTTGTAGTTGTATTTTTATAGCACTTGCAATAAATTTCAAATGAACACAAACTTATGAATTTCAACATCTGGAAGCAGAAAATATTTTGCACAAGTTCATCAACTGATAACCAGAGTCACCACAGTCACCTAGCTTTTCAAACGTAATATGATCCACCATTCACCAATTGTTAAAAAGTTAACAATGTGAGCAAAAGTCTCTCAAAACATGTCCTGAATTTTTAAATTTTTAGAATGAAACATAATGAGTGTTTTATCATTGTATCAGTATGTTAAAGGCTTTTATCTCAGACTGCTTCCTTGTTCATTAGAAGTGAAGCCACAGAAATGTTTTTAAGCATTTTAAAATATCTTATCTATTCAAGATTTTATACTCATTTTCACTGTGTTGATTCCTGAATATATTAAAATTGCTCCAAAGTTAATGTATATAGATTGCAACAAATAAATTAGGTTGTACATAATGTAGCATCATTTTCTTCAAGAAAAAATTTAAACCCCTATATATTGCCAAACCTCATTTAAGATAAATTTTTCTCAAGCCCCAAAATCGGTAAATGGGGGTTTTACTGTAATTAGATTTTTAAGAGCTTGTAATGGATGTAAAAATATAGTGAATGCATTAAAAATGCAATTTTGAATTAGAATGATTTTCAAACAAAATATTTTATGAATAAGATATTATTAAAATAATATTTTTGTAAATTATCATACCATCTGAAGAAGCTGTGTCCTCATAATCTTCTTACACAAATATCCAATACTGATTTTGGAAAAAACTAACTGTAAAATCCACTCTTAAACTATAAGCATACAGAGCTGCTGAAAAGCTGCAGAAACAGACCATTTCTTTTCAAAAGGAGATGTTGATGAGACATTATGGGATTAGCTTGACATTCCATTAAACAATATTTTTAAATTGAACTTGTTACACTAATATCAAGTTTTTCAAGATTGAATAGAAATTATGGAAGTTTTAATAATTTCATATATATATCTAATTTTTGAGAAGTATAATAAGTTACAAATATACTGTCCATTTGTTTGGATCTCATTTTATGCACCAAAGTGAGCACAGCAATTGGCAGCTGAGCATGCATCAAACTAGCTTTGCCTAAAGCCAGTAAATTTGGGTAATATTGATGAAATAGAATAAACTTAGATATTTCTTATAAATCGTAGAATAAACAGATAAATAGACATTAGAGCATTAGCAGGGAGCTGATCAAAGAATGCTGAAAGTGTAACTTTGTCACGTTGGAAATATGCTGCAAGATAGTGGTACTTATCCCAAAAGGCTAAGACAAGATTTTTCTTTGACTTAAAATACTTTTAATAAATACATTCACTACTCTTTTAGGGGACAAACTACATAACACTGGACTAATGATATTAAAAAATATGCATAAAGTACAATTTATGCCAGATTTCATAGTATGCAGTTTATTGTATTAGCAATAAACACAGGTTTGATTAATTAAAATGTAAATTGGAACCTGCACAGTGAAGCTAATCATACAATGATATAAATTACAGGTTTAATTATTACTGGAACCCTTTGAAAGTTAAAGAAAAATATTAACAAGGCATTATATACAAACCACATGTTGTAAAATCTGGTTTTTATTTGCACATATTTAGCAAAAAGTCATATTTTACACTAAACACTTAAAATCTTTGTCATTAAATATTTGTCTTACTGTGGAATTTCTTTTTAGTTTTACAAGCTGCAAAAAGTATGTCCAGTGAGATATTGCAGCAATGTAGCTGTTTTCTAGTACAGTTTCAGAGTCTCAAGTATCAAGATGTTTGAATCACTTGATTACAAAACAAATAATGTGAATTTCTGGCAGTAAAATGTTTGCATTTCACTCTATAGCCACGCTGCAGGCATCATGTCCATTGGACACCCAATGTGTCCATAAGTCACTAAACTTGCTTTGCTGCACATTCGTTCAAGGACAGACAATGGACTCAGAAATTTAGTTACAACTGTGTAGAATATTTTTGCAATTTAAAAATAGAGGAACAGGCTAAAAATATTTACCTTTTGAACCCTTTTGCTGCTGTGGTTGGCTTCCTGCGATCAGTTAAAAGCAGCCAGAAACCTGCCTCACTTGTATAGCAGTAAAATGCTGCATATTTTTAAGGGAAATTGCACCACTTTGAAAGTTTGTAACTTCATTTCTAAATGGCGTACAGCAATCCAAATTTGTCATAATATAATACCATTTACAATAAACACTGCAATTCTTTGCTGTTCTGCTTTGGGGGCCTAGTATAACTTGGCATGATAACCCCTACCTTACAGAAACATTTAAGTTTTATGACTCTGTTACTTCTAGGTTTGGTTATCTACACTATTGAATATTGGAACTACAGCTGGTCCCAATTAGTTTGGATAATCAATAGACTGCTGATCCACTGTCGATACTGCTGATACTGTAGATGGTAGACTAGAGATTGGCCTCATGTTAGATGGATCAACCCTAATAAAAACTTGAGTGAAATTCATTGCAACAGAACAGAACTCTATTAGCTAAGCATGATGTCTATTTACTCCCATATGATTATTATGAAACTTGAATAGGACATCCTGGTGAATTTCTTTTAGTTTACTGTTGGGATCACCGTGACTCAGAAAATGAGATCCAAACAAATTAATGGAACAATATTAATTCATAGGATAAAAGGTAAAATTTGATTCTAATGAGATTCATGGCCTCTTTCTATCCATTCTTACATATTCCATCCTCATACTTTATTTTTGTGTTCAGTTAAGGTGCAGTACAGCAGTGTTAAGAGGAAAATAATACAGTTTCAGATAGAAAAAAAGGCATTAGAAATTTCACAGTACATAAAAACAGAAAGGTTGCAGTTAGTACACTAAAAACTACTTCATGTATGCTTTTAGAGTTAGTGAAAGAAATTTGTAGGTCTGGTATGATAAAATATGTAAACACTTTGCTCTTAATTGTCTTTTTATTACGTTAAAAGTGTTAAGGTCTATGGACATAAACGTAGACAGTATATTTCAATATTGTACATTTTAAATATCTACTACCAATTTCTCCTATTTTATCAAAGTGGAGAATCTAGTGACCAATAATTAATTAAAAGCTTCTTATTTTGTAGAAAGTTCTCAGTGGGAATATTTGTTACCTTCAATGTATTTAATGTTAATGCAAAGCATGTTTTAATGCATGTCTATTGACCTTATTGAATGTGAGAGTAGTGTCTCTTGGATGTCTAAATGTGTGTAGAAGTGGAGGTATTCAACCACTGTTCTTATTTTGTATATCTGTGTGTGCAGCTTTTAAATGTGTTATTTAGTTACTTTAATTCAGTTACGGCCAACTACATTTATAAAGACTTTTCAAAAAATGGTTTTGTGAAAGATATTTTAGTTACATAAAACTAAAATTGATGTCAGATTCTTAGTGAGATAATCATAATTTCTGTTGGTACTCTAAAGGTTCACATTTTTGTTATTTTTAAAAATTAACATTTCATTTTCTATTATTTTGAAGATCCAATGTGGCAAAGTGGTGGTAGTATGCATACTTTGTAGCATTTGTTATACTTTATTCTTCAGGATTATTTTGTGTGCAACAAAAGTTAACCTTTCTTAAAAGCACTAAATGCTACAGTTCTCCATTTAATAACTATCTGTAGTGAGTGAACCTGCTGCCTGTATATTGGTATATGCATGTCTTGCTGTAAAACTATGTTACCCTTACTCTGTTTAAAAGGTTTTAAAAACTTACTAATCTTCTGTGACAATTGTATGATTTTTAAACTAATGGCAAAACAAAGTGATAAGCTTTTCTTTTCTACTGTATTTGTTTCCTCTTGAAATCTCTCTAGCTTTTTCTCTCTCTCATTCTTCTTTGTGGTTTTTATATTGTGATAAATGATTAAGCATTTCTGAATGTTTAAATATGTTCAGTGTTTCCTGAGTATCTTATCACAGAATTGCTGCACCAGAACATTTGTATTTTCCAATGAAAATATTATTGTGCACCAAAATACCAGGAAATTTTTTATTGTTACAATGTGTCTAAGCTAATCAATGCAGCCTTCATTATAGGTATAGTGATACAGCCATTGCCACTTAATACTGCATAGTCATGCTTGAAAAATAAAAATGTGCCTAATTTTATTTGACATTTGACAATCATTACCATTATGCAAGGCTTCATATTGTAGTGTGATGTTCCTGAAAATCCATTGCAGCTCCTCGTGTGAAATCAGGAATTTCTCTACTGATATTTTCTCTTAGGATGTGGGGATTATTGTGTTTTTAAGCTTTTCCCATAGGGAAAAAAAATTCTTTCAGAATATCTAGGATACTAACCATTTGATCACCAAAGACTAAGGAAATATCAAATCATTTAAAGATTCTTTGTATGTGCAATGGACTGTCAGGTCAGTTTGGCAAAAAATGTGTTGTGTTAATCTTGTGTATATTTCCGAGTTGATTACATAATATGCAAGATATTGGGAACAGGCTCTTAGTTCTTGCTAAGCGATCATCTATGTCATCATGAACAGAGTTAAAACTATGTATAACTTTTCTTCTTAATTCAGTGTCTGATGATGTTAGTTTGGAGATTAAATGAATTTTATTTTATAGAGCTTAATTAAAAGGTTTTGTGGCATCACAAATAGATCCTGACACTCCCACCTTTTGTGCTGAGTACCTCAGTGAATTTCATAGAGTAGCATCTAAACCAGCACCATTTAATTTAATTTGTCCTATTTTAAGATGCGCTACTTGCTTTAAATTTCTGCACTCATTTGTTTATTGTTCTCTCAGAAGCGAAGGGTAAATCTAAGGATTTTCTACTAGTATTTGGATGAACAATAGCATTTTTAAAATTTTAAATTTTAAATGTATTTAAAAATGTTTGTCTTTTCAAAGATATTCAAAGTTCATTTTTTTTGCTGTGACATTTAAAGACACTTGATTCACACATTGCAAATTCAGTTTCCAAAATGTTGGTATAATATTTGTTCTTGTTTTTTTATCTGTCCCATCAATAAATATAGTGGTCCTTTAATTCAGGAGAAAGCCGTCCCAATCAACAAGCTGATGAACCCAATCCTAAATTTAATACTAATAATGCCCATTAGATCAATGGAAAATGAGAGGGATAAGCTGTCATCTCAAAGTGGAGAATAATTATCAGCAGACCAACCAGATGCACTAAAATACATAGAATTTTCACATTTAGTTGTCTCAAAATTATTCTTCACAAGAAGTATATAACTGCTATGGAGCTGGATTGAATTTCAAGGTACTGCCAGAGAAAAGTCTCTCCTCAAACAAGAGCTTCATATGCCTGGCTTCAAAATGAACAAAGAATGCCTGACAGTTTTGGCTTGTAGTAATGCTGTCGGAACAAAAATGTTACTGTAGGTTATTTGTAAATTAAAAATCCAAAAGCCTTAAAATATATAAACATGAGTTAACTTCCTGTGGATTCATTCACTCAAAAAGGTCACAGGTAGTATATTCTTCATTTACCGAGGTTCAGTGTAGATAAATGAGTTCTAGTCTCATGTTAGGTGGGAATCAACTCCAGGAAAAATTTTCCAAAATTCTCTTGACACTGTGCACACAGTGCATACGTAGTAAAAGAAGCAAAAAATTACATTCCTAGGTATTGAATGGGATCTGTTTGCTCCTTCTCGATTATTTCCAAATTTAAGTTGGTGACCCTGTTGTATGTTCAGCCATTAACTGCTGAGAGTACTCCACCTCTGAAAATGTATTGTAAGAAAGTATATTTCATGAAATTGTACTGCTTCATTTTATTTGGCATAATCACTTGATAATACTGTACAATTGGTACATGTTTAATGACAGCTATACTCTGTAAATGCAAAGACAGTGAATTTAAATTGGGGTCTTCTTTTATGTTACATGAACATCTCAGCTCTTTCTAGCCAAATTGTCAATTGTTATAATTCCCCAACTTATGACAATTTCAGGAGGCATTTGTCACAAAATTTAACAAAAGTTTTATTTCTTGGTTATTACTGCCCTTCAAAGTTTTCCTGAACTTTCTTCATCTCTTATTGAGTAGTTGTCTCTTTATATTCCTGCACTTGTGTACCCGTTCCAGTGTTGCTTCACTTTTGCACTGCTATCATTTGCCTGGACATCTAAATAAACCTAATTTTCTGCAACATACATCTTCAGGTTTAGTAATATTTTAATGAAATATACTGGTTTGGTTTTAGGAGCAAAGCAGCACTTTGCTAACAGCAGATTGGAGCATCAAGAAGCTATTTTGTGTGTAAATAATGTATTTTTTAAATTTTTTACCTGAAAAGAACCATATATGTTCATTCATATGTTTAGTGTAATTTCAAATAATATTACAAATGTTTCTTCTTTATTCTTACAGTAGCAATAAGTTATACTTCTTTTTAATGTGGTGTATGTGTGGCCTAACTGATTAAGGTTTCTAAATTCATGTAATATATATGTGTATGATGAGCCATTAATTGGTTGCAACAGAGGATAATAGAAAAAGAATTCTTATCAGAACTTAGAACCCTACTATTTAGACCGCTCTTGACTCTTATGAAACTAACTTCCAAATTTAACCATAAAGCTTAAAATTTGCATTAGACCAGGTGATAGAACATTATTTTACATTCCTGTAGTTAATTCAGACAAAAGTTTTTTTCCTCTGTTGCAGCACTGTATTTCTTGCTATCAGTGTTTGCTTTCTTTTCTTTCTTTTTTATATGTTAAAAACTGTGATTTAGTATTCATAACATGGTGCACCTTCTTATAATCATCAGGTGCCTGCCATTTCCCTGGCTTATGAAGAGGCAGAATCAGATATTATGAAGCGTCGGCCACGTAATCCTTTCCTAGATAAACTGGTCAATGAAAGGTAACTGCATCCAGACTTCCTCTCCTTCGCATTTGGAAAAGAATCTTCAAAATATTTTTCTGATTATTGCTCTGCCTTATTTTCATATCTGCTGCCTCATCAATCCTTTTTGCACCTTATACAAAGAAAGTAAAGCTTGTTAAATTTTTCTCTGCAGATATTGCTAGTTTAGTGGGTTTTGACCAGTTTCTGCGTTTCTTAAACTACTCTTTACCAAGCAAGGAATCATCAGACGCAATAGGAAAGTATGTTGTATAATATAAAGATGGAAACGTTTATTTTCTTACTCTTGTAGTATTAGTTCAGTTTAGCATGAATTTTCATTATTAGCTTTCAAAATAAATCTAAAAACATAACCCTACAGATATTGGTAAGTGATTTTGGTAAGTTTGTAAAATAATTTTGCTAAGTTCATATTTCCATATATTATTTTCTTTGACTTTCTCCTGATCACCATTTTATCTCTCTTACCTACCTTTCAAACACTCTTTGCAGGGCCTGCATACATCTTTCACAGATACACTGAATAAAATACTTTAAGAATGTATATTGTTCTTAAATACTTTGTTGATAATGGACAAGCTGACTTCACAAACTTACTACTGTGTACAGACGTTAACAAAGAGTTCAACCTGCTATGAAATCTATAGCTGCATTAAATGTAACTAAAAATGCCTGCATTAAGGTTTTATGCTACATCAACATCAATTACTAATATTTAAAACCTTAGTCATATAGACTTAATTCAGAAAGACTGTTCAGCATCCTTATAATGTAAATTTTAAACAATATGTAGTAAGTTATTAATACATTTTATCGCATTCAAAAATATAAAACTGTCTGTTGCAAAGTTTGGAATGACTGGCACCAATATGCAGTCTTCCCATTTATGAAACATTGTCGTCACTATAGCAGTATACTTATTTTAACACCATTGCAGTTCATCTCTTTGCCTTTTTCACATGGCAATCTTAACATGCTTAAAGTTATATTTCAAAACTGATGCTAACTCTAGAATGATTTAAGCAGTTTGTTTAGTTAATTTGAAACATTTGTAAATATATGAACATGGTGTCAAAAGGAGCACTATATTAGAACAAGGAATACAATGCCAAGGAAAATACTTTAAAAAATATTAATAAAACATTCCTCTGGAACTTTTTAATTATTTAGTATCTTGATGCATAGCTAGTGATGCAGCTACAATAAGTGGGAAAAAAATCATGTGTTTCACTTTTCTCAAAGATACAGTTAGTTCTGGTGTTATAATGGTAACCATTAATTAAGTAAAAATTGTACTTACGAAGCTGTAGACAATGGAGTGGTAATATATGTTACATTAATGCTTTCAGTTGTTAACACTAACTCCACTTACTTATTTAAAACTTTGGACTAGTTGGTAACCATGCTTGCCTTATAGATCCAAGGTTGCAAGTTCAAATCTTACAAAGATCAATGGATTTTAAGGGCTTAAAAATCCTAATTATGGCTTAGATCCAAGGTTGCAAATTCAAATCTGGCCAAGATCAATGGATTTTTTTAGGGCATAAGAATCATAATTGTGATTTACTTTGGAAGGGAAGCAAAGCCATGAGTTTCATGCTTTGCAACCCATAAAAAAACTTTAAGCCTGAAAATAGAGGCCTCTGAGCAAAATTAATCCACTATTTCATGCCCTGAATTAAAGGAGGAGCTGTCACCAGCTATACTTTTAATTTTCTATTCTCATTTGACTAGGTTAAACGTTTCTGGGGGTTCTATTAGATATGTTGACTAGTTAATTTTTTTTCATAATAAACTTGATTAAAGATTGCAATTTGATACTCTACAGTACAGTAATAACAATCATGTCTGTTGCTGAATGCCTGTGTCAGTGCTATATATTTTACCACAAAACTGCACATATTGTTAATATTGGAATGGAGGGAGTATTTACTGGTAGTTGGATAGACCTATCAAGTATATACTTTCAGACAACTATCAGAAAAATAGTCACCATTTTAATTCTAGTAAATGTTCTAGCATTTCTCTAGAACCCCCATAATACTTACATTCAATTTGATTGAATATAACTAATGAAATAAAAAATTGCAAAATCTATAGGTAGATATAAATAACATTACAAGCCTTGGGTTTATGGCAAGTTGTCACAGAGCTGCATTGCTGTTAGAATATGTATACTCTGTGTGTAGATACATACAGCAAAGTTTGGCACCTCTTTGAGTTTGCAGTCTTCCTCATTTACATTCTGGCTACCATTTGGCTCTTATTGAACACATTCAACAATATTTATAATGCTGATAGCCAGATGATAATTTAATATCAGATATCTCTCTATCCATGCCATTGAATTTTGGCCATTTGTAATGGATAGCACTAAGAGCTGTCTTTAGAACGATCAGAATTCTAAGAAAATATTTATTCACTGTATAAGTGATCACAACTTATTATCGGTTATGCTGCATACAAACACAAAAAGTAATAATGGTGGGAGAGCATTTAAATGCTACTTTAGACTTTCATGGCTGATGTTATTACTGTTAAAGTTAAAAGTTTCCGGGTTTTTTTACAATGCTCCATGGTTTAATATTAAACCAAGGCTTTGCCAGCTTCTGTAGCCAGCATCATTAGTGGTATTAAGATGGATAGCACTGACTGCTATAAATGTCATGAAGTGTCGATTTGTACCATTGTATCCGAGGCTAAAGTCAGTGTTGAACAATAACAGCTGAGTAGGTGGTAGTTGTATATTTTGAAGAATTAGTTTCCACGTGCTGCTAAGGTGAGAGCCATTGTCTCTATTAATATTTCGTGAATGCTGATGTATCTACAAAGCTTCCCTCATAGTCAAATAAAAGTAGCCATTAGTTTTGGCATCTACTTCAGTTTTACTAAAACATTCTATGGCACTCACTAAGAACATGCTCTGCAACAGCACATTTAGATTGATTTAACAACAGCTATCGTTCTTCTAATACTTTTTTTTTTAATTGATCATCCAGTCATGCTTATATAAGCTTCTTAAATATGAGCCCCTATATCTGTGCAAAGTATTTATAGCCAATGTATACAAGAATAAAGGTAACAGTTGAGCATTCACTCCAGAAGAACCAAAGAACCAGAGCTTCCCACATTAATTCCAACATCAAACCCAAAGCTTTTTTACTTTGTATAGAAGATATCACAAGTCCATTAAAACTAATGGCATTAGAACCAATTTTATTTCAACATCCAAATTAGGACAAATGCTAAAGATACCAGGGACCTCCTCAATGCAATAAAATACCATGTGAGTGTGGAAAGGTTTACATATGCATGATAAAAATATTAATAAAAATGATTAGAAGAGCATCAATGATATCCATGCTTAAATTAATCTGATCTGCTGTAACAGAACATATACTCAGTGAATGCCATGTAATATGTTTTAGTAAAACTGAAGAAGATGCCAAAATTAAAGGCTACTTTAATATTACTAGAAGGGAACCTTTGGAGATACAACAGCATCCACAAAATATTAATAGAGAAATGACTCATCATAGCAACACATGATAACCAATTCTTCAAAAAACAACTATTCCAACCCTTATTCAGGTGTTATCAATTGATGTTGGTCTTAAACCTCAGACACAACAATAAACAAATCAATACTTTATGACATTTGTAATAATCAGTACTCTCCATCTAATACCACTGATGATATTAGTCTTAGAAACTGGCAAAAGCTTTAACTTATTACCAAACCATGAACCAGGCACAACAGATCAGAAGTTTTTAACTTTAACAGTATGTACTGGTACTTGTCTATGCAAGACATTTCAGCTCATATGTTCATATGTAAGCACATTTACATAGCATGTTGTACATTTCCAAAAATTATCAATAAAACTCTGTACCAGGAGCTTGACCTTGACTTTACAGTGAAGAATGTGATAAAACGGTAGCTTGAGGAAAGAAAGCCGTGAAAAAAATCCACGTTTTTGCATGAAAGCCAAAATATATATTTTAAATGTATAGTAAAGAACAGTTATTAGCAGGATTAACAATGCAAATTACTTATAAAGCCAGAAAAATTATTGTTATCATTGAATTTGTGAAAATGTCTTACAGAGAACTTAGCCATGGTCACCCAAACCTAAGAATTGCTGGCATTCAAGGCACTAAGGTTGTGGCTACTGCTTTCTTATTTATTAGCACTTGGAATATGCTCTAGGCTTGGTGGACCATGGAAAATTTATAACACTTTTCATGCACTTACTGTACTTTCTTATTGCAGTTAAACCATGCTTTATTTTTGGCAAGTTGTCTTTTTTTGGTGGAATGTCATAGATGAAAATGCAGAAAATAAATTGTAGTGTTAAATGTCACTTAATTTGATTATTATAACTCATTTCTTGACTAAAAGTAAAGATAAATTGAAGTAATGTTCCTAAAAAGAAACGTGTGGATTTACTTCAAGCATAATTTGAATAAAAAGATAATTATTCTAGAATTGTTGATCTAACCTGTAATTGTCTGAATTTGTCAGAATATTTAGCAATATTTAACAAAGACCAAAATTTTTTAATGGTTCTGTACTAATTATGTGATCTTTGGGAATAAATGAAATTGTGTTTTAAGGGAACTGGGAAATGCATGACTTATCTGAGCTTGCAGTGAACTTGGGAAGCATGCATATTTCTGGATGCACTTGATAGACCAATAAAACATATTTACTGTAATATCAGTAAATGTGCAGTTTTCCTTGTATGGAGTTTCATATATTTGTGCATATAGTTTGTCTGAAAAAAAAAATATTAGGTACTAAAAAGTATTGGAAGAAAAAAATGTTTTTGTTTTTATTTTTCTCAGAAACAATGAAACATAAAGCAAAAAGTTAGATTTTCTTCTATATATTAAAATATTTTTATTTCATGCCACTGAACTACAGGAATTTAACTACCAACAGATCTCAGTTTTAAAAATTTATTTTCTCTAAGAAGAAAATAAAAGTTAAATTTACTTTCCAATTTTTAAAGAAAAATATTCAATTTTATAAAATCTGTTATTCACATATATAATTTTAGTTTAGCATATTTTCAGCAAAATGCCAAATCTTGTAGCTATAATAGTTCTGAGAAAAAGCAACATATGTTTATGAAAATGTTGCTTCAAATAATCTCAATTGAAATTTAACTAACAAACAATGAATTCAAAATAAATTTCATGTCAGAACTAATACAGTGAAGCAATTAATTTATTCTTAATTAGACAGTGAGTCAATTTAATACTCTTATGCTCCATTTACCATTGAATTATACAAAACATGTTTCACAGGCCTTCACCTGCATCATCAGCTGTGTGTCAATTGCTGGATTCATTGTTGGTTGAATGGACTTGGTGTAGCTCTCGTGGACATTTTATGAACTATTGGATTAATTTGTCCTCTGTTGGGATCTCGGAAGTTCATTTTTTTATAAATATGAAGATAAAAGACAAATTAATCCAAAAGTTCATAAAATGTCTATGAGAGCTACACCAAGTCCATTGAACCAACAACGAATCCGGCAGTCGACACATATCCGATGATGCGTTTGCAGGCCTATGAAACATGTTCTGTGCAATTCAATGGTAAGTGGAGCCTAAGAGTATTAAATTTACTCATTGTCTAATTAAGAATAAATTATAAACCATGATTCACTCTAATGCATTCCAGAAGAGTAATCATTAGCAGCTTCCTATATTGCCTTCAGGTTGGTTGACACAGGTTTTTTTTTTATGAGAGAGTGATAAAATTTATCTCAAAAAAATTATATAATGTTGATTGATTAGCAATGGAGTGCAAATACTCCATAGCACCATTATAATTGTTAATGACAATTTCAGGAGAAATCAAGAAATCATTATCCTCCCAGCTTTCAGCCATCATAACTCTGTGGCCTTCATGATACTCCAGCATCAAGAAATTCTCTAAGGTGGTTTTATAGATCAGATCTTATTTGGTGCTTGGTCCGGTGGAAGAGCATCTATTGGACAAACCAGGTGTCTGAGGTGGGATCAGGGCATCTATTAGAGACTAAGACTAGGTTGGATCAAGACCTGGTGCTTGGCCTGTCATTAGAAGGGCAAGCCAATCTTCTAAAATCATTCCAATTATGGGCTGATAATCAGGTCCCAATCCATACTAGTCTCTAAATACATGCATTAACCTTGCTTCAGACACCTGCTTGGTTCAAGGGCTTATTTTCCACTGGACTACTCACCAGATGAGATCTATCAATATAAACATGTCTTTTAGCATGTCTTGACACTGGAGTACGCTGAAGATGGCTGAAATCTTGGAGGATAAGGAGATCTTTACTTTGCTGATTTCCTATGAAATCATCATTAAAAAATCCACCAAGAAAACTTAAAATTTTTAATTATAATTTTTGCAAATTATTCCCAAAGATCATTAACAACCCTCTATGTTATAGAAAATGTTATTACTTCTTTAAAGCAAACGGGTGCAGATCAATACAAGATATTATGCTACAATGTGTGGTTTTGGCATGATCCTTTAAATGCACATAGGACCAAACCTACAGGTATATAGGTACATTGTAGTAATGAATGTTTATGCTACCAGGAAAATGAATTTTTACGCTACCAGGAAAAGAAAAAGAAAAAATAAAGCATTAAAATGGAAATTTTATACTGCTAAATTTTAACACTTGTGTTTAGTAGGTAGAAATTTGTAGAAGCAGTTTTTTTGTTATTTTTAGCTGTATTATTTTCAGTTTTTGCCTGATTTTTTGTCATGACTACTGTTATTTTTCTTGTAACTTTAGGCATTGATGTAGTTATAAACTACTGTTCCTTGTAGGTTAGTCTCTCCTCTCTTAGGTTCTTACTCTCTCTTGCATATGATCACCATCAGATTGGACATCTAACAAGAAATCCTTAAATAAGTAATTTATTGAACACCAGGTAGTTTCTCTTTGATTGATTTCAGATACTGGCTCAAATTAGTGAAGAAGAATTAAACTCTCTTGGCAGAAATGTGGATCTTATAATTTATGTGTCTGTATTGCTTTGCTATTTTAATGACTGCTGCTGTTTTAGTTTTAAATGACATTTTTATTAGTATTAATTCTGTAATTATAGTTAGTTTACAGTATTTAATCTTAAGAGCTATTGGTTACTGAATTATTGTTATGGTGTTAGAAAATACAATCCTACCTATCATGGGAATCCATCTTAACTCTTTACGTTCACCTAGAGATAGTTGTGTTAGCTAAAGGGGTAGTATGTTGAATGTAAAGAGTTTCTGTTATTTTTTTCCTCCCTTATTTATTATTGGTTGATGCCTGCATACCGCTGCCTTAAGTGTTTCTTAAGTTCATCCTTGCAGTTTGTCATGTCTTGCATATGAGTAGACAGTGCAACCCACACCTACTGTATGTTTCAGTGTTTTTTGTGTTTTTAATTTTTATTACTTTGGTTATTTCATCATATTGCGCCATTTTGTTAGGTCCCTGCCATTTCCTTGGCCTATGAAGAAGCAGAGTCCGATATCATGAAGCGTCAGCCTCGAAACCCTTTCACAGATAAACTCGTAAATGAAAGGTAAATCATGAACTTCCCTCAGATGATGTTTGCTGGGTTCCTATTGGTGGTGTCGGTACCTCTCTTATACTTATAATACTCTGTGGTTGGTTGGAAGAGCGGTTGCATCCTGTCGTCCCCACAGTGTGAGGGATGCAGCCGTTCCACCTACCCACCTCTTGTTAAACTTCTGCTTCCCTATTTGTCGTTCATTGATTTGCCACCTTCGTACCGTGTCTCTGCCACATGTAGGCATGTTTTGCCCAGGTAAGTAATATTGAGATTTTTTTTTCTCCCTTTTGTCTATTATTTAAGCTACCCTGGCCAAATATTTAAAGTATTTTTCTTTATGGTATATTTTTCAGTGCTGTCATATCTGCCCAATATTTTTTCTTGCTTTTCAGCATGGTTATGATATCACGTGAACATGCCAATATCCAGTTTTTATCTTGCACTAAAATTCCAACCTATCACCTTTGGTTTTGCATCCCATCTTTTCCTACAACAATGTGCCTGCAGAACTTTACACTTCTACCTTTCTACTATTCTATTGTGGGTTCAGCCTGGTGGAATAAGATCTTTAGCAAGGGATCAGTCATCTTGTTTTCCATTTGAAATGGGAAGTGCATGTATTTTGACTAACTTTCTACTGTATTACTACCACTGCAACACTATAGGTGCCTGCTATATCTCTGGCTTACGAAGCTCCAGAATCTGACATAATGAAACGCCAGCCTCGTGACCCATACAGGGACAATCTGGTGAATCGCAGGTGGGTGTCTAGTAGAGCTTAGCTCTTCCGTGTTGTGTGGTAGCTGGCCCACGACGAACTAGCAGACTCTCAATGTGCCTTGCACACACCCGTTCGCTCGCTGACAGACTTCCTGCATGGCCTCAATGCTGTTCTTCCTTATGTGTGTATGTGTGTATGTGTGGCTGCTGTTGTATACACTTTGCAGAAGTTCAAATGCAGAAAGACTCGCACGACAAGTCAGTTTTGTATAGCACGATGAGTTTTCTGTAAATTAACATGTTGCTCTTTTTTTATTTTAATGTGGGGCTTTAACTAGGATACAAAATTGGTAATAAATTAATTTTAGAAGTTATTGCTAACTTTAGTGAGTCTTCTTGCAATCATATCTACACTATACATGCTGAATTAGTGAGATATGGACAGAAATAATAAAAAAAAAAATGTGGATTTACATGCATCTGGCCTGAGCTGTATCTAGTTTATTTTATGATTTACAAATGTATTAGTTTGCACATGGCAGCTTCATAAGCAGATAAAATTATACTTTTGTGCTTTAGATTCCTTGTAAACTACATAATGTCAATAATTATAAAGCAAAAGTAAATGTAGTTATTCAAATTTAATATTGATGATAAACATATGATAAAATGAAGGGATATGGTACCATTTTTAATAAAAAATTAAAGTAAATGCTGATGTTTTCAGAGAAAATACACCATAAAGTTTAAAGATGTCTTAATATCAAATAAGCATAATAATTGCATTCTAAAAAAGGCCAGACTGAAGCATTTAATTTTAAATTATTATATTGCAAGGAAGAATAATACTTATTGGCTTTTAAGGAATGATATCCTTTTTCATCATACCATTAAGTTATGAAATTTGTCTTTGCTTTGTGCATTTGCACACAGTATTCTTTTTTTATTTCTTTCATTTTTGCTTTTTACATTTTACTTCATGAGCGCTGGCTACAGTTTGGGTTATTGCTTTTTGAGGTTGCATTTTATAAGGTAGGATTCCTTTTCCTTATACTTTTAATATTTCACTTAACTGCTCCCATTTTCATTTTTTACTTAATATGAATTAAAAGAACATTATTGGAAATGTAATTTGTTTGTCAATATTTATTAAAAGTATGCCAGCTCTTCCATTATAGCATGTTTATTTGTTGTATAAAGTTTAGCTCTTATAACTTCCATTTATTTTATGAACATATTTGATGTTTCCCATTAGGTTAAGGTAAAAACTACTTTGAGCATGTCGTATTTGGACTAATTAGAGCAAAAAATAAAAACACTGTTTCTGTTTAAGAGCACAGATGCTTTGTTGTTGAAAGGATATGTGGTTACAGAATGACAATCACAACTGAGTTCGGTAAATGCTTACAAATTTGCTGCATAGCTTCTCTGCTTAATATTTGTCAATGTTCTGCTGTGGAACTCAAGTGTTGTGTTAAATAATTTTGTAAATGGGCATAAAGCTAAGTGTTCACTTTTATTTTTAATTTGGGTTATATCTGCATAATATGAAAATGCTATTTCTTGAACCTCTTTATACCCTAAACAATTATTTATCTAATGCAACCAAAAGAAGTAAATAACTTGATACACGTCATTCTCTTTTTTCATAGGCAGTTGTGATATTTGCTTAAAAGTAATGTGATATTACAGACATTTATTTCATTGTGTAAAATGTTCACTATATTAAACTGATAACATGTCATGTGCACCCTAAGACAAAAAAAAAAAAAAAAGTGCAAATGCAGAAACCATGTCTGATTTGAAAAATTTTGAAGCATTCACTGATGATTTACAAGGCTGCCTTCAGTTTGTGTTCAAGTTATGCCATAAATGGGAAATATGTTTGCTCAGACCATGAACCCTGATGATTAAGTGGGCAAAAGTGTTTTATTTGCTAGATTTTGGAAGTAAAATTAATGTTTAATACATGGCAGTAAAATATATATTTAATGGACAACATTTATTTGAGTTATAAAGCATTTATGCTCACACATAAAAATCTAAATTAATCATTTTAATTTTTAAAATAATGAAAAATTAAAAAGAAAACATAAATTTCATTTAAAATAATGATCAATTTCCTCTTTATTCTGAAAACAAAGATTACTTTTTTTTCCTTGTGCGTGTGTGTCAGCACAAATGCCTTTAAATTCAAATAATTCTTTGCATTTGGAAGCTACATTATCTGTATATACTAAACATTATTTTGACTTGCAAAAAATTTAACAAATAAAACAATTCACACATGGGTAGCATTTGAACTTCATAAGCTCTCATTACCAGACAAATGCTTTTAATAGCTGAACTATCAGTATGTCTGTCATGGAGAACTCAATGTGACTGGTAATGATGGAAAGGGGCTAAAGGCTGCAACATATGTGCAGAGACATACCCCTGGAGAGCTGAACCAAACAGAAATTAAATTAATTCTTTGAGAGACTGCTCTTTCTCTCTGTATTTTTTTTTTCTCTTAGGGCATATATTTTATTGTGTTGATGTTAAACTAGAATGAATTAAATGAAATCTATCAAGTGGGATGTATCCCAGCAATTTACACACCTATTAATCTCTGGTTAAACAGTTAAAACTAAAAAGCTTGAAATGCCTATGAGAAAAGTGAATAAACTGTATTGTACATTGCAAAGTGTCCAATTTAATGGCTGTTTAAAAAGCATTACTTTTGATTTTGGTCACTGAATTGGTTTTAATTTTGCTGTGACACTCAATGCACTTGCGCCTATAGAAGCTTCACCACAGTTGTGTACGTACAATGTGAGTTGTGTAAGCTGGTGATAATTGTGAATAATTTTGTGAAAGTTTACAAGCAAGTCCTTATCTCCCTAATTCAAATTGTCTTCTTTCATGTAGCTGGGTGCGTGATTAGAATGTATGGTGAATGTTTTGAACTTGATTGTGGAATGTGAGGTGGTTGTTCTGATTATCTTATTTTTTTCTGAGATCATCATGTTATCACAGAGATACTATATTAATGTTGTAAACTGAAGCCACTTACACACGCATGCCATTTCTGCTTCAAGTTGAAGACTGTAAGTACATATTTATATTGATATATACTCCTGTATTGAAACAGACAGGGGAAAGCCAAAAGAGCATTAATATCTTCTTTCAGTTTGTTGTGCATATATCATACTAACAAATGCTGTTTTTATTTATTATTTTTTCCTAATATTCTAATATTTTAATGGTACTGGAATCAATTCTAAATTAAAGAGTTGTTATAAAGCCTTTAAAATTTTGCTATAATATTTTTATCATAAAATCCTCCTTTATTAAAATGTGGTATGTAAATGAAACAACTTAGTCTAAAGATTAAAATAGATCATTTATATTGCACAGTTTTAAAACCAGACTGAAATACAGCTTCCATTACGAGCATTTGAAATTAAGTAAAAATAAAATACATTTCAAAGAAAGTAAACAAAGGAAAAAATACTGTCATCCAATTATTTGATGAATCAACTCAGCAGCAGGAAACTGTAACAGCTGATAAATCATCTGGGCTACATTAGAGGTGGGGCAACACAAGATTCAGTGGTAAAAACTCTATAGAGTGACAGTCCAATAAATTCTGATGCAACTCCACTATGTTATGCAAAGAGATGCTGTAATGTTAATCTTCATTTTACGTACATTTCTGGTATCTGCTTATTAAAATTACTCTTTACCTTTTGTAATTCCCATTTGGAAATTAATTGATCTCTTGATGAATGTTGTCCTTTAGTTTATCTAAAATGTGGATACTAATTTATGAGTCAGACTTGGACCTCCATTACCTGGAATTACTCTGTAATTAATTTTCTTACAATATGAGCAAACTTGGTATGGACATATAAACCATAAACATTCATTGTGCAATAGAATAACGAGATTTAGTATTTGCCATTTAGTATTCTTAGCAGACATAATTCTAGATTTGGAAATATGTTGTTTCTTTCACTGTTCTTTTCCAGAGTTAGAAAAACCATAATTACAATGCTTGCCAAAGTAATGGTACTTTATCCATTTGCACTTAATGAATTCATTTTCACCTTAACTTTAGTTAAAGATTATTTTTATACTCCTGAGGCAAGAAAAATTCTTCAAGATATCAAAAACTTCAAGTAATATAATTTTTATAAAAAATATATTACATATAAATTATATATAATATCTCAATGGGAGATTAAAATTACTTTTGAGACATTGAAAATTTTAACTTCCTTTGAAAATTTGAGTTTGACTTGTGGAAGCTCAACTGTAGCTAATATTTCATCACAAAGTGCAAACTTAAATATTGCTATCATTTCTAATAAATTTGTAACAAATCAGTATTTTCAAACCTAAATGAATAGCTTATTGAAAATTTTCATATGGCAGTGTATACACAGCTTAATCTGTCTGCGGCATTTAAGAATGTTCAATTGAATTATTTTGAAAATTCAGTATAAGCATGCCTCGAAGACAGGTAGGAAAAAATGAGTTGACATTAAGACCAAGAAGTAAAAATTGTACTTCAATGAAAAAGAAATTGGTCTTTGTTAAGGCATACTGTACACTTTGTATTTCTTTTTCAGCAATACAATATCTCAAAAGTTGTAAAGCCTCATAGAAAAGATGTTTCAAAAGAAAAATACATGCCTTTTAGATATTCTTAATACTCTCTGGTGTTTAATTCACTGAATAATTTCTGTAAAAACATAAAGGTAATATCAAAACTTGGCTCTAGTGGAAGCTGTATATAAATATGGTAGGTAGTCTAGCATTAGATCAAATTGTTTAGGGGGGGAAAAAAATAACAATTTTAAACTTGGCTGCTGATAAGTTTGTTATTTTAAATGCAATTCCATTGGCAAAACAGTAATTACTGAAATGGAAAAAAAAATTATGTCAAATTTCCAGTAACATCATTTGTACAGTAAACATCAAAAGAAGATGCACTGAACACTGAAACTTGCTTGATGAACTACATCTTTGACTTGCAAAATGATAACTGAAAAATGTTATTTAATTCCTGTATATTTTCTAACCATTCAGGAACATGTTGTCTGTAAGTTACTATTGTTACTTATAATTAGGAGTGGCCATTAATTTGAGTTTATATGGTTTTTGTCAACATTATAGGTTTACAAGTATTAGAAAGACCTTGAAAGTAGAGCTTACTTGTGCCAGACATCAGTACTCTACATGTCACCACAGTCTTTACTCAGCTTCTCAGGAACTATTTGTTTTCTTCCACTAGGACCTAATTCACAGTCCTTAAAAATTATAAGTTTAACAGTTAATTATTCATCATATTATCTACCAATACAAGGGGATAAAGATCATTAAAGTACAGACTTGTGATTCGGAAGTCAAATCTCAAGAGGAACATTTTCATAACTGAGATTTTTTAATTTTTCCTCAATCTTTATCAATGGCAAATGCCTTATTTTTAGGCTTGGAACACTTCCTCCCCAAATAAAGTTCCTTTCTCAGTTTTATTCATTTCATTCCATATATCATCATTGTCCATCACCAGTTATGCTACTACAGTGATAAAAATGACCTTGAAACACCATTAAAAAGAAGCCACAATGTCTGCCATGGCCATTAAACATCATTAAAAAAAACACATCTGGCATCAGGTACATTTAGTAATATTAGTTTTGTTACAGTATGCCTTCCTTTGCTAGAATCCATAGCAAATAAAAAAATTAATATATAGCTATAAAAATTGACACAAACTGAATAAATATAAAATCTTGTCACATATATAAGTTTCTGATTGAAGATATCTAAAAACTAGCAGAAAAGTTCTTTGGAAGTTAATTTCTTGCTGAAACCTAAAGAAATGTGTGACTAATGCTGTACAATAAGTTCATGAAGAAAGGAATGCTCGTGAATGTTATCTAATATAGCTAAAATTTTCCTGTTTAATTTCCAGAGCTGTATGTTCCAATTTGATTAGTTCAAGAACCACTTGGGATAAAATAAGGCACTTTTTAAACAATCTCTTCAAGAAAACATGCCCTTTTGCTATACATATAACTTTATTTTCTACACAAAAGAGATTTTCTGTGCATAAACAAAATGCAAATACAAAACAGATCTAGACAAAATCTGTTGTCTAGATTCCATAAAGAGAAGAGCAGTAGAAGCTACAGTAGAAATTCAATTTGTCAATTCATTTGTTTACCAGCAGGTGGAGAAACTGTTTTAAAAAATGTGAGGAAAGATGGGTTGATACCAGATTTTTTTCAATACTGGATAGTTTCACACAGAGGACAAGTAGAAATTCAATTGTTAATTCATTCATTTATTAGCAGGCTTTTTTTAAACAGTGTGAGTAGAGATGGATTGATACCAGATTTTCTCAGTACTCTATACTTTCATATTTTTTATCAAATAAAATACAAATTTCTTATTTTATTATTTTGATAGTTTTAATATACCAAAGAATTAATCTGAATTTCCCAACTCGGCAAGAGTAAATTTTACATGTGACATTCTGTGTTAGACAAGTGTCATAACTATCATTCACAAAATCCAATTGAAAATATTTCCAAACTTAACTCATATTATTGACCATTAAATGGTAATGTTAAAATAAAAAAACCGACTTAAAAATAACTAAGTAATCATGTAAAATCGAATTTCATGCTAAAGATACTGAAGTGCAATAATTGTTACAATATTACTTGTGATAAGATAGTTTTAACAGATCACTTGATATGCTTACCAAAGTATCTCGCATTATTGATCAGACTCAGGTTATTTTGTAGGCAGTGTGGTTTTTCCATAGGTATCCCTAAAAAAACTGAACAACATGTTAGAAATTAATGGATTATCACTTCAGACTGCAATTTAGCATGTTTTATTGCACTGCTATATGATTTGTAGCACATACATACTTTTGCCATTACATCTGCAAAAATATAAGGTGGGGGAGGGTGCTCTTATTTGGAGCCTACAGTTTCACTTTAAAGCACAAACAATTTGGGAGCTGCCACCTGCTATTTAGAAACCAATGAATGAGACATACATTTCTTGTGACTGCTTTAAAATATACTGCTTGTTAACAATTTAATTAAAAATTGTTTTATTAATAAAGTATCAGAAAATTATCAAAAACTCATCTCTAGTTGTGAGTTTAAATCTAGAAATACTGTAATAACAATGTTAGTAAAATAAAATAAATATGTAACTTTAAGAAAATATAGCTAAAATGGCAATTCATAGATAAATAAATCTATTAAAAATATTGAGAGGCAAGAAAGAGTTAAATTCACAGAAATAATACATTTTTTACACAATCATGGCAAACAATGTAAAATCTTTGAAGGATAGTGAAAGTATTCAAGCAAGTTTCAGTGCAGCTGTAGTAGTAATTTGTAAAATAGAATGTATTTTTGCAGTAATAATACAGCAATTTAACATCAGAGCTTTTAGTACGTTAGTTCTTAATATTTTTATCTTTTTGACTTTTAGCTTTCCTCTTGTTAACAGAAGTAATAGAATTATAGATTTTACAGAAAACTGTACAGAAATGTGTTTTGACTTATTAACTAACACTGTGATTGAGCTTTGATATATTATATTGTAAATAAAGTTTGAGCATAGTTTCAATATAACTTTTTGCTCGAGATTAAATTAAAAAACAAAGAAAAGTTAATGTAACAAAACTGTAGTTTAAAATAATTTTTATTGATGAAATTAAAATTTGAAAACTTTTGGATTAAAGTATTTTGATATTAAAATACTGCATAACACTCATGTTTAATTGTATTCTCTGATAGGCTTATTTCCATGGCTTATGGACAGATTGGAATGATCCAAGCAGCTGCTGGTTTCTTTGTGTATTTTGTCATTATGGCAGAGAATGGATTCTTACCTCTTCATCTATTT
The DNA here is from genome assembly GCA_030762175.1 of Metallyticus violacea. NCBI lineage: Eukaryota > Metazoa > Arthropoda > Insecta > Mantodea > Metallyticidae > Metallyticus > Metallyticus violacea. Next base: position 50,048,928 of record CM060830.1, read on the forward strand.
GGCATTCGAAAAATGTGGGACTCGAAAGCTGTGAATGACTTGACTGATTCTTATGGACAGGAATGGGTGAGTCTTGATAAGAAAAAGCAAAACTTAAATTTGTACTAAAAATAAGGCATGTGTATCACTTAGCCTATAAATGAAATAATACATTGACACCTATAATGAAATTCTTTGAACTGGTGTTTGACTTTCATGTTTCAAAATAAGTAGCATTCTGAAGAGACAATTTTATTTTTATATGTACTGTTCAACCCTGCTAGAACTTTTTAACAATTCAAAGCCTTTGTTTATTCTTCATGAAAGGCATTAACAAGAAAGTTATGCTTTGCTGTGATTTCAGTGAATGAGGGTGAATCAAATATAAACAGGATTTTTTAAAAATAAATTGATTCTTACCATATACAATTAAAAAAAATTATATTACTTTTCGGTGTAGTTTCCTTCAACAGAAATGCATTTTCTCCACTAGATGAGTATTTTCTTTATTTCTTATCAAAGAAAAATGATGATCACATCAACCGTCAGTTGTGCACAAAGTACTGAACCGCTGCATCGTAGCTAAACATTTTCCCTCTCAATGCCTCATTCAGTGGCCAGAACATGTGGTAATCACAAGGGAATAAATCTGGAGGGGTTCTAGGAATGTCCAGTGAATTTTCTTTAATTAATCCCAGAATATGACTGCTATATGGGGCTTCGCAGAAGTAGGACATCACACATAGGTTACCAGCATCTTTTGTTGCAACAAGTGGCTCTCACATCATGCAACAGTTTGCAGTAATATGCCGCATTCACAATCCGCCTTTTATGAAGTTAATTGATGAACAACCACCATCTCTTTGAAGTCCCAAAACACTGTCTTAAAAACTTTTTCACTAGGCTAGTTTGAACATTGGCCAGAGCATCCTCCTTTTCTCTCTCCTCCACTCAGTTGTTCTGTTATTTTCAGGTGTGTAGTGGTATAACGAAGTGACATCACAGAGCAAAATCTGCTCACTTTCTGCCTCAAACCTATCAAGAAGCCTCAGACTGATGTCCTTTCAAACTTTTTCTGTTTCTTAGTGAGGAAACATGAGACCCACCTTGCTGACACTTGAAGTCCTAGTTCCTCAGAAAAAATGGCATGTCACTTTCACAATTTATGCCATTCTGAAACTATTTCGAGAATACTTATGTGTCAATCTCCTTCCACAAGGTCACAAACAGCCTGAATGTTGTCCTGTGTGATGCTTGTAGCTTTCATTTTCCACTGTGCCAATCAAATATTTTAGTTCATAAAAGCATAGCTTCTCCAAACTGTACTCGAAGTCTGGCCATTATCTCAATTGGTTTAACTCCTTTGAATAGAAAATGGATAATAATCTGCTATGCAAGGAACATTGCCACATCTTGCTCAGAATGATGCTACTGGTGAGGGAACGACCAATGCATAAGTATCTGTTGGATCACTCCCCTCCACATATCCAAACTAACTACTCTATAGCCCCACCCCTCTCCACTCTTTCGTAGCCCAGAGAACAAAAGTCCAGTTTGATTTTGAATGACTCATACACACCAAATGTAATTTTCAATATTCTCAGAAACACTTGATGTCATGTAGAAGAAAGAAAAAAATTCACAATATAAGAAAATGTTTCTTCAGGAATCTGCAGCACACTAAAGAAGCTGTCCCTGATAATGAACTTAAGCAAGATATCCGTTGTTCAAATTATGAATGAAGATTTTAAGTTTAAAGCTTATTCTTAAATGTCTGTTCATTAGACTAATATAAAGCTGATAGAAATGAGACAAATCTGTTGCCACTACATGGACTAGGTACAATCCCAGGAGCATACTCTTCACAAACAAGAAAATATTTCACCTTTGTTAAAAAAATGTAATTGTGATAAATAAAATTTGTGTCAAAAGTACAAAAGGAACTTCTTGATTCAACAGAACTCAAAATCTCTCTATGGTTATGGTATGGTATATTATTTCCTATTCTGAGGGTACCAAATAGCATTTTTGTCATCCAGAAATGAAAATCAAGGCTGAATACTATTGGAGAGAAAAATCATAGCTTAGTGAGTAAATGATTGAGTGAGTCTTATAAGAGACATTGACCAGCAGCTCATTTAAGTTTATGGGTGTGTGACAGATAAGCTACCTAGTACAGCAGTTCTCAAGCTTCCATTGAACTAAACATCTCTTGCTGTTGTGAACCATTAACTCAAAATTTAAAATCCTAAATTTGCATCCTATATATTTTTAAAGCTGTTATCACTGGTTTATAAAATTTAAAGATATATGCACTATTATTATTATTTATTTCATTGTAGTGTATTGTTACACAATAGTAATTATAAATGTATATAAAATATAACAATAATAACTAATTATTACATATTATTGATAAATTTTAATTCCTAAATGACATGTATTTCACTTACAAACAATGATTTGTTGAGCTCAATAAAAGAAAATTATTTTCTGAGTTCTGATTCTACATTTTTCTAAATAGTTTCTATAATGGGTATGCTTTTTCATACCAATAAATTGTTATGAAAGCCATTAATATTTTAATGCCCTTCTTTGATAGCTCCAGCCTATACAGTTTGCTGTTGTCAGAGAAACTTTGACAATATACAGCCTGGTCCATGCTTTTGGCTTATTTGAAAATTCCTGCTGGAACAATAGTCCCCTTATGTTTGATTCTAACTTACTTTGAGTAAATAAGAACAAATTTATTTATTTACTTGAATGCTAAGAAAATACAAACTTTAAGGGACCTCCATCTATCTGGCCGAGGGAATTTTAGATGTACCCCTCACAATTACAATTTTTATAATAATTAATGATATATTAATGCCTTAATCTAAATTCCAAATAAACAGAATACCAATTATTCACTTCTATTGCATCAGACCCCAGTCCATCAGCACAACCTACTGGAATTCCAGGGAACCCAGCTCTGACCTGACCCCAGGTACCAAAATGTAATTGTGAATAATAAGTACATGTCTATACTATTATTTGTGTGAATTTTTTTCTTCTCTCTTCACTGTCGTTTCCACTTCTGTTTAACTTTAAATAAATACTGATCCACACTCCTGCACTCCTTTATGAATGTTCTCTTTATTATTCTGTTATCCTTTAAAATTTTACCTTAATGAGTTCATTTCTCCAGTTTTCAGTTTCCTTACTGGGCATTCCCTTGTGTAAAAACTCCTCTTTCACCTTTTAACTTCCACATGCCTGCTCTTGCCCACGCTATGCCCTCTCTTTCCTGCTTATTTGTTTTATCTATGTAAATTTCCCTTTTCTTTTCCCATATCCATTTATTTTATCTATGTAAATTTCTCTTTCCCATGCCCATTTCATCTTAACACAAAATTCCAGTGGTATCTTCCCAGTTAAATTACTAAATGTTTTTGTATCTCTATATGTAAGAACATATATTAAATTTGTATAATGTTTATTTCCTTCTTAATCCATCGTTAGTGTTACGCTTTCAAGAATAAATGTTAACTACTCCCAGGGTTTCATGGACCACAGGGGAGAACCTCGCAGACTATAGTTTGAGACCGCTGATCTATTTACTGTATCTAATGCACCATTGAATGTAATGCGCACCCCAAATTTGAAACTTAAAATCCTAAAAACATTTTGGCATATTATTATACAGCATCTTTGAGATAAGCCAAACCCTTTATAAAACAATCAGAACTTGGAATGTATAAGTGGATTTTTATTACATCTTGGAGCATGCAGGATGAAATACATCACTAGACAGTTGATGAAGGTCAAAGAAAAAAAATTATTTCTTATGGTGTCACTAGTCACAGGGTACCTGTTCTTCCTCCTTTCATGAACGAATTCCAAACTTTTTCTTCATCACGATGTCTTCCTTTGCACAGACCAACTGAATTTCATCATATTAGCTGTAGTTGCATATAATGCCAATTTCTGTTGCCACCACAAGCGAACATTACTCTCAGCTGCATTGAACTCTCTTCCCGTCTTTCTGTTACCATTTTTTTCAGCATAAAGAATTTACTTTACACTTGATAGAGGCATCATAAGATGTTCTTGTTTGCCCTCCATTTCTTGACTACATACTATTCAAACACTAAGCCAACAATAAATGTAATGAAGTTGAGAATAGCAGCAATGCATTATGACTTATCATTTATAAATGATAAATTTGAATGAAATTACTGGAAAGCTATGGAACAGATTTGCATTCAAATCTAATGTGCAATACAATGTTGAATACTACATTGGGACAGAAAGGTGTGCATTAAATTCCATAAATACAGTATTTACAGTAAGTTAAATTTTTATTAGAACTGTATAAGAAAGGGAAGCATAGTATGGATTGCTTTAGTAATTAGTTTAGATAAAGTAAAATCAGTGTCATTCTAGATAATTAAAAGGAATGCTTGAAAGTTTTTAAATACAGAAACACATCATTTATAACAACATCCATTCCTTTTACAAATAAGCAAGCAAGGAAGCAAGTAATGACATGAAGATGACATTTTGTTTCAGACCTACCGTGACAGAAAGAAGTTGGAGTATACTTGCCACACTGCTTTCTTCGTTAGTATTGTGATTGTGCAGTGGGCTGATTTAATTATTTGCAAAACTCGCAGAAACTCCATTGTGCATCAAGGAATGAGGTAAATATATGCTTTTCTTTCTTTCGGTCAAATGGAATTTAATTCTGTAAATGATAATGAGATAGTTTTGTGACATTTCATAGGGAGTCTTAACAAGTTGAATTTATATTGCAGAAACTGGGCTCTGAACTTTGGTCTCGTCTTTGAAACTCTTCTAGCTGCATTCTTGTCATACTGCCCTGGAATGGACAAGGGTCTGAGGATGTACCCCCTAAAGTAAGACACTATGTATTTTATAGCTTAAATCATAAATATTCATTAAGTGAAATAGGAAAATACCCACTCTTAGAGAGTCAAAACAATGTCTGATACTACAGTAGAGCACTATAAGGTATCATTTGAGAATTCTTATTTAAGTTGCACTATGGCTACCAACAGATGAAAAACTACAGTGCATGTTTATTTGTAAACCAATGGAAATCTCATTTAACAGGTTTTAGCATTTTAGAGGGAAGGTTAGATGGGATGCATTGTTATCATATATTTCCTCTAGAGGTCATGTGTTTTCTTTCAAATTGCCATTTCACTAAAGTGTTCTTCAGAATGATTGGTTGCATTCAAATGCGTCACAGACATATGTCTCTTAGGGAAGTGGACATGTCATAGAAAGTGATTTGGTCACAAAGGTACAGCAAGCCAATGACATAAGTGAGTATGAGAGGTTAGGCAATGGACATTATCTCTGGGAAGTAACAGCTGTTAACTGAGCGGGAAAAACATCTGTGAACTAGGTGGCATTGACTCAGGTAATGCAACAATTTCACCAACTGTCAAGTTTTATCTTATAGCATCCAAACTATAATTGGAATCAGCCATACTTAAACTATACCATTCTTACACACCCATTGATAGCGATGAGATTCCTTTCTTCAGAATTTCCAGATTTCCTCTCTTCTCACCCATACCAAACATTTAATTGTAATTAAAATATATCTTTTAAAAAAGAAATTGTTTTAAAAAATATATATGGAACTAACACAGTGAAGCCAATATTCATATATCACATGAATTTATTGATATTTAATTGTAGCTTTATTTCTTTCCATATTACATTTAAGATGCTGACTTTGCGTTTAATTCAGTATCCTTAACATATGGATGTTTAAAAATGTTTTATTTTGAAAATATGTTGAATTAAAATTCAAAAGATTCAAAGATTTTGTTCAAATGCAACCATTCTGATTATCTCTGCATTGCCACTGTCAACCTCTTTCACTGTCATTGACTACAGACTATACTTGAAAAAAAGAGTCTTGGAGTCTGCATTTGAATGAAGAAATCAAGTGCATTTAATGATAGCTGCATCATATTTGATATAAGATAGCTTCAGAACATTTAAGAATTCCTGCTACATCTTCTGCAATGCAGCTTTATTCAAGCTGCTCCTTTTCTGTGTCATTGTCTGTTTCAATCGAAACCTAGTGTAGAACAATAAGCAATGCCCAAGGGATCACAGTGCTGGAAGCATATCTTACAATGACATTAGGCACTTAACTGAAGTAATTCTCCATATTCAGTATTCCCTGGAGAAGTCAAACCTGAAATAGTCACAGTTCTGTGGAGATTATTTAATTACTTTATGAGAGCTAAAATCCATGCAAAAATGAAGATGCAGCTTTTTTTTTTTTTTTAAATATATGTGTATTTCTCAGCATAATCATCTTTCAAATCTATAAACATATTCAAGAGATTTTCTTATTTGTTATCCCATCCATAAAATGTGATTTCTTCAACTCTGCAGAGTAAACATTTGTTTTGGTGACAACTTCTTCATTTGTGCAAATTCTTTCATGATAGCCATTTCTTCATGTTGGGAAACAAGAAGTAGTGTGAAAGAGTCAAATCTGGAGGGTAGGAAGGATGAAGGACTTCATATCTTATAATTTTGAGGTTGCAGTCACAGACTTGTGTGCTGATGCATTATCATGATGAAACAAGACCTTCATTGTCAAAAGGGGAAGATTTTTCCTGATCACATCATATAATTGCTCTAAAAGCAAAGCGTAATATTCATTAGATATGGTTTTACCTTTTTCTAAAAAGTTTCAGCAATCTAATACTATTTACCATCATCTTTCCTTTCCTGCTAAGAGGTTCATGTTTGTCTTCTTCATTGCACTTTCTCCAATTGCAACCCACTGTTTCAACTGTTTTTCAATAAAGTGGTGAATCCGTGTTTTGTCAAATGTCACATACTTTCACCAAAATTCACTGGGATTCCATTTAAGGAGTTTCAAATTCTGTATGGGAGCAACAATTCATTGTCTTTCATGATCAGTTATAGTAAATGTGGCACCCACCTCGCCAATAGCTTTTTCATTTGCAAAGGATTATGCCAATATTATGCACCCAATCTTCAGAAATGCCCACAGCTTCAGTAATTAATATCACCTTCGGTCTTCAGTTGCATTGATCTTGTTGTACATTTTTTTTAATAATTTCAGTTGCCATTATCTTGACAAGACATCTATAATGGTTTGCATTGCTTGTGCTTGTTCGGCAGCATCTAAAATCGAGAAGAAAGAAATTCAAAGAAGAGAAGAGTTTAAAATAGGTTACAACATTGTCAGCAAAAAAAGAAACTACCATTCACAAAAAATTTATTTATCATCCTTGGGCCACCAAAAAATTCCAGAAAATTCTCTGAGAGTTTAGGATTATTTTGTCCCTAGTGAACAAATTGAGCCAAAATGATAATGATAGAATACCTGATAGAAGAAGGCAGGAATATATAAAATCAACTGTTCGGAATGTAACAATGTATATATTGGAAAACAAAAAGAAGTATTGGAATTAGGTTAAAGAACACTGAAGAAACATCAGTTACAATCAGATAGATTAATCAGTGTTTGCATATCATTTTTGGAGAGATAAGTGTGATATAGAAATGGAACTCAAATTATGAAATTCGTCGATAGACCCTTGGAGCTGGGAATATGGGAAAACATTTTTATAAAAAAATATGAAGATAAGGTTATGAATTTTGAGATCCTAACAGATGACAAGTTAATCTAAAAGATCATAAAATGTCAACTAGAGCTACACCAAGTCCATCCAACCAACAACGAATCCAGCAATCAACTTACAGCTGATAATGCAGGCTAAAGCCTGGTCTAGGATGCGGGAATACTGAATAATTATTTCTTTTCTTAGGTTGAACAGTTGAACATCAACTTACTCTAAACTCAAATTTCCTATTATTTTGCAATGTTACCATAGGTTTGATGGTTATTGCAAACTCGAGGGTACATAGTTTGAGGTTACTTTTATGCAACAGAAATTATGACTATCTTCTAGTTATTTTTTAAATTACAGTTAAAAGTAGTCTCCAGTTAGCAACTTTTATACAACAGGCCCCAAATGAAATAAAGCTACTACTTCACAAATTCACGCAAAACTAAACTAGCCTGCTGTTCAACAGGAGCTTACTACTGATTGTTGCTGCTGGAGAGTGTCTGATGAGAGCATTGTCATTTCAAATATAATATTGTTTGATATTGATGTAACTGTATAAGTCCCTATTTAATATATATGACTATGTTGCCATTAATATGCTGTTTCACTATAACTATCCAGTAGTCTTTTAAAATATTTTATTTAACTATATAGTGCAACAATCAATCTATACAATTAAATTTTTTCTTTCATGTCTGGTGTTAACATATTGCACAGTGGTGTTGACAAGTCTGTCTCATTCAGAATACAAAACTGAGGAGTGTATGGGCTAATTGCTGTTCATATGCTTTGCAGTAAAAAAATGTTTAACATTGTAATTATTACATTAACATTAACATATTTTCCTTCCTCCTCCCACAAAACACAAGTACAGATGTGCATGTGTGAGACCCCCCACAACTTTTCAACTCATGCAGGATAGTAGCCACAAAGAAAAGCAAAGTGCTATATGAAACTCGAAGCAAACTTTCTCAGGAACACACATGATGAGAGATGACATTACAGGTTGTGCATGCACATAAAAGAGCTTATACAAAAGATACTTCCTTGCACCTTTGCTGTCAAAATACTCCACAACTTATCAAGCCTTGCTGCAAACCAAATTCTGTACAGATAACCATAAATATAAACATCAGGCACAAGATAGTAGTCCTCTACAAGCTTTTTTTAGTATATGCATCAAGCAGTAGTTATAAGAAATTGTTAAATGTTGAAATGTTTGGGGGTTGTGCAAACCAAGCTCTTCCAAGATCACAACTCAACACTTAACTGGAACACCATAATAATACCTCGCTTTACCCAGCTAACTTTATGTTCTAATTTCTGGAAATTGCAGGACTGGATGAGCTTGATAATGACCAAATTCTTCTACTGTAAAACATTTTAGCATATATGGGGAGGGTATTGACTGAATAAGAAACAATTTTGAGAGAGTGCAAAAAGTAAAATGACATTAGAAAGCTTACCTAATGAACCAAGTATCTAAAGATAGAGGGTAACAGTGATGCGGGTAATATTGCATTATTTCTCATCTTTCAGGTTTGTATGGTGGCTGCCAGCTATCCCATTCTGTCTCTCGATCTTCATTTATGATGAGGTGCGCCGTTTCTACCTACGTAGGAATCCAGGTGGCTGGCTAGAACAGGAAACTTACTACTAAGCCAACAGATGGCACAGCAAACGTGCAAGAGAATGGTCCCTGGACTCTAGTGATGATGGTTGTTTTGTGTTATAGCAGCAGCATTGTTCTAGGAACTCTTAAAAGGGCTCCAAGCTCTTTTCTCAAAATTCAACCTGAACGCTTTGCTGGTGCCACGTTTTAGTAGGCAATCGTTAGGGACTATGGATGTTCCATTGAGTGGACATTACAGATGCCAGGCAGGTTGGGTTGTACCCATTTGCTTGGTGTCTGCAAAGAGAGAGAGAGAGATGGGGAGTGTGTGTTGGTTCATGCACGTAGGACCATGTAGACGTGCTAGTGCAACCCAATGCTGGTGGTTCTTTGCCAGGCAGCATTCTTGCTAGACTGTTTCATCATAAAGTATTTTATGACTAAGAATAATTGGTTGTTATAACTGCAAGATGTATATGATTCTGCTGTTAAATCTACACTTTTAACTTGTTTTAGTTTGTTTAGATGAGGGTTCTAACACTGTTACAGGGGTATCAGGACCACAGCACATGCAATTACAAGATCAAACCCATTGGGTTGGACTTGTTTGGTCTCGGATCCCTAGCATCACACCCTCGATCGTCAGCGAGGGTTTTAGTCTTAATGCATTCGTATTAAACAACACCCAATGTTCTGGAATGAAAATTGCCGCGATTAAAATGAATCAGCATCGCAAGTTGGAAAGATAATAAAGATACCTAGGCATATTAAGAAAATATATAACAGCTACACAAATGTTCATTTATTATAGAGTTGTATGTTGGAAGTTTTAAAACTGTCACAGATGTAACAATTCAGTGTACTGCATTGTACAAATTAAAGCCTCATCCACCATTCAAGCTGGCGTTGTCCGTAAGTACTTAGCATATGGGCCAGGAATAGCCGCAGTCCAGCAAGGTCCCTTCCCTCTCATTTGTTCTGCCCACCTGCTTCTGGCAGTCTCAATTGTAGTTTCTCTGGAATCCTTAACGGAAGGGTTAATATATGCTGTCTTTTAGAACATAGGTTCGATTGATCGGGCTGGGGAATACAGACCTGGCTAACATGACATTCCAAAGTTGAGAACAGTTGCCTTAACTAAAGGTTTTCTTTTCCATCCCCACTCATGTAGAGTGCAGTTCAAATATGTAGTTTTGATGATTTTTTTTTTTTATCTCCAACTTTTTACATAGCTTGATGTGGAGAAAGAAGCAGATCCCATTTGTTGCATTTAAAAAAGTTGTTGAAAAGTTAACTTGTTGAATGTATTTCCCTTGCTAAAAATGTACATGGCTAGAATGTCCCCCCCCCTTTTTTTTTCTTCCTTCTCCCTCTTCTTCATTGATAAGTCAGCATATTAGAGTAGCATCATTTGTAAGAATTGCAAAATGAATAACTCTTCAGTCCATGCTTTAAAAATTGGATATATCGAAATTAGATGTGTATTAGAATAGTGTTAACCATGTTGTTAAGGACAAAAGTAAAAAAAAGAAAAAAGATAAAATTATAAAAAAAAAAAAGAAGAAGAAACTCATTGTTTGTTACGGAGATGTGGAGGGGGGGGAATGAGTTGGTCTGCGCAAGAGCAACTGCTCTCGGGCTGTAGGGGTTAAACAAGAACATAAGCTTGGATTGGTGAACAGCTTTTTCAGTTCTAGCAGAAGAAGATTGGCTGGAAAGTTTTATTTTTATCAAGTTTAGTGTCATTTTGTAAATAATTTAAATATTCAGCTCCATATTTTTTTTTTTCCCCCATACCTTTGTTATTCACAAGAACTTTCCACTTTCTTCTTATATTGGCTAGAAAAACACAAGCTGTAAAAAGTGTCAAAAAGTATGGGTGTTAATATATACATAAATAAACAGAATTCTTAAACACACCACTTGAATATATTCATTGTTTGAGAACGTAGTAAACCAGTTATTAAAATATTAAAACATAACTTGTTAAATAGGTGAATTTTTTCCCTCCCTTTCATTTCATGCACACAGATTTCTGTTACCTTTATCATCCTTGATATGCTGTTGTTTTGATGTGGCAGTCTAGATAATGTAACAGAGTTTTATAATAAAGCCCTAGTACACGTTATATTAATAAAACAGTAGACAATAAATTCAAAATAATTTAAAGGAGTATGACATTTAGTTTTTCGATGTTATTTATTTTGGTGCTGGTACCAAAAAAATGCAGTTTTTAATTACAGTTTTCCAAGAGTGGAGCTTTGCAAAATAAAAGTGACATAGCAAACAAAGTAATATTCTCATTACAGTGTGTAGAGCAGTATAAAATAAATATATTTGGTATAATGTTACAAATAAATGCTGAAGAGTGAATAAAACTTTAACATTCGTTGAAATTGCAGTTATTTAAGACAACAGTTAACTTTGGAACCACTGGAAGATAGATGGCTAGATATGCCATGATGGCTTCTTGTAAAAATGTCTGTTGTCAGGTTAGTTATTTGCCAGTAGATCAGCAGTATAAGATAATGTAAATAGCCTGCCAAACACCAGATAGACTCAAGTTTCCAGTTTTATTTATTGTATAGTCTATGCATTTGTTAATATAAAGTTTGGTTATGTAGTTGACTTAGGCAGCTTAGAGTGTTTTCATAAAACTGAGCTTCACTAAAAATTATTCAAATTGCTGTGCAATCAGTGTGAATATTGCAGGATCTGCTTTCTGGCACCTCCTATGGAATTTCTTTCCTTTTAATGTTTTTCTCTCTTCATTTTGAGATCTTAAAAGAGAAAAATGTTGTAACTGCCTTGTGAGAAGTCATGTGAATCTGTTTCAACTGCCACCACAAAATTTGTATATTCATTTATGACACAAATATAATTAGATGCTGTATTCTGATTTTTATTAACTTTGGTTTTCAACCAGCTTTTATGCTCAATTGATTTTCTACAATAAAACATATCTTATCTGAAAAAAATGTTATTGACATCTGTCCTTGTTGAATGTTATTACATCGTCTTTTCATTCATGGAAGAAAGGTGCAAAGTCTCATAAAATATGCAGGTGATCATGCTGATTTTCAAAAACTAAGGAGATTCTGGCAAAATGAACATTTTTGTGATATAATCTACAGTTATTTTGGGTGACTACCACAAAATGCTGGTTAAATGCTTTTAGCATAGTGAAATTTCATTTGATGCAGACTAAGCCATAGACAATGATTTGTATTAATTTGCTCTTCTCTTTCATGTATTAATAAAGTTGTAAATTAAAATAATAGAAAGTCACCTGCAAAAGTGAGGTTTACCTAAATTTTTTACAATATAAATTATGGAGTTTGTATATGATATTGGTGACATATTACAAGGTGCCATGTTGTTAAAAATTCAAATTATGTACTTGTTATGCCGTAACAACATACTTTCCTGTCCTGTGATCTTGAACTGTCTAGTCTATCTTTGGGCAACACAAGGGTGTGTGACTTTTTCGCATATTTCTAACAATATCTTTGTTTCCTTAGTGCCAATTGCAGAAAAAATATTTAGACTATATTTTACATTAATCAATGCCAAAATATGACTGCTACATTACAAATTAATATTAGACAATGTCTAAAGCCAACGATTAACAGTCTGTGTTTAAACACTGCTAAGAACACTGTTTAACCTCAATCTTACACAACAGTGTACAAGAATGGAATATAATTAATGGAGCATGTTCACTAATGTGGAAATACTTCTGGAAATATTTATTACTAGTTCGACAGCATTCTCTCAATAATCTTTTGCTTGATTGCAGTAATTCTTCTGAGATATATTGAGAAGCAAATTTTATAGCAATCTTTCATTTCTCAAAGAAAATTGCAAGGGACTTACATGAGATTATCCATTACCTATCACATTGCAGCCTCTTGTCACTGTGTGCAGGACACTAGAACATATCCTGTTTGTCATCAGCAGTTTAAGAAAAGGCTAATCAACATCCCTAATGATGATAAGCTTTCTTTCATTAAACATGATTTTGCTGTTCTTTTTAGAAAAGCATTAACTTTTTGGACCAGAAATCATGAAATTGAGAAAAAGTACAAAAGTTATAGTCCATAGAAGAACATACAAAATTGAGCACATGGAAAAAAATGCATCCACAAATACTAATTAACTTTGATATTCAGGGGAAGAAAATGCAAATATCAAATTCATAAGATGTCTGCCAGAGAAACAGTATTTCTCCCAAGATTATGACACTACTTTTGACATCATAACATTTCACAGTCCAACAAAATGTTCTTTTCTTTCATTGAGAAATTTTCTACACATTTAGTTGCTAAATCTGTGCAAATAAACTTGTAAACAAATTCAATATTAATTCAATTTGGAATCGAACACAGTGAAACATGCATTAATAATCTCTGTGAATTGGAATATTAGAACACTCTTTTTGATTTCACTTAAATGAGATTTTACTCAGGACATATGTTTCTTGGACATTATCAGCTGTTCACGACTAATGAATCATTAGTAGAAGTTCGGTAGGTAGGAATCCGGGTTGACTCTTGTGTATTGGAAAGAAATGCCTTTGGATTTATTAGTTTCCGAGTTAAACAGAAAGCCATCTGCCAAAAGAGGAAATTTAAAAAAACTACATAAAAAACTGACTGATAAAGCAAATATTACCAAGCCTAACCTCAACGCCGTCAACCTCTCTAAAGAAAGTTTCAATTCAGAAAAAATGGAATTCTTAAATAAAGGCATTAATACATGCATAGGTTTCTCTAGTAATCTAGATGAGTGTGTAGCAGATATAGAGCTGGCAATAGAGAATTTAGGCATAACAGACAAAAATTTCATTAGAAAAATGTCGGCAAAATTACTACAGAAAATTAGAAATAATAACTGTAGCCCAAGATCTTAACCAAAAAATAAGAAAAGCTCTGAACAATAAAAATGTGATTTACACAATGACTGACAAAGGCTATAAAATCGTAATTTTAGATAAAGAAGACTACAAGCAAAGGATCTGTTAAATAGTGACGAATCAGACCCTTTGAAATAATGCATAAAATCCATGGAAGAAGTTTTGGAAGATAGTAACCTGATTCCAAAAACAGATCGGTACAAAATTAAAGTCCACAACCCATCTTTAGCTAATATATATGTCATTCCAAAGATCCACAAATCTGGAAGAAGTATGAGGTTAATAATTAATAACATAAACACTCCGATCTACGGTTTAGCCAGTTGGTTATCATTACAGTTCCATTCAATACCAAAATTTGATAGCTTAAGTTTAAAAAACTCCATGGACCTCGTCAATAAAATTAAAGATATAAAAATATCACCGAACAACACACTTGTTTCTTTTGATGTCAAAGCCCTATTTCGCAGCATACCACAGAATACATTGAATTCACTAAGTTGTGCATAAATCAAGCAATTTTTATATTTGAGGAAAAATTTTTAAACAAAAAGCAGGACTTTTAATGGGCAGTTCATTATCACCTTTCCTAGCTGATTTATTCATGAGCGATTTTGAGATGCACATCAATAAGGCCTTTCCCCACATTTTTAAGGTTTGGCATAGATATATAGATGATGTATTTGCCATTATAAACAAAAAGAATGTGGAAGATGCACTAAAACTTTTAAACCTACATGAACCTACTATTAAGTTTACTGTCGAAACAGAAGCAGACAACATGTTACCATTTTTAAATCTGAAGATAATAAAATGTAAGAATAAACTTGAATTTGGCATCTACAGAATAAGAATAAACTTGAATTTGGCATCTACAGAAAGGACACACACACAGACAATTATATCAAAGCCCATGGTTTCAATCCAAGATCACACAAAGAAGCAGCAGCATTCAACAGCATGATATACAGATTAATAAATATACCACTGAACAAAGAAGAATACAAGAATGAATATCTACACATAATAGAAGCAGCTAAATCTAATGGGTTCAACAAACAGATGACCAAAATCAAAAGATTCCAAAAACAAAAAAGAATTAAACAAATAATAACTTTGAGTGAAATAACAAAGGAAAAAACTTTTAAATAATTCACTTACCATCCGTCAGCTAATAAGAAATTTCAAAAAAAATTTAAGCAGTACAATATTATCTTAGCACCTCAAAATAGATCAGTGTAAAAAATTTACTGAAATTAAACAAAACCGATTCCAAGCCCAAAGAGGAAAAATCTGGTATTTACCAAATCAATTGTAAGGATTGTGAAAAGATATACATAGGAAAGACAAAGAGAAATTTAGGCATTAGGTTGAAGGAACATTGGAGAAACATCCGTTACAAACAAAGTAGATAAATCAGCTATGGCAGCACATTTATGGAATGAAAACCATGAAATAGAAAAAGGCATCAAGTTATTAAAAACTGTTCAACAACCAAAAGAACTAAATATATGGTAAAGGATTTATATAAAAAAACATGAACGTAACCTTATGAATTTTTATATCCTAGAAGCAGACAACAGTTTATTTAAGTTATCACAAGACTACAAGAGTCCACCCGGATTCCTATCTACCCAACTTCTACGAATGATCCATTAGTCATGAACAGCTAATGATGTGGAAAAAATGTCCATGAAACATATGTCCTGAGTAAAATCTCATTTGAGTGAAATCAGGAGTGTTCTAATATTCCGACTCACAGAGATTATTGTAAACAAATGTTTGAAGTGTGGCAGCGTTAATGAAGAGTGGCAATCACCGAAGAGTCTTAATGAAAGATACTTTATACTTCTTCCAATCTAATGTTTTAACAGTGACTTGCTAAACACGTGCTGAGCAATGTTTAAGCAAGGGAAATTTGCACTTAAATTAAGCATTGTTTAGGTAGACAGTGTCTAAAACTTAAAAAATCGGTCATCATTTCTGCAATTGCCGTAGTTTTGAATACAATTTAATTTCTCTGGAGTAAACTTAATCTTACATGGAAATTTGGTTCTGAATATTTCTGCAATCTCTTAAAATCAAGCCATCCAATTGTTTCGGCCTCACTTTCACATACACGTTTTTATAAATCAAAAAAAGATCAATTGGAGCATTAATGGATGAGCACACAGACCTAAATTAGTGAAATATTTTTAGATGTTATAAATATTCATTGTTTCCTGCAAGACAGAGAAAACACCAAAGCAAGTTTTTACTCTTGTGTTCCAACTCTATGTTCAAAATACTGGCTACCTATTTATGCATGTTTTGCAGTTTATCTAATGTGTGCACATGGGAGTGAAGTTGTGCATATGAATCAAAGGTGAAAATATATACTATAGTATCCGTCTTGCAGCAAACTGAACATTTTCAGTATCTTTCTAAACATATCCATTTATGAAACATAAACAGTTTATAAATCCAAAACTAATGTACTAATTTACTGATCTGTTCATCTGATAATACTACAATTTTATCCATTGTGCTTCCATTTCAAGAAAGACTTCCAGAAGTGATTGGAGGAAACATATTATTCATTCGCAGGGCTCTTTCTAGTTAAAGGGCTTCCTGATTCATACTTTCATTCATGCTTTGTGCATTTGATTTGATTGAGCACATAAAAATGTTCACTCAGGAGCATAAAAGTAACTCCTGATTTATTTATTATTTCATGTAGCTCTGATAAGATCTGCAGTCTAAATTTCTGGCTTGATCATGGTTAGGTAGAGACATAAAAAAAATTAAAATCTGTGATACTACATCCCAGTACCTTGTTTTGTTCTGTGCTTGTTCAAGTGCATGCATGGCTTAAAATTCAGAATGCAGTGCTCACCTAACATAAAAAATAGAAATCAGTTTAGTTTTGAATAGTGTTAAAAAAAAATATAAAAATATATGAAATATTTTAGATTATAGCAGTTCATATTTTATGTAGATATTTAAGGATCTCTGCATTTCAAAATCTTTTATATTGGCTTTGTTACCTCCAACAAGCAGTTATACTCTTCAATTCTAATAATCACTATAGAAAGCAATCTGTTAGCTAAAAGTGAAAGAATCCTAAATGTCCAAAAATTCATATTTCACCTAAATTGTTGTTTTTTTTCAATGGGTACCATCACATTGTGGTTTAGTTTGCAATGAAGCTACTAATCATTGTGCCTAAAAGGAATGTAACATTATGGAAAAAAATTGTGTCAAATGTAACATTCCTTTCAGTTAAAAGAGTGATTAACTTCAAATTTCAAAATATAACTTACATCATTTAAAAAAAAGAAAGAGGAATGTTTTGGCACAAGATCAAATTTAATTCACGATCACCCATGGAAAAGTAAGGTCACAACGTTCCAGTTAATTGTAGGATGTGATTGCCTGGTGAAGCACTTGAGAATTGAATTAATTTCTTCACCAACCTTTTATAGGGCATTGCTAAAGAATATAGGTAGATAAATCAGGACTTCTTCAGTGACATCCAGGCACTTCTACTGAAACCTCTATTTATGAAATATACTAGGTGGAAGGGATATAGGTCCTTTGAACAGAAAGAGATCTTAGTAAAAACAGTGAAAAAAGTTATAAACAATTTTCTTCTAACTTTTATAGATTTATGGAAAAACATTTTAGAAAAGAGAGACATTTGGTGGCTGAACCTTCCTTGTGTAGATAAATGTTACAGATGGGAGGTTAGAAATGGAGGGTAAATGTGAGCACTGAAGGTCAGAAAGCTGTAGCAATTATTTTGCACTAATTTCATTATGGAAATAATATTGTTTCACTTCATATGACATTCTTTCATATATTTATAGCAGTGAAAGTTTCAGTGCTTATATTATATCTAAAATAAATACATATTTTCATTGAACTTAGAATGAAATAAAAAAATTGTTTTGCAAATATTTACTTATATGCACTTAAAGCAAACACTAAGTGTATATAATACTTTTTAGTTTTAACTATAAGGGAAAGAAAATGAAACATTTATGTTTCTACATTACCATTCAATAAAAAAAAGGCAAAGTTTTGTTTAATTTAAAGAAATATAATAAAAATAATTTCATCAATTTAAATCTTTCAGTAAATGTTGTCATATGCCAAGGTGCAAGTTGTAATTGTTGCCAAACTCCAGTTTAAAACATGCAAATGCTCAGTCTCCACAGAGCATTATGTATCCCCTACGTGGGTGGCTGAGGTCATTAGAGTGTGGAATTGTGAGTAGGAAGTCTGGAGTTCGATTCTTGCCAGTACCATCCTCCCTGACAGGTTTTTTTTTTTTTTTTTTTTTTTTTTTTTTCCTCAATTCTCATTAATTGCAAATTCCAGGGAGATACCCTAAACTTAGGCCTGAACACTACCTTGCTTAAAAAAAGTTCCCTTCCTACTTTTATCACTTTCTCTTGTATATCATCACTGTTCACCATCTGTGATGCCTCAGCAATGGGCATTAAACATGATTTAAAAAAATAAAATTATAACAAACCAGTTCGCAGCATGCATAAGGTCAGGCAGCGCATGCCTTCAAACTGCTACAACATAACTCCAGATAAAAATTATGATTTATATAAAATGAAATGCTAAAATGTGATGAAGCAAAGTGCTTAAGGAAGAAAATAAATAGAACAATAAATATATAAACAATGTATACAGTTTTTTTCACACTAACTCCATTCACTTATAAGTGAATGGAGTTAGTGTGAAAAAAACTGTATACATTGTTTATATATATATACCACTCCATTGTCAACAGCTTCGTAAGTACACTTATTTGAGAACAATAAATGCTGACCAGCTGTACTCTACAATGTCTTTGAATATACTGTGCCATAATCATTCCTTATTTGAGTTATAAGGCCAGGAAAAGTGAACAAAACTTATTTTAAACATATTTTTAAGAGCTTTTCATATGGGTCTATATATAGAATAATTTTCTTAGCAGACAGTATCTATATCACTGCCACCTGATATTGGAGAGCAAGAGAATTAGTGACTTCTATTGTCTACAACTTGGTATTGTTTAATAATAATAATAATTGTTTACTATTATAATGGGTAAGCATTGACAAAATTTTGGCATAACATTTTGCATACACGCCCTTCCTCTCTACCATGTGCTTGTCAGTCGACATGTAAATAGGAAAGCTAGAATGCTCCTCTAGAAATGTTTATTAAGAATATGTGTTTCATTTATTCTCTTTTGGTGAAGCTGGGTTTTCAAAGTGAGGCCCAAACAAATGGAAGCACAGTAGTATGATTAAATTTCTGAAGAAGCAGCATTCAGATGAAACCATTCTCAATTTTATCGTCAGACTTTTGTGTTCTCAAATTTCCTCTTTTTGTATGTAATCATTTCATCAGAAAATATATTCTTTCTATAGTTGCTGGAGTACCAGGCTAATGCCATGCATTTCTTTCAGAAGATTTGCCAACATTGAAGAGAGAATAGTTGCCAACATTTTTTGTAGATTTTAAAGTTGGAATATTTACTAGTTCTACTTTGTGAAACAGTAAATTTTCAACTTCAACAAATTGTAATGTGTTTTCGGCTGATATAATTAGCTATAGTTTCAGCTTCTGAGTTAATTTTATTGTCTTTTTTCCCCAAACTAAAAATTTATGGAAAGCAAATTTTTTTCTTCTGTCTCTAAACTAATTGATTGAAGTTCTGGAACATCTGTATACTTTGGCACTCTAGGCACAAGGGCCTTTTGTGCAATCCTTTGGACTTTGTAGTTTCAGATCTTGTTCTTTAGAAAGTTCCAGAATTTCAATATTAATTCAATTTGAGTCGTTTAACAGCTGATGATGTGGATAAAGGTTCCACAAAACATGTCCAAGTAAATCTCATGTAAGTGAAACCATAAAGAGTGTTCTAAATATTTCAACTGAAAAGAGACTATTAAGTTCCAGAATTTCCCTTACAAACTTTGGAAATACATCTTCAAAGGACTAATTAGAGATGTTCATTTTCTTTGTACAATTTATTTTATAATAAAAGATTTGTTTTGCAGTCTCATCAAACTGTTCAAAAAGATTCCCATGAAACAGCTCCATTATCATAAGTGTTTTTGCATTGGTTAGTTTCTGTAGTTATTCCAAAAGCTTTCCTGATTTGCTTTCTGTTGTCACCTAGTAGGTCTCGATCTTTCGTCTGAAATTTTATTCATTTCTTGAAGTTCCTCTATTTTTGTCCGATATCCTCACATTGCTAAATAAAAATGTAAAATTTTGTAACAGTTTGGAGTAAAGGTGGATGTATATTCATCATCTGCAGTAAAAACAACAAAAACTTGGGGGGGAAAAGTGTCATTTGTTGTCTAATGAACTTCACTAGCTCAATAATGCAAAAGGTTATTGCAACATTTTTGCCTGTGACAAAGTTTTCTTTTGATGACTTTTGGTCTTTAACTGCTAATTTTCCCATTAAACATGGATTCCCACTTGAAAAATCTGACTTTTGGAGTGTGTCACTGAAGTCATCAAAAAAGTCTTCTCATCTAGCTGAAAGGAGTTGTGTTGCTTTTTGTTAATTTTCCTAAAGTTTTTGTGAATTGTGTAACCCCAAAATATTCTGAATTGAACCAGCTTCTACAGGAAGGTGTTTGCATCAATGCGAAAAGATACCTACATTTTTAAACCGCAATCCCAATATATCGTGCTAGTAATGAATTTGAAATCAAAGCAATAATTGAAATAGGAGTGGAAGATCTTGATTCAGTAAGGTAAGTAATAAAAAGTAAATTCTGTTCCACTTTATAACCATAATATTTATTTAAATAAAATAAAATAGTTATATTAAATCAAGAGCAAAACTTAATGGCATGTGAATGACCAGACAAAAAGCTGTGCTCAAGTTAATTAGCCTTTATAAGTACAATTCTGTTAATTATTAAAGTATTTTGAAGCACAAAAATGTTTTTTTTTAATTTCCCTTTTCGTTGGAACTTCCTACTATCATTTTCTTTCCTATACTTAAAACAGATAATCTCCAATTTGAATTTTAATTAATATAATGTTATTTCACCAGAAATTTTACACTATGTATAATAGTTTATACTGTCTATACCACAAGGCTCAACAGTCAGTTATTATTATTTATCTACTTTGATCTTCTGTCATTTATGAATGGAAAAATTAATTCATACCAGCCTCAAATAATATGTTCACAAACATTCACAGTACCTCGATCTCTTTAGACTTAAGGACTGAATCATCAACAGATGAAATATTTTTAAGTTTAGGAATATGTTTTTAAAAAGTCTTGCATTAGGTGGATTATTATTTAGTTAAGGCATTTGGAAGAACCTGAATGAAGAAAACCACATGGAACTGAAAATCAACTAACCTAGGCTTTGTGTACCAAATTATAAAGCAAGGAAATGTAAAAACCTGTGTGATACACAGTCACTCAAAACAATTTTAAACGGTGAAACTGAATTATATGTAGCAGAAAAAGATATTGAGATGTAACTTTTAATATCTTTTGGCCATGCTTTGGTGCAGAAATGTGTATTCTTTGTCTCTTGGCAAAATAATTTTGTTGCCTAATATTTGGTTTTACTAGTCAAAATAGAAGAGATTGCCTAATATTCCTGCTCTACCTAAATCCTTTCTTAATTGTGACAATATATTGAGAGTACTTCAAAAGTAATATAAAGCATTTCCATCTTCCTCTGTAGAAATTGTTCATTCTTTATTCCAAGTTATTATTTTTCTATTAGTGTATATCTGCCTGAAACACTTATAAACTGGCCATCCATTTGTTTGGGCCTAGTTTATGCAGGAGATACCAGCAATCGACAACTGCATGTCCCATACCAACAAATTACGGTGGTATGGCAATAAGGAAAACAGAATAATGTGAAGAATAGGTAGGGTAAATCATGGCATGAGTAAATAAACAGACAAGACTAAATTATCCTGAACTTAGGTATTCATTTTTTTATACTAAACTCCATTTACATACATAAAAGTAAGTAATTCAAAAGTTTCACCTTCCATCCAATTTACCACAAGTTCAAGAAAATTTTCAAAGAACATTAAAAAATTTATTAGATTACACAGTAGAATACCCCTTATCAACAGAATAGAAATTAGGAATTTACAAAATAAAATGTGCAGATTGTGAGCAGAGCTACATAGGCAAAACAAAGAGAAGTTTGAAAATTTGCAGGAAAGAACATTTAAGGAATATTCGGTTTAAGTAGGTGGATAAATCAGCAGTAGCAGCTCACTTTTGGACCAAAAACCATTAAATAAAACTGGAAATTAAACTGCTGAAACATCTTCACAACCCATTGGAGTTATCCACTTGGGAAAAAATTGTTATATTAAAAAATAGAGAACACCTAATGAATTTCGAGTTATTATTAAAAAGTGTTCTCTCGAACAATGTCAACAGAGGCAATTATACAGAGTACCTTAGCCTATCTTTGCTTTATCAAAAAACTGCTTATCTTAGTATATATTTGCCTTTTCCCCTCCTATGATTATAGGAAAAAAGTAAAGACAAAGGTAACTAAGATGGACAATTTTTATAAGGAGAAAAAAAAGGCTAAGATGAGCAATTTTGCGCTGAAAAAAATAGACAATATAGGCAATTTTTCAAAGCAAAAAAAAAAAAAAAACTATATAAAGGGTAAAATAGGCAATTCAGCATAACAAAAAAAAAAAAATAAAGGCAAATGTAGGCTAAGATAGACAATTTTTCATAGCAAAAAAAGAGAAAAAAAGGGGAGGCTAAGATAGGCAATTTTTCATATAGAAAAATATAGTTTTAACTTAGGCAATTTTTAAAGAGAAAAATATTGACTGAGATAGGCAAGTTTGCATACAAAAAAAGGCTTATGAAAAATTGCATATTTTTGCCTATATTTATTCCCCCTGTGAAAAATTGCCTATCTTGACTATATTTTTCTCTTATGCAAAATTCCCTGCTATGGTTCCCTATATTTTTTTCCAATTAAAAATTATCGATCTTTGTATTTATTTTTTTCCTATTAAAAATTACCTATATTTGCCTATATTTGTTTCCCAATGAAAAATTGCCTATCTTGACTATATTTTTCTCTTATGCAAAATTCCCTGCTATGGTTCCCTATATTTTTTTCCAATTAAAAATTATCGATCTTTGTATTTATTTTTTTCCTATTAAAAATTACCTATATTTGCCTATATTTGTTTCCCAATGAAAAATTGCCTTTTCCCCCATTTTCGTCAAACTTTAGCATATCTTTGCTTTTTTCCCCCATTTCCGGAAAAATTTAAGTTTGGGAAAATAGGCAAATGTTAGGAAAAAATTTGCCGAAAAATAGGGAGAAAAAGGCTAAAATGGGCAAACTTTGCTAAATTTTTTGGTTATCCTTACCTTTACCTCCCAAATTTAGCTTATTTGTGCCTTTTTCATTCGAAATTTAGTCTATCTATGCCTATCTTAGCATTTTCCTTCCAAATTGAGCCTATATTTGCTTTTCCCTCCAAAATTTAGCCTAACTTTGCCTATCTTTCCCTTTTCCTCCCCAATTTAGCCTATGTTTGCATTTTTCTTTGCAGCTTCCTTTGCCTACATTTTGATTTTTCTCACGAAAATGTAGCATATTTTTGCCTTTGGACTAAATTCTGGAGTGAAAAGGCAAAGATAGGCTAAATTGGGAAGGAAACAGGAAAATATAGGCTACAAAAGGAGGAAAAGGCTAAGATAAGCAAATATAGGCTAAATTCGGAGGGAAACGTTAGGCTAAATTTTGGATAAAAAGGGAAAGATAGACTAAATTTGCGAGGAAAATGGCAAAGATAGGCTAAATTTGGGAGGAAAAGGCGAAGGTAGGCAAAAATAGGCTAAATTTGCGAGGAAAAAGGCAAAGATAGGCCTAATTTGGGAGGGGAAATGAAAAGATAGGCTAAATTTGGGAGGAAACAAAGGATAACATGGGTATAATTAGGCTATATTTGGAAGGAAAAGGATAGGATAGGATAGGCAAAGATATGCTAAATTTTGTAGAAAAAAGGGCAGAGATTGGCTAAATTTGGGAGGAAAAGGCAAAGATAGGCTAAATTTGCGAGGAAAAATCTTAAGTGGGCAAAATTAGGATAAATTTGGGAGGAAAAGGCAAGGATAGGCAAAGATAGGCTAAATTTTGAAGAAATTTAGGAGGAAAGTTAGCCTATCTTTGCCTATCCTTGCCTTTAGAAGAAATTTAGGAGGAAAGTTAGCCTATCTTTGCCTATCCTTGCCTTTAGAAGAAATTTAGGAGGAAAGTTAGCCTATCTTTGCCTATCCTTGCCTTTAGAAGAAATTTAGGAAGAAAGTTAGCCTATCTTTGCCTATCCTTGCTTTTCCCTCCCAAATTTAGCCTAATTTTGCCCATGTTAGCCTTTTCCTACCAAATTTAGCCTATCTTTGCATTTCCCTCCCAAATTAGGGCTATCTTTGCCTTTTTCCTCGCAAATTTAACCTATTTTTGCATTTGGGACTAAAAAGGCAAATTTTGGGGGAAAAAAGCCAAAGATAGGCTAAATTTGGGAGGAAAAGGCAAAGATAGGCTAAAATTTGGAGAGAAAAAAAGACAAAGATAGGCTGAATTTGGGAGGAAATTTAGCCTATCTTTGCCTATCCTAACTTTTCCTGCTAAATTTAGCCTATCTTGCTTAGCCTTTCCCTTACAAATTTAGCCTATGTTTGCCTATCTTTACATTTTCCTCCCAAATTTATTCTATCTTTTCCTTTTTACTCCCAAATTTAGCCTATATTAGCCTTTTCTTTCCAAATTTAGCCTATCTCTGCCTTTTACTTCCAAATTTAGCCTATCTTTGACTGTTTCCTCCAAAATTTAGCCTATCTTTACCTTTTCCTGCCTAATTTAGCCTATCTTTGCCCCTTTTATTTCAAATTGCAGTTATCTCAGCCTACCATAGGCTTTTCCTCCAATATTTAGCCTATCTTTGCCTTTTCACTTCAAAATTTAGTCCAAAGTCTAAAATAGGCATAGATATTTGGTGTGAAAAGCAAATATAGGCAAAGATGGAGTAAATTTTACAGGGAAAAGGCAAGGATAGGCTAAATTTGGGAGGAAAAGGCAAATATAGGCTAAATTTGGGCTCGAACACCTATGATAGGCAAAGATAGGCTAAATATGGGAGGAAAATGTAAAGATAGGCAAACTTAGGCTAAGTTTGTACTGAAAAGGCCAACTTAGGCCAAATTTGGGAGGAAAAAGCAAAGATAGGCTAAAATCTCTTCCAAATTTAGCATATCTTTGCATTTTTTCATTCAAATTTGGCCTATCTTAGCCTTTTCCTTCTAAATTTAACCTATCTTAGCTTTTTCACTCCAAAATTTAGTCCATCTTTGCATATATTTTCTTTTTCTCACAAAAATGTAGCATATCTTTGCCTATTTTAGCCTTTGGATTAAATTTTGGAGTGAAAAGGCCAAGATAAGCTAAATTTGGAAGAAAAAGGCTAAGATAGGCAAACATTTGGAATGTAAAAGGCAAAGATAGGCTATTTATTTTCTTTCTCCTATGAAAAACTGCCTATCTTTGCCTAATTTTTTTCCCAATAAAAATTACCTATTTTTGCCCATATTTTTTCCTGTATGAAAAATTACCTATCTTTGCCTATATTTTTTTCCCCTCTGAAAAAATGGTTTCCCCTATAAAAATTGCCCATCTTGTTTCTCCTATAAAAATTGCCTGGTTTTTTTCCCCCTATAATATTAGGATATCTTAGTTTATTATTGGTTTTATTGAATTATTATTTTTTTTCTATGGAAAAAATTGTCTATCTCTCCGTTTTATTGCTGGGAAAAATTGCCTATATTTGCTCTGTGCCCCCCCCCCCATATGTAACATTGCATATGTTAGTCTGTTGTAACATTGTATATGTTAGTTTTTCCCTGATAAAACTTGGCTAGCTTAGTCTTTGTTACTCTTATTTTTAAAAAAATAACCTAGGAAAAATTGCCTATTTTTCCCCCCTAGCAAAAATTATCTTTCCCACGCTTTTTCTTTCCTGAAAAAAAACTGCCTATCTCAGCCAATGTCTTTTGTCTCTCGCCTGCTGGAAAAACGGACCTTCACTAGCTCATATTTACCTTTTGCTTTTTCTCTGCTAAAAAAATCTGGCTATTGTAGTGTATCTTCACCTTTTTCTTGTCCCCAGCTGATTTAAGATATTATTGATAATATTATATGCAGAATCATGCATCATATTGAATTCTATGCTAAGTTAATGAACAGTGACTTTCAGTTACCTATTTGCTGCTCAACGTGCTGGTTGACTAACTTAAGTGTCAGTTCCAACACAATTGTCCTCCCACTCCAGTGTAAATTACAGATGTCTTATGTGCTTTTTGTTTTTATTTACTTTTTACATCTTTTAATTCATTCATTTACCCTCCCCTGATTCAAACAACTGTATTCTGCTGTGAATTTTAGATTTCGCAAGGTTTCAATTTCTGTGATAAAAAAAATGCTTCATTGCTCTTCCACAGTGATTCAAAAGTAGAAATAGCCATATTTTACCAGTTCTTGTACCTTGCGCATACTGCTCAACTTCATAATTTTTATCTGTCCTAAGGAGACATTTTGTGTATTTCAAGATATTTTGTTGTAACTCTTCATGATCTTTGAAATAAAATTCTGGTAAATAATTTTCCCCTCATAGAAAATTCATTAAATATAACCTTCACTACATTTTAAGTTTCTGTTCTGCTTCACAATACTCATTAATATAATAAAAAATCTCTGTATTAATTAAATACAAAGTTTTTCACTCAAGTTACAAATATTCAAATTGATACAGTAAGACTATATTTCTTTCTTTTTCCCCAAG
Source organism: Metallyticus violacea (assembly GCA_030762175.1). Classification (NCBI taxonomy): domain Eukaryota; kingdom Metazoa; phylum Arthropoda; class Insecta; order Mantodea; family Metallyticidae; genus Metallyticus; species Metallyticus violacea. The sequence continues at coordinate 50,075,944 of CM060830.1, forward strand.
TAGATTTTTTACAGAGAAAATAGGCATGAGGTAGAAGAAACATTGGAGAAACATCTGTTACAAGCAAACAGAACATTTGGAGGTGAAATTACTTTTTTGAAATGAAAATCATGAATTAGAAAAATGCATCAAGCTGTTGAAAATAGTTCAAAAAGTTCAACAACTAAAGGAATTAAACAGAGTTGATCTTCTGCTGAGGCTGGGAGCAAGTGCTGCAGAAACTTGTCCAAATCAACAAATCCAGTAAGTTAAGTATTTGTGTCCCAGAAAAGCAAGTTGGTCCTTGTGATATAGTGGTAACCATACTTGTCTCCTAAACTCAAGATAGCAACTTCAAACCGGATCAGAATCGATGGATTTTTTCGAGAGTAAAAATCCTAAGTATGGATTCCTTCAGAATGGAAGTAAATCCATGGATTCCATGTTGTACATTTATAGCATGAAAAATAACCTCAAGCCTGAAAGAAGCCTTGGAGCAAAATGTGTCAGCCTTTTCACACCCTGAATTGAATGGGATGCTGATGACCCAATATGTTAAAAAGTGTCCATAAATAAAACAAATCAGAAAAACAACTCTTTATGAAATTTAATTTGCAATTTCACTGTTATTAACTTTAGAATTATCATTTCATGTGGGAAAGGATTTACATTAAAAAAATCAAGCAAGAGCTAATGAATTTTGTCATTTTTGAAGCAGACATCTCTTTATTCAAGTTTATCACAATACCACCTGAGTCAAATCATACACCTACCAACTCAGTTTCAACTAATAATCCAACAGTCAACTAAAATTGTTAATTGGAACATTGCACAGTGAAGCTAATCATATATTAAGATCATTGTGTTATTAAGTCGAACTAACACTCTTTTGCTCCACTTACTTGTTTAAATATGTAGGATCAGTTTCAGGAACCTTTGTTCGCATTGTCAGCAAATTGTCAACTCACACAATGGATGTGAATGAACGGTTCGTGAAACCAGTCCTACAAGTTTAAACAAATAAGTGGAGCAAAAGAGTGTTAGTTTGACTCAATCACACAGTGATCTTAATATAACAGTCATTTAACAGCTGAGGTTGTGGGCAAAGGTCCACAAAACATGTCCCTAAGTAAATCTCAATAAGGGAAGCCAGAAAGTTTTCAAATAATTTGGCTCATATAAGATTATTAATGCATGCTTCATTGTGTTAGATTTCCAATTTAATTAGTATTGAGATACTAACTGTAGTATCTAAATACAGAAGTATAAATAAAAGTATGAATTTGTGAATCAAATAACAGATAATTCATTATATAATTCATTATATCATGGAAATTAGTTTCTATAGCAACAATTGGTATTAGATGTCTTTCATGTTTAGGACTGGCAAAAGAATTGCAATTAGGAAATTAAATGTTTAAACACAATATTTCACAGCCATAAATATTTTATTCATACATATTAATAACACATATAAATATCAACATATTCTTATCACGAATTCATCACAGAATGTAATGAACATAATTAAAAACGTTTTATTTACTGTTCTAAAGTTCTGGTTTTGAAGCTTACATTTTTGCCAAACATCCCTGAGCATTATGACATACATATCTTAAGTTATTTTCTGAAAACCTGTGTTATATAGTCACATGAAACCTTTCACCAATGAAGCACATTAACTATCTTAATTTGATGAAAGGGTTGGTTGATAGCATCTTCTCTCAGAAAATTCCCATATGAACTTCATAATATTTGTCCTACAAGGGCAGCAGTTGTCTTTAGTTACTGGAATACTATTTTAATAATTATCTGTTCTAGGTTTTAAGGCTCTAATTTCAAAGCATGCATAAATATTTCAGTGTTCATAATAAAATATATGGTAATGAATACATTATTCGTTATGTAACAGGATAAGGGTACAATAATTATGTCAAGCAAAGAATATGTATAAATTATAATATAACATTTTTACCTTTGCTCTTAGAGAATGAAGTTTAAATTTACTCAAATAGAATCATTTCCATAATAAACCTTTTCTGAAACCACCAAGTATCTCTAGAAATGTATAACTTTGCACCAAAATGTAGGATAATGCATTCATTAAAAAATATCTCTAATGAACAAAAATGTTCTCTCATAATATTAAATGTTACATATATTTTAATGATTTGTAGGTTCTATTGTAAGTACAAATGTATAAAAATGGCACATTAGAGAAAATAAATATTATATTTTCATGCTGCATTGCTGGATTAGACCACATATATTTGACAATTCACTTTTTGCTAGTAAATAATTCTTGTTCCCATTCAATAAATTTATGATTCAACATTTAAGTTAGGCACTTTTTACATCTGACTTCTGAGAAGACTTCAAAGAAAATATTTCTTCTATATTTGCTTTTGTTTTATGCTCTAAATGAGCTCAAAACAAAATTTTAATTAATGTTAAAAATATTAATTAAGAACATTTTCCAGATACCCAGACAGAAATAGAGAACCTGAATGGAAAATTTAGGTCATCTAGTTACCCTACATTTGCTATGCAATAGTTCTTGAAAAAACCTAAAGCAAACAAGTTTTTACAACAATATCTTTACATCTGGTTTCCAAGATTAATGTGCAACGTTCCTTAAATTATGTTAAATGCCTTGAGTATTAAAAAATCCATAAATAATGTCCATAGAATAAATTCTATAGTAAATGTCTCTGGATGATTCACTCTTTTTAAATATTATCTGGCATTGTCATTGGTTGATGTTGTGAAACTTTGCGTTACATTATTACCCTTCAGGAATCTCTGTTATAAACTTTGTAACATTATTTATAGAATGTAGGTTTTCACAGCTAGTGCTAATTATGTGAACTGAGTCTTCTAGACTACCGGCTGTGGTCCAATGGGCTTTTCTTCATTTTCTCAAATGTTTCGTCCATTGCAGTCACAGACAAAGTGTCTGGGAAGATGAAAGAGAAGAATTCCATTGGACCATGGCCTACAGCCCGGAAGACTCAGTTCATATATTTTGTAAAATTATACTGAAATTTGCATCCATATAGTTTTTATTAATTTTTATCATTTCTAAAGACAAAATAGGTATACTTGATTACACTATTTTATACATGCATTCTGTAAGTGATCATTTTACATTTCTTATTTAAATGTAAAAAGAAAAGAAAAATATACTGTTTGTACTCTTTGTCACAGAGAATAGCTTTTGGCCTACATCTGCAGTTGAATGCAAGCAAATGGGGCTAATGTTATGACAGTTGCCAACTTCATTAAAGGAAAAGCTCTCCTTCCAATTCTGCTTATAGAAATTTGTGCTTTTGGAGTTGTTTGAAGTGGTTTTTATCTCTAGTCACATACTTCTGACATCTTTTGATGATATTTGCATTCATTCAATTTCAGATCTGATATTGAATAAGTTCCTCTGCACTATAGACTTATTACCATAGATTTTATTCATTTTTTTTATTCTTTGATAAGAATTCTATACAATATACTGCAGTAAAATTTACTTCATTAACTTACTGTAATCAATAACAGTCATACCAATAGCCTGTAATGATGCAAAGACTCGAGTTATACTGACCTCTTAGCACAAACCGAGTTACAATGACAATGAGAGCAGTTTAAAGTTGCAATACATTTCAGTCAGTTGGCAATTAGACCCTGCATTGGCACCAGTATTTTCTTTCATGGACTCGTGACACTTAAGCACTTCATTGTTTTGAAACTTAGGTGCAATATATTAAATAACAGAATTTGCTATTCACCCTCCTTAAAATATGTGGAAATTATAATTCGCATGCATCAGTTCCCTTTCACTAGGTTCATTTCGAATGTTTGTTTTACACTTCTCCAGGTTTAGTAGAAATATTCAATTTTTCAATGTCCCCCCCCCAAAAAATTCACAAATCATAAGGTCTAGGGAACAAACAGGCAATAAACATGGCCAATAATTCTGGGACCAAATATATGGCACAATTTTGTCATGGATTGATGAAAGATTTTAAATTTTTTTTTTCAATCAGTCACAGAACCTGTTTCTTTATACTTCTGTACTAACATTAATATTGTTTTTCATGTTGGAACCAGGCTGCCAGGAAATTTGTACTTAAATGTCTGTCTCATTCTGCCCCACAACTTTCTGTACCTAATGTATGCCTTAAAGATATATATATTATGATGTAGTGAATATCTTGCTCTTGCAAAACATTGCTGCACTATTTAATGAAATCTTTTTATCGACTGCACAACACAACTGCCCAACTCTGTTGAAATGGGACTGCTTGGGCAATGGGAGCAATTGGAGGGAGATAGGTTCATTGTTCAATCTAAGTTATGGGACTTTTAAACTGCTCTCACAGTAGCAATAATACTTGCTCTCATAACAACAAACTGATTTACCGTCCGTATGCAGTTATCAGTGAAGGAATTGTCTATTATTATGACAAGTGACTAGTGTGCTGCACTCAGCTGCCAAGCAGGCCAAAAATAACAACAGTATTGTTACAAATATCCTTAAATACGAAAAAATAAATAGAAATGTACATATATATATTTATATGTACATAAATAGAAACAATAAAATTTGGAATCCATGAAGCTCTTATATAAATACCACTTGAAAAATATATATTTCATACACAATCTGTGCTGAGGTCATTAAGGCATGGACAAGTGAGTCGGAGGTCTGGGGTTTGATTTCCATCAGGACGTTCTCCCTGAATGAGGTTTTATCCAGACTTTTCTCAGTCCTCATAAATGACAAATGTCAGGGAGGTAACCCAAACTGAGGCCCTTTAAAAAAATCCTTTCCCACTTTATCATTTCATATTATGAATCATGTGTCCACTATCAATGATGCCTCAGTAGTTATAATGGGCATTAAACACCATTAAAAAAAATACATAATCTATGGCTTCAAGCATATGTAATATCTCCTTCATGCACTACTATCAGGATTTTGCAACCTTTTTGTCCCCTATGCCATCAAATTATGAATGAGGACATAAGATTTATCATTACTATTTAGTATATAAATATATGTTATTGATTCTTTAGCACAGAATAAGTTAAAACATTTGAGGTGAACATACAATATAACTTCATCAGATTCTCATGACTGAAATTAAATGGATATGAATTTTATAAAATATGATGATGATGATGATGATGATGATGATGATGATGATGATGATGATAATAATAATAATAATAATCCTACTTAAACTTCTATAAAGTTCAGATAAACACTTTCTTGTAACTTATATATTTTAATTTTGTACCCATGTATACAAACCAAGAAATGTATATACAATACAACATGCTGCCCAAGTTTGAGAGATGCTACTTACTATTGAGTATGAGGCCTTAAAATGACTAGAACTTTCTTTACTGTTGTTATATGCTCAGGTAAAATTCCTTATTGCTGCAAGAAAATGGCTGGAAAGTTGTGTAACAGAACACACATAGATTAAAATTTTTTTCTCAAATCTCGTATTCATTCACAATTCTTTCATCCAGCAGTGCTAAAGTAATTTGCTGTTGACTAGAAATACCCTGATACTCACTCCTACATAAATATTATATATTTTCTTAAAAAAACTATTGCTTATAACCATTTTATAATAGTCAAAAAATATACTTAACAATGCAAATATTTTAATGCTTAAGCTACTGTCTTTTTCATTCTTTTCCTGCAATAATGATTTGTCATAAATTTACTTTTGTTATTTCAACAATTGCTTACTGAATCTAATGGTTTTTAAAACAAAAATATGGCTTCAGCAATGGTTCACGCACAAAGCATATAAGCCTTTTGGTATTTGATTAAATAACAAAGCAAATGTATGACAAATCTGGAGTTTGCAAATGCAAAACAAAGAATTTTTTTTCTTTGTTCAATTATTTTATCTACAATTTCTTGTATGATTTTATACATTTACAATCTGAATTGCATCTTAATGGCCATGCTCATTGTATGAGCTGAATCTGTTTATTTCAGTCTTATGTAAATTTTAAGATGGTGCTGTGGCTAAGCGGTTAGACTACTTGCCTCCCACAAAGATGGCCTGGGTTTGATCCCAACAGCCTTGTGGCAGATGAAGTGATGCCTGGGCATGTTTTCTCCAGGTACTGCAGTTTACCTGCCACTCATTTCATCATTGCTTCTTAACATCTCATCTTCATCAATGTAGAAAGTTAACAGAAAATTACTGCAGTGTCTATCCCAAAAAAAGCTGCGACATGATACCTAGTATAGTTAAAAACCTACCTTCAGGCTGAATACAGTGAGTGAATGAATGAATGAATGAATGAATGAATGAATGTAAATTTATTGAAATTTATTTATTTTTTTAATCATCCTGTTTTCTAATTATGCCCCAAGTTTCTATCCTTTTATCATAATTTATCATCCATATAAATGATTTTCATTACGATTCAGTTTATGATTAGAAGGGAAATGAAAATTGAGTTGCAGAGATTTATTATACACCCCAAACATAAAATGAAGCAAAGGTGAAATAAAAACTAGCTCACTTTGCAGTATGTGTGATCTTGACCACTTGCTCTAGTAACCCTCAACTCAACCCAACCAGATCACACTGTCCTTACTGTCAAGTTCCACACAAGACTTTGGTCTGCTTTCAGCCCACAAAAGGACCTCAGTGAAGCCCTCCATAAAGAAGAATAATTAGATATTTTTCTAGATGCTCAACATTAAGCAGCAGAGAAGAGATATTTGCCCCCTGAGCGTCCTTGTATATGCACAATGTCTCTTTAGAGACAACAAAATAAAATAAGAGGTGACAACATGAAACCAATGAAAGGCCATATTGATGAAGATCTAATTTGGTATTTGCCTGAAGACTGAGGAAAAACTACAGCCAGATTGGCAGTCCCATGGAGTATTAAAACTGGGACCTCCCAAATGCACTTCCTAAGCATTACCATCTTCACCAAATCACTCCGTATGATTTCCATTGACTATTTATCTAAAATCATATTGAATTAAGATTGCCATTTACTCTGTATTTACCATATTAAACAATCAGTTAAACTTCCAGAATTTTTGTATATTCTCACATAATTTGGAATTTGCAACATTTATTTAAAAAAAAAAGAATAAAAAAATATGATGCCATGAGTATCTAAATTACTAACGATTGCATAACTTTAGTGCAATTTATCTTGTTATAACGGAAAAGTTTCTTCTACCACATTTCAGAACCAATTATGATATTTGCAGCAATTTTGTACATTAAAAGGTATACTCAAATAAGCGTATATTCACAATGGTTACATGTTGACAAATCATGCAACAATCGTATATTGCATCTATTTTTCAGTTTATCAAAACTTATGAAAATACTTTTTTTAAATATTCAGGGTTCCCGTTTTTGTTTGTTTGATAAGATAAAAAATGGAACCTTGACAATTGAATCTCTTTCTGAAATATGACAATTTCATCAATCTATTCCAACAAGAGATGACTACCAACTTAAGTTACTTAAGTTACTGGAAGGCAAAAAGCACTATAAACAAAGGCACAGCTATAACACAACATAGGTAAAGTGCTGTGCGAGGCTCACAAGTAGAAACAGCAATAAATTCTTCATTAAATTGCTGGCTTTGGTTGAAGAACGGCACTTCAAGCACAACTTTTTCACTGGAAAAGAAATCCAGAGGTAGAGAACATGATTCTGTGGAGTTTCTGCAGGCAGCTACTGAATTGGACACATTATATATACGTTTTTCTAGATCAAACTGCACACGTAAATAGTTAGGCTGCACTTCATTCTCACTATTGAACACAAAGAAGTAATAGCCATTTCTTGGTATTCTGCAACACAGAAGAAGAAAAAAATATTATAATGAAAGTTCTACATTCAAGTTAAAATTCTTTCAGTTGGATGCTATGTTGAAAATATTTAAACTCCTTTTTATGTTTAAAATTAATTACAGACTTCCTCATTAAGGAGACATTCCTGGCCAAAGTGATACTTAACCTGAAAATGAGAGAAGGTTGTCACTGAAAAGGAAGATGGGGGAGGGAGGGAAACCTGTTCATGTTTGTTGTAATCTTAAGTCCAACCTGGAATCAATCAATGAACTTTTAGAGCATCTGCTCTATCCATGTTATTTGGGTGTTTTAACAATTTCAATTCAATTTATTTTCATCCTTTTAAGTACATTTAAAGGACATGTCACTATTAACCTATTTAAATTACATACAAAAGCTTTACATAGCTGTAATCTTAAAAGAAGTTAGGAACAGTGAAGTTGTTACACATACAACTGAGTCAGTATTAGTGACACTAATATTTCACTAACTGATTAATTCTTCAGAACATGTTTCAAGAGCATTCGCTCTCATCTTCAGCTGGGGACTGACTACATATTCTGAAGAATTAATCAGTTAGTGAAGTTTTAGTGTCACCTAATACTGACTCAGTTATATATTTACATAGTTGTTCCATATTTAAATTCCTCTATACTGTAAAATGCATTTTGTATTAAGTTGTTTGTTTTATGTTCTTTATTTCATTTGGCAGTTTATTGAATAATTCCTGTCCTACAATTTCTACTGAGGGTTAGTCAATGTTCCCCTTAGTGTTGTTCTGAAGTAATCGTCATTATTTCTCAAACCATAAGAATTATATTAGAGTTTTTTGGTGTCTTTTATGTCCAGTAGTTTTTATACTTTATTATATATAAATATGTATGGAGCAGTTAACATTTTTAAATTCTTAAACAAACTTCTACACGTTTGTTTATTATTTATCTTGCATATTATTCTGATGGCTTTTTTCTGCAATTTTAAAACTTTTTTCACTTCTCTTATATTATTATTATTATTATTATTATTATTATTATTATTATTATTATTATTATTATTATTATTATTACCCTTTTCTGTAGTAATGCTAATTTTGAATTATCTAACAACAAAGAATAAAGAGACTTGGCTATTTCAAACAATTGCAAGAAATGAATCACAGAAGAAATTCAAGTAATTCCTAAGACCAAAGTCTTGAATTTTAATTAGGTTTTTTCCAATTTCAGAAGTGGGAAAAAACAGCCAAATAATTTCCTTCTAACAGATTTCAACATTCAAATTCTAAACAGACTTATAACATGTACACTACACCATGTATATTGGAATGAGAACTGTGAAAAATAATGAAAAGTATGAAATAGAGATTCCCAAAACCCCAATTCTTATAATCTCTGATTTTTAGGCATCATTAGAAAGTTTAGTATACAGGTTAATAAAAATTAAGTTGCAAAATAAAAGTTTATCGGGACACTTCTCCTTTATTTTACATTGTTAAAAAATGGGCTATTAAACTTTGCCATACCAAGCCTTGAAAATGACCTACATAAAGGACATCCAAAAACTGCTACAACAGCAGAAGTCATGATTAAATACTTGATATAGTATTAGATGATCAGGAAGTTAAAAATGTGTAAAATTGCTGAGATTTTACATGAAGAATTGCATTTGAAAAAGCTTTGCACAAGTTGGGTGTTTCACTCTGTAACAGCAGAATTAAAAATGCATTTGTATGAAAATATTACAACAGTATTTAGAGCATTTTAACAGCAACAGAACTGATAATGTGCATTAGCTTATTTATAGATGAGACTTGGATCCACCATTACATAGTAGAACTGAAACAGCAGTCAAAATAATGGATAGAAGTCAGTTGTTCAGTACCAAAGAAGGTCAGAATTGGTTCCATCTGCAGGTTGGGTTATGGCATCATATTTTTGGAACACCAAAGGAATTTATTAATTATTTTAAGAAGAATAAAATCATAATAAGAGAGTACTATTTCAATTTTTTGAATTAACTATATTTAAAAAAATCATGAGAAAAGGCTTAATTTTCAGAAAAAAAATGTACATCAAGACCATGTCATGTATCTACACATGAAAGTGTAATGACAATGAGAAAATTGATAAGAGGTTTTCAGCATGAGTTCCAGTTTTGGCCCCCTCTAATTTCCATCTGTTCCTAACACTCAAATTATTCCTTGTTGGTCAGCATTTTTTATCATATCAAGCAGCAATTGTAGCTGTAATGGAGTATTTTGCAAACCTTCCAGAAAACTACTTCAGAGATATGATAATGGCATTGGAGCAGCACTGGCAACATGTATTGACTTTAAGGGAGATTATGTTGAAAAATAAAAATAATTTCACATTAAAAACTTATTATTTCGTTGTTAGACCAGAACCTTTTAACCTACCCTTCTATTTATAAAGCTAAAATAAAAAGTACCTGAGAAGCGAAATAGATAAAACACTTAAATAATAACACAAATATAGCTATATTTCGAACTGCTTGTGTTCTTCTTCAAAGACAGAAGACAAGTATATGCTCAGAACACATATTGAGTAATAAAAGTAATATACAAGACAAGATATTTACGTCATAAAAGAAATATTTTAAAAATAATATGACACATCCAATATTCTGTGCATCTAAGTGTCCACCTCCATTAGTATGAAGTATGAAATGGATACATAAAATAAAGCAAAATAACTGGTGATGCTACTGAGGAATTTCCTTTTGGCTACAGCATATAAATTGTATGCAGCAATATTAGATAAAAATTGCAACTCAAAGTTAAAAGTATATTAAGTGAGAAATAAAATGGTTGATAGGAAAGGTAGATCATTCATTGATGCCATTTTTACTGTTAAACAAATTTCAGTAATTGATTATTGTCTACCAAATTATGTAAATTTCCTTGATTATATTAAAATACTATAAGCTCAATTAGAAGCAGTCATGGTAAATTTGGAAGAAAATGAAGAAAACCTCCCAGTTTGAGTATTTCAGTACTCTCTATGTAATTAAACTAAGATCATCATAGAAAATAGAGAGGAAGTACAAAGTTCAAGTTAGAGGCATGCACTATTGCCCAAACTGTTTACTTCTCAATTGAAATAAAATAGAGGTACAAGGAAAAATGTACAAAGCAAAGCAAGTAATGTCAAATAATAATACTACCATAGACATTATTTTATTTCAAATGACCAAATATTGTTTGCAGAACATGAAAATAATTAGCATGAATTTGTGAGATAAATAAAGGTACTTGAGTTAAGTTTATAAATGCTGGTTTTATGTTGATTGTAGATTTCCCAAATAACCAAGAAACCATGTTTTTAATAAACAGGCAAACAATAAGATATTGCCTAATTCTTGAAATAATAAAAATTTTCTAATGATAATATAAAATTAAAACTGTTCTAGAAATGTAGGATGTTTTCACCATAGTCTGTTGCTTCTTGTGTGAGTGGAACAGTCAAACTAATGACATTATGAAATTAAAGAATGGCCCTTAAGACGTGTTCAGGTCCTGAGTATAATGAGTATCAGAAATAAACAATTAGTTTAAAAAACAAAATTTTCCACTAATGCTTCACACAAAGTTACGGTTAATGAAAAATTTTGTGAAGATCTTAGACAGAGAGGGAAAGGGTTTCCAGTATTTAAAAGAAAAATTCCCAATATTAAGTGATGATAAACTAAAAGAATAAAGGTACTTTATTGGCCCACAATTTGTGAAGACACTGTTTGTGCAGATTTATCAATGGACAATGAGAAACAAACATGAATCATGTGCAGTATTTTCTGGGGAATGTAAGGGTTGAAAATACATATATTTTATTGAAATTACACTTCCTACATTTCCACTTGGACTTCTTTTCTTCTAATCTGGGTGCCATAAGTGATAAGCAAGGAGAACCTTTTCATCAGGACATTGCTTCCATGGAAAAATGATCACCATGTTGAACTATTGTTGGCAACTAGTTATAGATATTTCAGATGTTTTTTTACAAACTAGTATCTTCCAGATAACTTTTATAAGATATAAATCAATTTGAGTGCTATTTAATATTTTTGCAAGATAACAGAAAAAAAATATAATTACAGGTAATTCTAACTTTAATTCAGATTCTTTGCAAATATTTTATATTAATTAATATATTTTGTGAGGTTGGATGTCATTAACAGTTAAGGAATTATTTCAATTATGCGTATTTTAAATGTTTTTATAAGAAATTTAAAATTTATCTTCAAGGAAAAACAGTACAAGGTAGTTCAGATTTGAACTCAGCATTAAATATACAAAATCACTCTTTTCATTCAGGTACAAAACAAAAAGTTAAAATGAATAAACTGTACTTATGGAGCTGTGGACAATGGAGTGGTAACATATCCTAAACTAATGTGTTGAACAATGTTCTATTAAACACAAGGACGTTAAAGCATGGACTCGTGAGCGTGAGGTGTGGGGTTTGAATCCCACCAGGACTGTCCTGCCTGATTGAGGTTTTTTTCAGGTTTTCCTCAGTTCTCATAAATGACAAATGCTGGGGAGGTACTCTAAACTTAGGTCTGGAACATTTCCTTCTTATAAAAAAATTCTTTCTTTGTATATCTTTAATCTCATATATCATCAGTGTTCACCGCCTGTGGTGCCTCGTAAAAATGGATGTTAAACACCATTCAAAAATAAATAAATAAACATGTTCACACTAACTCCACTTATATAACACTAGGACATGTTTTAGGAGCACTCACTCTCATCATCAACTTGGTTGCTGGATCCCAAGGTGCTTCTGTGGCAGTCTCTGATGGTTCTAGTAGGAACTTGCCGAGTTCATCCATGGGTGGAACATCAAAATTCATTAAGTTTTTCTTATTTTTTAGGATGAACTTTTTTTCTCAAGTGCATAGTTTCAATGTGTTGTGATGTTCTTTCTGTAGTTTAGCCTCTGGTTTAGTTTCTGATTTTTTTCAAGACATGGTATAGGTATGTAGATAACATACATATTTGCAACAATCCGAAAAAACATTCAATAGGAGCCCTGAAATTTCTTAATTTACAAACATAAATATATACAGTTTACCATGAAAGAGGAGGAAAAATGGTTGGCTTCCATTCTCAGATTTAAAAAGTATAAGGAATCCATAGGAAAGAGATACACACAGAAAATTACATATAAATAACAGTTAAAACCCGCTTCACATAAATATTCAATGTTTTACAGTTTGGCACACAATAATTAATATCCTATTCACAGAAACGGAGTATAAAATGGAATACCAACAGATAATTAATACAGCAATAATCATGGTTTCAACAAAGACACAGTAATAAAAATTATAAATAAATTTAAAGGACAAAAATTGTATAAGAGAGCTTTCCGCACTGAAAAACCTCAAGGAAAGATAAAAGTTCAAAAGTTTCACATACCATCGAACTTGCCACAACAAATTCAAGAGGATATTTAAAGAACATGGCATAATGTTAGTTCCAAAGAACAAATATACCAAAAATTTATTAGGTTTGCACAGTAAAAGACACCATATCTACAGAACAGAAATCAGGAACTTATGATATCAAATATGTAGATTGTGATCAAAGCTACATAGGAAAAATGAAGAGAAATTTAGAAATTTGGACAAAAGAAGACTTTAGAAATATTTGTTTTAAGCAAATTGATAAATTAACAGTAGCAGGTCACTTTTGAACCATCTACTTGGGAAAAATTTTTCATCCTTTTTTTTTATAGTGTTTAATGCCCATTTTTACTACTGATGCAGTACAGGCAGTTTCATCCTAAAAACTAAGAAAAACTTAATGAATTTTGATGTTCCACCCATGGATGAACTCAGCAAGATCTTACTAGAACCATCAGAGACTACCACAGAAGCACTAGGATCCAGCTACCAAACTGATGATGGGGGCAAGTACTTCCGAAACATGTCCTAATGTTATATAAGTGAGTGGAGTTGGTGTGAACATGTTTAATACATTAGTGTAGGATACAAAATGTTCAAATTTGTTGTTCAGTTAATTTTTTCCATCTAGTTTAAGAATATTGTACCAAAATCATTAAAATAGATAATAAAAAAATAAAATGCAAAAAATAGTTTCATAATTTAACCCAACAAGGATTCAAACCTGGGTTGATAGCAACTATTCTTTTTTATTATTTAGAAAAGTTCAGACTAGAATTAACAAACAGTTATATGCAGAGCAAAGTAATTTTTTGTGCAGCCTATGTGTTTGTAGGAACAATTTTAAGTTAAAACAAAAGCAAAAAAGAAGAGATGCAGCTGTGTATGTTTGTGTGAGCATATGTGCTTGCATGCACCAACCTGTAGCTAAGAGTGTTCACCTCTGCTGCTGCATGCTGGCTCTTGTCAGATCTTGCAGCTTCACATCTTCTATCAGGTGTCAGAGGTAGATTAAGAATAAGACCTGCACAGTTCAGCAGGCGCTCCTCACTACTGGAGAAGCTGGACCAAAACTCACTCTTGCTTTGATCATTTGCTGTAGTTTCATTTACAGTTTCATGATGATCAGCAATTCCATCTGGAGTTAAGCCCTGCAACCAAATGCTCTCATTACTTTTGATATTATAACATTGTAATATAAAATCATAATTCTAATAGATATTTTACAAAAAAGGTTGCAGAGCAAGCATCTAATCAATGCTTGTCATGTAGTTTTTTTCATTCTAAAAATTCAGTGGTGAACAACTTTAACTGCTACTGATTTCTAAGTATAGCACAAGCACCTCCTTTATTTATGATTGCAATTCCATTATTTTGAAGATGAGGGCAGTTAGCACATAAAATTAATAAGAATAAGTAAAATATAAAATAAGGACATACTAGTTGTTGAATATACAAATGTCTCATGAAACTAAACTCAATTGAGAAAGAAAATAATAATCTCATCTTACATTTATTTTAAAATAACAACTGTTTAACTAAGCACTAGTAAGACTTTGTAAATACTAGCAAAGTTGTTATGGCAATTGTTTTTATTAAAGATCCTTAAAAAGAATTAATTGCCAAGAGCAATAACACTGAAAAGAGAGAGAAGAATAGGTGGGATGGTGTAGATTTCCCTTTTCTTACTGCAAGCAGTGCAGTGGTCAGAAGAAAGTAGTGTGTTGTCTGCTAGTGGCTAGAATAGATCATGTCTTTGTGCTGTGGAAGTATGTTTTCAAAGTTGGTTGTTTTATATATTGCGGCATTCTTCTCCAATGACATAGATGGTAATTGTAAAACTGTTGGTGGATTACTTTGGTATTTTGAAAAATGCACCTACAGAAGAAGAATGTGATATTTTAAAAAAATAAAGAAATAATTTTTTGAAGAAGGAAATGCTATAGAAGAGGTTTACATTTTTAAGTCAATGAGGTCCATAAGCTGAAGGAAGTGATTGTGCTGTGGGGACGAACCAGTAGTAAATGTCTATGCATAATTTATCTTATTAGCCATCACCTCCAGAAAAACAAAAATGAAGTTTCTGGAGGGATATCTTATGGTTGATTTCTGAACAATCAAAAATAAGACAAATATACAACTATACATTTCCTAAAGGAAATGAATCCTTCATCATGAAGCTGATTCCAGCAAAATGTACAGGTATTATATAACCTGCAGGCAATTTCTTCTTTTGTCCATATAAAAGTTTGTAAATTTTATTAAGATACAATTATGGTATCTTCTGGCAATGAAATTAACATTAATTCACATAGACAAGTTCTTATGCCTTAACTGTTTTGAGTATTTCCAGTTTTTGACAGCAAGATTCTATAATTTTTTCCAATGAAGGTACATTAAAGACCTTCCTGGTGCATTTCAAAAACCTTTGCAGTATTGCTTCAAAGGAGGATTAATGGAAGAGCATTTCAAGAGAACTGTGACTAACCTATGATTTTCAATATGTGTAAATGTGAATACTGATTAACCTGTTATAACAGTCCATAGCAGCTAAAATTTGTTTCTTTATTAATTGTGCTATATATAAATATAAATTGTGATCAGACATGCATGAGCCTTCCTTATAAGTACTAATTAAAGCACTAGCACTTCATTAGATCTGTTTTGCTTTTTACGTTGATTACATTTTATAGCAGTTCTGGGCTTGGAAGGATCATTAAGCTTCAGGTATGTATTTGGTGTATAAATCTTCTATACTCAAAGAAGAAAATAAGAAAAGTAAAAAAAGTAAAAAAAGTTTGATTGGGCTCTAAACTAAACCCAACTCCTTTTAATACATACAGAGAGGATATAACAAGTGGGCTAAATAGGTTCAATAAGTATATACCAGTAATAGATAATGTAGAATTTCTGTGATCTTATATGTGTTTTTTTTAATTGATATTGCAAGGAGTGGCTTGAAAGTTAATTTACATTAAAAAAAACTGAGTCTTATTTAAGAAGGTAAAAAATGTGGGACAGCTGGCAAAAATGGTCTGCAGGAGGAAATAAATTTAGATTGAAGATATTTGAATTATTATTAAAATTTATTCTACCAGGATATTTTGCCACAGTGGTTCAAATGAATTTAAAAGCCAAAGCTTTTGGTGGCTATTGCAACCTGCATCAGTAGACTTTAATTTTAATTACTTAGAGTATAATTAAATAATATGGGCATTTGAAATAAACATATATAGGTGTCATTAGTTTTGGGAAACTTTTAATGAAGTGTTGGAAGTATTTGTCTATTGCACTAGAAATGAAATTTATATGACTTTATGGGGTATGTAAAGCTCTGATGGAATTGAGATGAAGTAGAAATTATACTGCTGATTTACAAATGCCTATAGTAGGAAGTACAAGAATGCATGTGATGTATATAAAATGTTATTATTATTATTTTTTCTTTCTTTTTTCTGTGTTGATATAAATGCCTTATGGAATTCTAGCTTTTACTGGAAGCTTAACCAGATCTGCTGTTTTTCTTTGTAATATTAATGTGTTATTAGTAGCAGATTTTATTATTTATCATCTTCATCATCATCATCATCATCATCATCATCATCATCATTATTATTATTATTATTATTATTATTATTATTATTATTATTATTATTATTATTATTATTTTCTCTGCTTAATTCAATCAGTTGACACACATCTCAAGAATGATGGTTGAAACTAATATAATATAAAATCTAATAGTACCTAAGGATATTTGGCATTAGTCTTCTTACTATGAGGAACCACTGTGAAAGGAACTTCACCTGGGTAACTTTTTTCAGCTAGGAATTACCTGGGAATCAACTGTGTCTTCTAGCTGTGAAACAGACACTAATTTGTGATATAGAAGTGAACGTTAGTAATAATATTATTCAATAGATGTACAAAATAATATCTATTTTACACAGATGTGTTCAGATTCTATAGCACTTTTCATGATATTCTGTGTGTAGTGTGTGGCGATTTTACGATGGATCCAAGAGTACAACAGAGAGTGTGCATCAAATTCTGTGCAAATCTTGGGAAAAATGCTACGGAGACCTTCGCCATGATTCAACAATTATTTGCGGGACAAAGCATGAGCCGTACACGTGTGTTTGAGTGGCATGCTCGGTTCAGGACTGGCCTTACAGCTATTGAAGACGATGCTTACACCGGTAGGCTATCAGCTGCACAATGCCTTACATTGTTGCCAAAGTTCAACACCTCGTTCGTGAGGATCGACGTCGAACAATTGAAGGCTCATGAAATGGGAATTGTCTATGGGACATGCCAACGAATTTTAACTGATGAATTGGGCACACATCGTGTCGCCGCAAAATTTGAGCCAAGGATTCTGACTGTTATCAGAAGGCGCAGCGTGTTGAAGTTTGCACAGAGCTTCGTCAGGCCGTATCCGATGACCCAACCTTCTTGTCCAGGGTCATCACCGGCGACGAGAGCTAGATGTGCGCTTATGACCCTGAGACAAAACATCAATCCTCCCAGTAGAAGAGCCCGAACTCATCAAAACCAAAATAAGCGACACAAGTGAAGAGCAAAATCAAGAGCATGTTCCTCGTTTTCTTTGATACCAAGGGGATTGTGCTCAAGAATTCGTCCCACCAAATCAAACAGTGAATTCCACGTACTACTGTGACGTTTTGCGACGGTTCCGTGAAAAATGTGCGGAGACGACGGCCCAAACTTTGGCGACAAGAGAACTGACTGTTGCATCATGATAATGCGCCCTGTCACAACTCCTTGTTCACCAATAGCTTTTTGACGAAAAACAACATGACGGTTGTCCCCCACCCACCGTACTCGCCTGATTTGGCACCCTGCGACTTCGCTCTATTCCCCAAACTATAAATCAAGTTGAAAGGACGTTGGTTCGACACAATTGAGAGGATTCAAGAAGAAACGCTGTCTGTGCTAAACACCCTCAAAGAACATGACTTCCAAGATGCATTTGGAAAATGACAGAATAACTGGGACCGGAGTATGCATGTGAAAGAGAACTACTTTGAGGGTGAGGGTGGTCATTAGTCTCAAAGTAGGTTTTTGACCAGATGGTGCAGTCCGGAATATTCTGGATACCATCTCATATGTGTGTGTGTGCGCGCATGGTGTGTATAACTGCAAGAAAATAAATAATATATGTTTTATTACCTGTAACTCTAAGCATACTGTGTGCATATATACAATGCATGAGTGCTTCATGTAGAAAAAGGATGCTTTGTCTGTCTCTGCACAGAGTTCAGTATTAGATGGGACAAGATGCTAACTATGCAATGCTGTTTTTCTAAAGTTTTTTTTTTTTTTAAATGAATTATTGAGGTAGGATGCCCATGGATGTGGAATTTTTTTATGTCTCTAGTTAGAAAAATAAAAGTTTTTCAACCATAGCAAAGAATTTTGTTCTGGCACACAAAGATTAATACCAAACATTTTATGAGATTATAAACTTGTAAAATAAAAACTTATATTTTACATCTTTCTGTTGGAATGAGTTCACTACATAATTTATAGATTCATTCTCCATTTGGTAGTTATCATGTGGTATAAGGAAAATAAATATGCACAAATGTGCTTATATATGCTGAAGAGCATCAAGTGTCTTATTCTGACTTTTTTGGCAGCAGTGTATTTTTCTGTATGGAACTTAAGTATAACTGATTACAGTTAGATTATGCAATATATTACCATTTAAGGACGTTATTGCAAATACATAAGGGCTATTCAAATGAAAGCAAGTCAAAGAAGCAATTAACTAGTTTCTTACTTCTGAAAACATCATAACGGCAGAAACTCACAGTAGGAACCACCCTTTATAACTCCAACTCCCACATTACAACTATTGTTCAAAATTGCATCTTCAAATTTAAATGGAAAATACATGATCCAATATTCAGAACATACCACAGTTTTGTCACTCTGTGACTTTCATTATGGAAAGTTGAAGAAGCACTTATGAAATCATAGTTTTCAGTTCAACAAAGAGATGGAGAATACTTTCTCTAGCAACTTACTACCTTCTATGCATGAGAAATTGACATCTGGGGTCATAATAGGATAAATAATTTGCAAACCTGTAGGTATTAACATATCTTGATAAGATTACCTTCTTGAATGACTTATTGGGAATGAGCATAGGATCTGAAATACTACTGATAAACCTTTCTTTGCAGAGCTTTAACACAGAACTAGAACATTATCTGCTTCCACGGAGTAAGAGTAATTGATATGTCAAACTAACTTGGAGAGAGAGAGAAATAGAGAAAGAAAGATGTTCTATATTTCAGTATATGTCTTTACATATGTATATGTATATGCAGAGAAATGTTGGAGGGTGCTTACAGGGCCCTGCATCAGCCATTTGTTAAATATTAATACTAATTCTGAATTCTTTGTTAAAATAGTTTGCAATAAAATAAATGCATTTTCTAATTTTGCCCATTCCACATTCTGCTAAAATTATTAATTGAAAATATTACAATTTAGCAGCATTTGATTGACTAATGGGACCTTTCTATGCATATGATTAATGTTGGCAACACTGTCATTTTTGAAATTGTATTCATGTTATGTGTTATTAAGTTGCCAGGGGTCGGTCCTGGTGGTGCAGACCATACTTGCCTCCTACACCCAAGATCGCGGGTTCGAACCCGGCCAGGGCCGATGGATTTTTTCGGGCGTAAAAATCGTAAGTATGGCTTCCTTCGGAAGGGAAGTAAAGCCGTGGGTCCCGTGTCGTACATTTACGGCACGAAAAAGAACATCAAGCCTGAAAGAGAGGCCTCTGAGCAAAATTTGTCGGCCGTTTCACGCCCTGAGTTGAATGGGACGCTGATGACCTGAGCTGTTAAAGAGCGTCCATAAATAAATCAATCAAAAAAAAAAAAAAAGTTGCCAGGTTGTTGTAGTATTTTATTGTCATTTTCTTAGTATCAACATTAAAGTATAGTATTTGTGTGAAGTGGTATTAAGTCTTTTAGATGGAATGAAATGCCACAATTCTGATGCAAAAGGCAAATCTCATTAATGAATTTTATGCAGTAATAATAGATAAAGGCAGTAAAGGTATTGGGAAAATTTCAAGTTATACAGGATTCTGATAAAATTTGAAAAGTATGACAGACAAGGTTGCAGAAAACCCTGGGTTTGAAACAAAAGCAAGCAAGTTCAAAGACTCAAAATCTAGAGGTAGTTTAAGTGATAATAATGATATCCCTAATTACTGGTCTATTATTATTATTATTATTATTATTATTATTATTATTATTATTATGAAAAATAGCCATTATTTCTCCCTTTCCCTCCTTTGTACCTTTCTGCTGGCCCACTCTCTCTCTCTCTCTCTCTCTCTCTCTCTCTCTCTCTCTCCTGCATGTCCTTTGTTAAATTATTGCCAGCAAGCTATATATATATATATATATTTTCCAGTTTAATGCTCCTCATAAAAATGAAGTACTAAGGAGATGATGAATGAATATTTGATAAAATGAGTGTGTAAATGTGCTCAGAGTTCACAATGCTTAAGGTTACTGACTGAGTAAAGAAACACTCCAGAAAAAACCTTAACCAGGTAACTAACAGATAAAATGGGATTCAAACCCTGGACCTCCAGATTTGCAGGTAGACATTTTGATCATAAGATCACAAACACCAACCTCTTTTTAACAGTGTTTAATGCCTGTTTTAAATACAGGCATCACAGGTGATGGGCACTGGTGATATATGAGATGAAATGATAAATTGGGAAAGGATATTTTTTAAAGGAAAGAAGTGTTCCAGGCCTAAATTTTAGGGTACTTCTCCAGCATTTGCCTTTTGTGAAGACTGAGGAAAATCTGAAAGAAAACTCAGTCAGGGAACACGGTCCTGGTAGAAACCGAACCCCAGACCTCGCGCTTATGAGTTTGTGCCTTAACGAACTTGATCATCCATGGTGATATCAAAACATGGCATGTGAGCATGTGTGTGTGTGTGGTGTGTGTGCGTGTGTGGAGAGAGGTTGCCATTATTATTATATAATTTTTTCTTTCCTTATACCTCTTCCAGGGCTACATCCTCTTCTGCATCATGTCTGTTCAGTTGTTCCTGTAGACCACCACTCAGAACCACTTGGCGACGCCTTCTGCGATGGTCCCCTCTGCTTGCTTTTTCCTGCAGCAATTCTTGGAGTAAGTTCCTTAATTCCTTTGCATTGCTATTGCTGTTATTTTCTTTATCACCTAACTGAGCATTTAGGCGCCTCAAAACACTACGACCCCGGTCACCAAGTTTTTGCAGTTTCTGCAGCACTTCTTCAAATATTTCAGCTGAATTGGTTGCCCCTCTTGAAGTGCCTAAGGAGCTAAAGGTTGTTGCTTCATATGGTACTGAAAGTTCATTACTTAGGCTTTCCAAGGATGTCCTGGATTCAGACCATACATTTGCAGCTCTTGCTTCTCCTGAAGCACTCTTTTGGAGTGCTATTCTATCTTTTGCATTTGTTGTTAGCAGTTTATCATTAGATGCATCTCTTGCATTATTTGTAAATGCTGCTGATATTTCTATGACACTTCTGGAAGTGGTAGGTATAGGTTCAGGCTTCAATGTCACTCCTGTACCTGCAGATGCCTTTGTTTTTTCCCTAATTCGACTAAGCATTTGAACAACAAGATTGTCCACTTCATCACCATCAGCAGCTGCATCATACTGCAAAGTCTCCTGAGGTGAAAACTTTTGGCCATGAACTGTAACACCTGGTCGAATCCGCCTCATTCGTCCTGGCTGGTTGGATTCATCCCTACCAGTTTCTTGGTCTTGTGCAGCAATCACAGGCCACTGTCCACTGACAATGTCTTGGCCATCTATTTGTTGCTGTTCCTCCAACTCTTCAGAGGAGTTATCACCAATGTAGGCACACTCGTGTAGGTGCTTATGGCCTCGGATAACAACAAGCGATGCTCCAGGCCACCTGTAGATAAAATTTTATATTAAGCTGAAATACCAAAGAATAATTAATGAATAAATCTACCAGTAATATGAAATTTATCTCATGCAGAAATAGTTAAAATAACAAGAACTAAAGAAGCAGAAATAGATAAAAACACTTCAATAGTAACAAATAGTAAATGTCCCATCCCATTTTAAAGATTTTAAAGATGCATTTAATTTAGTACTTATTGATAATGATGCTTTTATGTTGTTGTTGTTGTTGTTGTTGTCGTTGTTGTTGTTGTTGTTGTTGATGTTGATGTTGATGTTGATGTTGATGTTGATGTTGATGTTGTTGTTGTTGTTGTTGTTGTTGTTGTTGCAGACCATAGACTCTACACTTGAGTTTCAGTCATTGTCAGAAAATACATTGATACATCAAACAATTTAAAACAAGAGGCAAATTTACCTCATATAATAATGGGGTATTTCCATTTATATAATAAACAATTACATTCAACTATATTTTATATACATTTTCTATTAATTTATCCTATACATACATTTATCTATCAAGACATTTTTCAATTCTGTTTGAAACTTTTTCCCGTTTGACTTTTAATTATTAGTGGTAGTTTATTATACTAAATTTTACCATTAATTCTTGGATCTCTTTCAGTAGCTTTTTTATTTACATTTAGACGATAATAGTTGTTCTGAATCTGCAGTCTTTGTTTAGATTCTTGTCTTGACCATTGTTAATTACAAACAAAACTACCTTATATACATATAGTGATATTATAGGTACATTTTAGATTATATACCATCACTTACAACTAAAGTTTTATTCTTCAATTCATTTATAATTTTACCTATTTATTCATTTGATATCTTCCTTAAGAGAACTAAATCTTTAACCTCTTCAATCCGATATACCTATTCTTTTTCATATTTGGTTTTTCATTTATCATATTTACAAAGTAATTATTAATTATTTGGCACACTTTCTGTGGACTATCAATGTTGATCATTTACAGTTAAAATTATATTATTATTGATTCTTATTGGAGCTGTTATCCTTTACTTTCTTTCAAACAACTTAGTTATATTCACTGATTTAGTTATCCTATAGTAAAAATTGTTTCTTTAAATAAATAAGTGATCAAGAATGTTGCTTTCTTTACATTTCTGTATTTGGTTCAACATTCCCTGAAAGTTACTTCAGAGATAGATAGCAGCTAAATTTTTGCATAAAGCACATATCCCATCAGGTTTAAATCTTATTTGTCAATATTCCCCTTTCTACTGTGTTATTTTTTATTTATTTGTTTATTATTACTTTTTAATTTTTTATTTATTTTTTTAAATGTCTTTCTCTCCTTGCTCTTTTCCTCATGTTGCTTGTTTTATCGGTATGCTATCTTTGAGATTCAATATTTACTTTTACCACCTTTACTTGTCTTCTGCCTTTGAAGAACTCCAGTGGTTTGAAATACTGCAAAGTTTGTGTTACTATTTAAACGTCTTTACCTATTTTTTCTTCTCTAGTTCTTGTTATTTCAGCTACATTATTCCAAGAATTAGTTTATTTTTCATTTATAGTTTTAAAGAGGTCTAAAAGGTCTTTCTAGACAACTGGAATGGATTAAATGATGACACAAATAAATGAGTTCACAATTATTGGTGTGCAATGTTACCAAATATTCACTTTTGCAAAATAAGGTCAACATGTCCAAACCAGGGATTGAACCCAGACTCACCAGTCAAAATATGACTATTTTTACTACCATTTGAATGTACACACTTTTGTGTGAGAAGTATTACTTTCTAATAACAAATGTTAACAGTAGTTGCCATTAGCATCAAGACATGCCTGCATGCTTTTTCATGTACAGAATATTCATAACAACCAACACATCACAGTATTAAGTTTTCTGCAAAATGTTTTCTTGCCATTTTAATAATCTTGCAATACTCTTTCCCATTTAGTATGCCCCATAAAAAGAAATCTGGTGGGTAATGTGAATCTTCAAAGAAGGAAACATTTTCAGTCAGACTGACATTAAATGTATGGCACTGACATCATTTTAATGAAAATAGCCAGGAGGAATTTCTTGTTTTCCAAATGATTCACAAAATCATATCAGATATTCATGTAGACTGTGGTACTTATCACTGCATGGAAGCAGATGGGGTCACAATATGATAAAGAAGCTTTATTGGCTGTCCCTAAGTGTCTCATGCAGGATGTGAGATTCTCACTAGCACAAGTATAGATATTCTGGAACTTGATACTCTCTTTCAGGTGGGACCATATTCCTAAATATGCAATGATAAATTGCTGGAACCAAAACATTAACTGAGATTTTTCTTTTTGTTCTGAGATTTCAATTTTACACAGCAGTAACACAATATGCATGCAGTTTTACTTTTTTGCTGCTCACTGGTATGTTCTTGGTAAACAGTTTAAGCAAGAATTTCTGTGGCCAGGCCTGTAGTCTGATTTTCATCTCTTCATCATTGCTTCTGGCAGTTTCAGGTGTCTTCCTTTGTGAGCATTCCTGTGAATTTTCCATTTTCCATTTTTTTTGCCAAATACTGAATGCAGGTTTTATAAGTGGTTTTTGAACCCTAAACTGTGAAATTAATAGTGTTTGGCATTCCTTTGTCAGCAAATTTTTCCAGTACAGGCAGTCAATAAACATGTGCTCTGGTTCATACCATACTACACATACTGAATTTCTTGTAACTAGAATTGTGCTCTTGATTTTTGCTAGTTCAGTAGTTTTGATAAAATACAAAATGGGGTAGTAAGTGGCATATGAATAACATTCTGCAGAAAAGAACCAAATCACAAAAATACATTCATATTATATTGATAATTGTAAGTTCAAGAGTTTTATTTCTATGAAGACTTTATCTGCAGTATCACCTAAAACTATTAGCAATTTGTTACACTAATTTCTAAATTTGTAATTTAGATTTAAATTTAATAGCAGTTTCTTAGACTAGGCAAATTGTGAATTAGTTCCTTTTTACAGAAAGTAGTACAACTGTAGTAAAATTAGTACTATCAGAAAAGGAACTTAAATGAATGTGTACTATAGGGACTTTTCAATATTTAATTACATATATAGGACATTTTTAAATGTTTACAATTTATCAATAAAAAGCACAAAGTAATCATAAAGACCAAATACATTTTTTGTTAGCAATTAAAAAATCAAGCTATTTAAGTAAATCTAATATTTTACCCCCATAATTACAGCTGTACTTTGGTTCAAAACCAGTCCATTAGATAGTTCTGTATTGCGTAGTATGTTAATCATTTTGTATTAATAATAAATGTTTTCAACTTGATTAAAATGGTCGTGATTAAAGTTCATTTCACATGCACATGCTGGATGAATGATGTTAGTGAGGCTAGAAAGACCATAAGATGAAGATGGCATAGTAAAAATTTATGTCAAAGGACTACTATTTGTTTCATCAGTCAACCTAGGAATTTTTCTATCCAGAGCATACGTTTGGTAGATTGTGGAATTAAGTAGATAATCTCAGACGAGTTGTCATAGCACTGTGATAAATGGATCCGCAGTACTTGATGTGGCTTCTATCTTACCGTTGATGATCTTGTATTGGATAATTCCCTATAGCTGAGAACGATGGTGAAAATTGATGCAGTAGGCTAAGAATCCTTTATATAACAGCACTTAGCTTCTAGAATGTTACATGTTTCGATTTCTAGAAATCTTGAAAGTGCTATTCATTTAAAAAGTTCAAAAGAAGTCAATAAAAAATCAATCCTGAAGTGTATTAAACTACCTGAGCATACCTAAACTAATGTGATATATTTATTCAAACAATTATTATGTGGACATAATTTAAACAGACTATGAAACAAAATTCTAACTAGTTTTAGGACATTACCTTACTAATATAAAATTTATTAAGCAATTTAAGTTATTCTTGACCTTATATGTCCATTAAAAATCATCATAACAGTTTTCTAATACTATGAAACATAAACAAAAACAAATCAAACCACTGTACTATTAGGAGTCTTCAGCTTGTTCAGAAGGACCTCTCCCCATCTCAACCCAAAAAGAATACATCATTAAATCCCCTAAATAGCTTGTAACAAAATCCTATATAATACAGCTACAAACCTAGGATCTTGAACCAAGTTTAACCTACACTATCCCATTTTACATGATAATTGGTACTCATCTACAATAAATTCATTTGTTATTGAATACTATACTGTATCAGCTACTCTATTCCTTCTCTTACTTATACAGTCCTCTTCCACTTTCCCTTAATTTTCCTAGATATTTCTCTAACTTTTAATGTCTTCCTCTCTTATTCTATTTAATATGGGTTTTATTATTATTATTATTATTATTATTATTATTATTATTATTAATATTGTTATTATTATTATTATTATTATTATTATTATTATTATTATTATTATTATTATTATTATTATTATTATTATTATTAGCGGTAAATTATTCTAGCTTTTCCCTGCACATTTCTCCTTTAGGAAATATTTCTCCCTAAAAGTACTAAATATATTCCATTTTTCAATATCTTCAGTTCTCTCTCTTACATTTTTTCCGAAATCCCTTAACTTTACACTACCTAAGACTCCATATATCTCCCATTCCAGTTCCTTTTAAAGTTTCCTGCACTTTTGTTGTTTTACTCTTCTGCCATTTCCTTCTCTAGTGCATAATTAAGCATTCCCTCGTCATGTTATTCCTGACTATTATTAGTGCTCTATGCAAGCACTTAGGTACCTTTATTCCCAACCTTTCCACCGCCACGGATGGCCCGAGGTCGTTAAGGCGTGGACTCGTAAGCGGGAGGTCTGGGGTTCGAATCCCACCAGGACCATCCTTCCTGACAGTTTTTTTTTCCAAGTTTTCCTCAGTCCTCATTAATGGCAAATAACTTAGGCCTGGAAAGTTTCCTTCCTTTAAAAAAAAATGTCCTTCCCAATTTACCATTTCATCTCATGTATCATCAGTGTCCAATGCCTGCGTGCCTCAGTAGTATAAACGGGCGTTAAACACCACTCTACTTCCAACCGTTACCAAATCCGTTAGAGTGACTCCATGTAAAGTCACTAGGGTTGCATCTCTCTCTACCAATTTTATTCGAAAAACACCGTATTCAGTTCTTTTTCTATCCGACAGTGGTAGTTTTGTAACTTTACTCGTAAAACGGAAAAAGGTCGAGAATTCCTTAACAACAGTACAGTGTGTAATACGCGAATTAGAGAGTAGCTCTTCGTATTCTTTCTGTAAAACGCTTCTCACACACAAGACGCGTCTGTACCAAATTTCACTACTATACGTCTGTTAGTGTACAAGTTATAAGGAAACATCAAGATGAATTATGTTTGTTGCATTAGTTCCACACGACTTTCTTCAAAGTTAGTTAAATAAAAAATAAAAAAAAAAAAAAAAAATAGTTAAATAAAAAGTAAAAATATACAGATAAACATGCGCACAGCTAATTGTCAGCATAAGATTTTGAACATCTCGTGACAGCTGAGGGACGTACCTGACCGCTGTAGCCCCCCCCCCCCAAATTATACATGTTTAGACAATGGAGTTCACCAAATAAAATTATTGTCATACCTGACACATGTGGACACCTTAACTACAGATCCTTGAAGCAAATAGAAAGCCCAGTATTCTTTCATGTCATCTTCTAAAACGAGGTACCGCGTCATGGATACCCGCAAAGGTTCCTGCTCCATCCTGGGCTGTTCTGGCATCAGGAAGGCATTGAAGGTGGTGTTTGCCCTCACTAGCTGTCTCTGCAAGCAACATTCAATAATCAAAACTCAATATATCACACTATTATTATAACTGCCATTCTTAAAGAAATTTGAAAGTATATAATTAATTGACAATAATAAGATTAAAAAGTATTAGAATTAATGCTGTAGCAACCTACATTTAAATATTTTTGTTACATTTTTTTTTAAAATCAAATTTTGTTCCCAGGGCATAACGGAAATGTAGAGAGAATGCTTTATTTGATATATACTCAAATTCACAAGGATATTACCGAAACTTTTAGGAAGTCTTCTGTGTTTTATGATTTAATGAGTTCCCCGTTATTTCTGTCCCTGCATATACACATACGAATGTATCACTCCGCGGTGCATGGTTCCGATGGTTAAGTAGAACTATTAGTGCCACAAACAGCTGATGCAACGTATTTGATAGCTCCGGATACTATTTACAAACTTCATTAATAATAATTCTGCACGATAGTCATGTCGTTACATTTCGTCAAATTTTCTTGACGGTGTTTTACAATACTAGTAGGACCAGCACATACTTCCGCCATGGTGCCTCTTTGCATTTAAACTGATTGCATTGAGCAGAGGCCAGAGAGCACATGTGCGTAAATTATTACCGACAATTAAAATGCATAATAAGGTATTGATAACACTGATATTTCTCAAGAGCATTACAACATTCATTAATACAGTATTCTCAGTGAAAGCTAACCCTTATTAAAGTTTAATTTTAATTTCCTTTTAGAGACTACTGTGTATAACACCAGGTTGTAAGTCGTCCTGCAGCCAAAAAAGAAAAGAGCTGCACCACATAGCTATATTTACATTAGGACATAAGTAACGGCGAAAAGATAAATAAGATGGTATGAATTTAAATATAGTAAACTTGCTGCAGACGAAACCTATGTTTATTTGTTCATTTTGTGTACATTCTTTAAACTGCATTGATTTGCCAGTATCCCTCTCTGTTGCAACTGTTGTGTGAAGTTTCGAAATCCGGCCTGGCATTTTGCGAGAATTCTTTGAGGGACAAACGTATTTCCGTCTTCTCTGGCAAAGACGGAAGGATAAACTATGTTGCAATTTTCTTTGGCTATATTTTCCTTTCCGCATTTTATAGATTTGGACCAGTCTATGGAAGTACACACGTTAAGCGTTTCTCCTTTATCAATTTTCCAGTGTGTTGACATGAATCTGACAACATTTTTATTGATTCTTTCATTTATATTACGTCAACATATGTTCCTCCTGAATTTCAATTAATCACAGCCTCCCATCGCTGTAAATTTATTGTATTTTTTTATCGTAATCATTTTACGGTCTGGACAAGGACATGCATGTATCTTCTCAGTGTCGCCAACTCTGTTTTCCCACAAATCCGTAAGCAAGAATAGCTCAATCGCAATGCAAATAACATTCGTTCAGTTTTGATATTAGCATTTTTAATGATTGTTGATTTAATTAACTGCATCTAGGTAAATAACAGCAGTTTAAAATCTGTTGTTAAACATATGACAAATACAGCTAATATTCTTCATGTTATTATTTTAAAGAAAGTATTTAAGATTATTAAAGCGTATTTCTATAATAATAATAATAATAATAATAATAATAATAATAATAATAATAATAAAGACTACAGGCAATTAACATGTTAAATCTCTTTTGTTTCTTCAGTTGGTGTTAATAGGTAAATTGAATTGTGGCAATCGAAGTCGATCTTGATGGTATACTGGTAGATCCAAATCGTGGGTTCAATCCGGTCATGTTCGATGAATTTTTTTCGGGCGTAAAAATCCTAGTTTGGCTTCTTCTACAAAGTAGTGGGTCCCATGAGTACGCATTCAGTGAGTTCGGAATAGACGACAGTCGATTCCAGACTCTCGATTTCTGAATACTACTCTAGAGAATTTTATCAGTAATCTCAAAATATCTTATGATATTACTTTTGAAAACATTGAAAATAATTGAAATTCGGGGAAGCTTTTAAAACATGTAATCATCAATATTAACAACATTGCAAAGAGTTGGACGATATATTCACATATTTGTATAGATTAGTACTAATAATTACTTTATTTCACATAATAGAAATGATACAAATAAAAAACCGTATAAGTACATTTTATTTCTTCTTTCTTCTTTGTAAACAAACATTCATCATCTGATGAATTATTAGTGGAAACGAAAGATACTCGATTAATTAAAACTGCAGCTCAACTCCTAAACAAAATGAACCTAAGGCTGCGCCTAACGATTTTTTCCCCTAAAAGTTTCAAAGGTAAAGCCTTTTTTTTTTTTTTTTTTTTTTTTGGTTATTCTTTTATTTCGAGTGCATGCATGTGCATTTTTGTATGCTTATAGTGTTGAATATTTCACAGATCTGATAGCATATTTTTTTTATTCTTTTGTGTATGGGTTAACGGAAGCGGTTATAGTCTGCCCACTCAATGATAGCAAAATGGGCTGTTTTATAGATGGGTTTACACCCAAATTAATATGCCTAATTTTTAAACATCAACAGAGAGTGAAATCAATTAAATACAAATCACAAGTCCTTTTAAAGTGGACTTAAAGCTTCATTGAAGTACTGGTGTTTAAAATTGCATGGCTTATATCTTCTTGGAATGTGCAAAACAGTTTACAAAGCTTTGCATAATTAGAATGGCAACAAAAAGGGATAAGTAAACCAGTATGGGAGCAAAAAGTAAAGGTAGCAGGAGCAGGTAAGGAAGTAGAAAAGAAAGACTTCTCCCCTGTAGCTGGATAAAATTAACAGCTCTACAATTCTAAAATTAATAATAACGGTAGTTAATGGTACATTTTTCTATGTCCTTATAAAATGTTAAACATGCTGTAACCTATAACCCCATAGGTTTTGGGATTCTAGAATCCTCTTTGAAACAATGGATGGAAGCAAGGAAGAAATGGAAATACAAAGGCAATGGAAAGAAAAGAGAACGAAAGTTGAATAAAGAAGTAAGACGGGACAGAGAAAGACAAAACACGATAAGTAAAAAACTGTAAAATGAAAGGAAAAATTAGAAGGAAAGAAGAGGTGGAAAAGAAAGAAGAAAAAAAGCGAGGGCTGTTATTAGCGAAAAAAGGAGTAAGTGAAGAGTAAGATAATAAAGGACAAAAAAGAAAACAGGAGAACGCAAAAAGAAAGAAGGAATTAAAGTTAAAAAAAAAAAAAAAAAAAAAAAGGGAACAGAGAAAGAAAAAAAAACTGTGGAAGCAGGAGAGATAAAAGGGTGTTGGAAAGAAAGTACGACGAGGAAAAGCGAGAAAGGACGAAGTGAGGAACGGAAGAAGAGGATTAAAGGGGAAAAGAAAAAAAAAATGAGAATAAAAGAAATACACTTTGGTGGTGGTTTTATTTCAAAGATGCAAAGACCCAGAGTCTTAAAATGAAACTGTTTGCAAACCTACAAGGGTGAGTCCAAAGCATTTCACAATAAATTAACTTACAGGTTGTTTTCATTAACGAGAAAGCGAAGCGCAATTGCTTACATATCTGAGGCGGATATAGTCTGTACATCCTCTGTGGTGCTTTAACAGACATTTGCCATCATTTAGAAAATTATTACATCTTCATTGTAGTTTGCTACGATGTAATTTTGCATAATAATGACCTTTAAGACACCCGACTGAAGAAAAAGCCTTGATATGGACATAATGGTTCAAGCACCTTTTTATAACGCTGCTGTTTTCGGACCGCTATAAGACACATGAAAACGAGGTTCTTCCTGGTTCTCTAATCGCCACCAATTCCATTTTATCTTTTAGCTTTTCTGAGTATCATTTTTAATCGTAATATGTGTGCATTTCTGCTAAATAGCATTGGGGAAGAGTATAGGTACGGGATAAGCCTTGGTGACCTATTTCCTGGATCTAAGATTATAGCATTCAGCTGTTTATTAGGTTACATTCACATGACAAGCGTGTCGAATGCAGTCTACCAGAGTTCACTCAAGAAAACAACGTTGTCACGTTTCTGGCATTTCTTTCAGTACATGTTTAGTGCTAATAGACGCCGGGTGCGGAGGTATTTTTAATAATAAGAGAAACAGGAAATATTCATGGTTTCTGATCCATCTTTGATGTACGAAGGTGACGATGCTAGAGAATTTCCAGGTATTTCGTGACAAAGGGTTACTGTTTAGTACTCAGTAGAAATTAGAGAAGAGCCAAATATAAGAAATCGTTTTAGCAGGAGAGCCGCACAAAGTTTCACAGTACAATAGTGTTCGTTAGTAACATGCAAACTTAAACACTTATTTCCATCATTCAATACTATGTTTTGTTTTCATATTAATTGTTAATTTTGTATATTATTATTATTATTATTATTATTATTATTATTATTATTATTATTATTAATGCTGTTGCTGTCATCAATGGGGCAGTTATTAAGAAAGTAAATAGCTTACTGTGTAAACTACTGCTGTTTATTTGAACTTGTCCTTAACACTAGAAAGTCAGAAAGTTTCAACTTTTGTATGATACGTTTTATCTTATTTGCATTTGCATGTTTAGAGAACACTCTGCCGCTTACGGCTAGAAAATATTCCTTAAAAATCTCTGCATCATTTTACGCGCTAAAATTGCTGCTACTTGATATGATGTTTTAATTGTCAATTAATTTTAATTTACGGTAGTGCGCATTTTTTGTTCAGACACTATTGACATTTGTAATGTTACTAGTTTCTCTTTTCTCAAATTAAAATCTTTTTGGATACTTGCTGTCAAAATTTGAATGCACGGCATTGTAATGTCTATTAATATTAAAACATATGTCACGATATAATAAACACTGCCTTCCTTTTTTTTTTTTTTTTTTCCCCCAGATATGAAGCAAGAACCATGTTCCCAACTGTTTCGGAAGACTTCCTGCATCTTCCAGTTTTATTTATTTTATTCCTTTTGAAAAAACACCAGCCATTACTAAACATCGCACCTCAGCAAACCTACTAATGCTTTATTATTATTATTATTATTATTATTATTATTATTATTATTATCATCATCATCATCATTATTGTTGTTATTATTATTATATTACATTGCAACATCTCTGGTCATTAGCTTCCCATTTAATTCAGGGCGTGATAAATTTTGTCCTTCCAGGCTGGCGTTCTTTTACGTGCCGAAATCTACAACACGGGACCAACAGCTTTACTTCCCTTTCGAAGGAAGTCATACTTTAGAATTTTTATGCCGGATTTGAACCCGTAATCTTGGGTCTATAAAGCAAGCATGGTTACTACTAAGACCACCAGGACTGACTTTATTATTAATACTATTACGTTAATGTTTTTCTCTCTTCATGTTTTACTAGTACATTTATTTCCATTCTGTTTTATGCTTTCCTAGTTTTATTTGTATTTTGTGGTATTGTCAGTATATTTATCCTAATTATTGTTAGATTGATAGAACGGAAGATAAGATCTGTGATCTTAGCTCTGCACAATAAATAAACAAATAAATGCAATTCATTTTCTATTTGCTTTATTTCGATTTATACCGAGGGTGCCAAAAATGTATATACACTTTCACAGTATATAATATATATTTCAAAGTTGAACCGATAAACAACAGTAATGTATAATATGATATTCTGTAATCAGATGTAACTCACA
Source organism: Metallyticus violacea (assembly GCA_030762175.1). Taxonomy (NCBI): domain Eukaryota; kingdom Metazoa; phylum Arthropoda; class Insecta; order Mantodea; family Metallyticidae; genus Metallyticus; species Metallyticus violacea. The sequence goes on from CM060830.1 coordinate 50,109,611, forward strand.
TACATTATGACAGCGTTGCTATGGGACAGGTAAATCAACAATGAGCAAATGCAGCTATTATCGTAAATCAACAATGAACAAATGAAGCCGAAATTAATGTATGATGTTCTGTAACCAGATGTTTCTCACATTACGTTATGCTAGCGTTGCTGCAACAAAATTGAGCCAAAATTATCGTTTCAACAACGGAAAGCAATGTTGAAGTGATATTGGAAAACCGAGAATGTTGTTAAAGTTCAATGGAGAAGTGTGTACAGAACAGAACCGCCAACGCGAGTTGCACACATTCGAGACAAAATTGAGACTCGTGGTACCGTATGCGATGTTCACAAGGGCAGATCTGGTAGACCAGCTACACCGGTCGGGAAGAAATTGAAACGGCATGTGCTGTAATCGCTGAGGAACTTTCGCAAACGTTGCTCAATCAGCGGTTCAACGTACTCAGAAGTACATCGACGCCGATTGTGGGCATTTTGAGCAACTATTGTAAAAGTCTAAAATGATCAGTGCTCATCATATTCTGTTTGTGTGAATTCAGTTTTATTATCTTAACACAGCTTTCTCTTTGCTTGAAGTGTGTGTGAACCCGGCCAGGACTGATGGGTTTTTTCGGGCGTAAAAATCCTAAGTATGGCTTCCTTCGGAAGGGAAGTAAAGCCGTTGGTCCCATTTCGTACATTTACGGCACGAAAAAGAACCTCAAGCCTGAAAGAGAGGCCTCTGAGCAAAATTTGTCGTCCGTTTCACGCCCTGAGTTGAATGGGACGCTGATGACCTGAGCTGTTAAAGAGCGTCCATAAATAAATCAATCAAAAAAAAAAAAAAAATTGAAGTGTGTATACATTTTTTGGCTCCCTCTGTAAAGGGAATATTATGAACATCGCGTTAGTAAGTTTCTTCCTTTGGAACAAGTTTTGTTTGTGATTAAATGACTCCTGAAAGAAATTTGTAAACCGGTTAAATCTTCAGAATATGTAATTATGTTTAATTTTATGGGTCTTCCTGAACGGATTTAGAAACATAACCTTGGAATTTTATTTACCAGGCACCGGTTATACGAAAGTAGCAATTAAAATATTATTTTCAATTACTGTAATCCATATGTTTACTCAAAATAAATGCCAAGTCCACTTTAATTTGATGGCATAATAACTTAACATTTTTACTGCACCAGCTGTTCTATCGGAACTAATCCAATGATATTTCGGAAATTTTCCATTGTTTTGTTACTGTGCACTCTTAACGCCACTAATTATACTATGACGCAAAATGTCGACATGTAACAGGTTATTTTCGTGATGGGCAACAAACATTTATGTTTATTTGGAACGCTAAAGATTTGAACTATAAAGTTTGGGGATTGCAAAAACAGTGTTACCACATCCAAATCTAATTAAATAATTTCTGCATGAAGTTGGCACTGCTGGCGGATAACACTGCTAAAAACAAGTGGGGAAATAAGAGGAGACTCGAAAATTAAATATCGACACACAAATAAGATGCTACAGAACTACTTAATCATAAATGCTACGAAAATTCTAATTTTTAACGTAAAACAAAAACATTGTAAATACACTGCATTAATTTAATTTGTATAAAATATTAATTAACTGCTGAAATTTTTTAAGTCTTGATAGCGGGGCTAAAAACAAGAAAAAGTATATTTCAATAATTTTCAGAGTTACATTAATTTTTATGTTTCAAACTATTTTTCTCCTGATTATAGTTTTCACCATGGGCTTAAAAATCATACCTCCCAAATTTCACTGTTGTCATTCTTAAGGCTCTATTTCAAATTTACGAGTTTTTTTTTCTATAATAATTCTAAAGCTTAGTTTTTGTGTCACAGAACATCTATTCTTTATAATACAGCAACATTGAGTTACGGGCCTGCAGAGGGCGACTGCGTGCAGGGAGAAGTCAATCGTCAAAACCGTATAATGCATGCGCATGTGGAAGATGGATTTGTCAGTGAGCGTTGTGCGTTCGTGTTTTACTTGGTGCTTTCATTGTGTGTAAAGTGTGTGCTAACTGTTTTCGTTAAATATACCACTACACAAATACAGTCTTGAAGAACGGATTTTATATTAGATACATATGTGAAAACACATTCTTATAGAGAAACGGTAAGAAGAAATGCAAGAAAAGATCCTAGTAATGGTGTTCCAGGTATAGAAAGTTTGCCAGTTTGTTTAAAAAGTTACTAGAATGAGGCAGAATCTCAATGAAAAGAAACGTGTTCCGAATTGCCGTGTCTTATGGAAGATTAAATACAGTATTTTCCTACGCAAATGCCGACAATGCGCTGCCGCTGAGGAGCATCCTTTTCAATATCTCTTAATAAGAAGTTATACTTATTATTATTATTATTATTATTATTATTATTATCATCATCATCAGTTGTAAGCATAGCCTTCTTTTAATGGTTTCAGTAAAAATATAAATTGCTACTAAATAAAAATACCTTTGCGCGCAGTTACTCCCTTGTTCTGGTTGTGGTAGCTGTACTTCCCAATAAGCAGCCGCTCTCAGGCGGCCCGAAACTCAAATGATCCCATTGCAATAATATGTCAATTTTATTATTAGTATTATCATTGTTATGTCTTCATGTTATACTTTAACATTAATATTTTAGTTGTTTACATTCATTTTGTTCTTGTAGCAGTCTCCTAATTGGGCGAACTTGTAAAATATTTTAGAAATTTGTTAGAAATGCTCATTGTGGGCTCTGGCGATTATTTTATTTTCTCTTTTGATATTTTATTATATGCTGTGACCATAATGAAAATTCTAACCAAGAAATGGCAGACTAAAAAAAAGTGTTTCTCATTAATAGCTCATTTATTTCATTTTAAGACTTATGCCAAAAAATTACCCCTAAAATAAATATTTATGTTCTTGAATAGTTTTCTTTCGTTTTTTTTTTTTTTTTTTTAAATGAACACTGAGTGAAATTATTTTATTACTAATACCAGCAATATCACAGTCTCGGATTGAGGTGTATCATGATATTTTATGAAGTTTTACATAACAATGCAGTCTCATTATTAAGACAATGAATTCTAAATCACGACGAATAAAAAAAAGAAAGAAAGAAAGAAAAAGAAAAAAGAAATATCTGCAAATCCCTTTTTTAAAATAAAATTTTTAAGGCGATTGGTGGATAAAGCAGAATTAAAGAGAAATCGAAATAAATAAATAATATATTTAAATAAGGCGATAAAGTTACAGTAATAACATAATTATCACAACTTTTAAGAGCGCTAATTAATCATATATCTCGCAAATAAGACAGCGGAGAACTGCAGAGGAAGTGGAAAGATCAGTTATTACAAAAAGAGGTCAGGAAATGTCAGAAGACGTAATTCATCTATTTATTATGTTTTTATTATAAACCATTAATCAGAGAGCGCTAACCGAGCACTATAACTACGAGCAGTATGTCTGTGATATGCTAAGATCCGAACAGATAATGCTACGCTTAATCACGCTTCAACTGTTATCATTAATGATGACCTAATTTATTTTACGACTTTAGATACCGCCTCTTTATTATCAAATTTTTCCGATAGGGGTGACCGAGGTCGTTAAGGCGCGGACTCGTGAGCGGGAGGTCTGGGATTGGAACTGCACAAGGACCGTCCTCCCTGGCAGGTTTTTTCCTGGTTTTCCACAGTCCTCATAAATGGCAAATGCCGGGGAGGTACCTAAACTTAGGTCTGGAAGTTTCCTTCCTTAAAAAAAATCCTTTCCCAATATATCATTTCATTTCATGTATCACCGCCATGGGTGGCCGAGGTCATTAAGGCGAAGATTCGTGGGCGGGAGGTTTGGGGTTCCAGTCCCGCCAGGACCGTCCTCTGACTGAGGTTTTTTCCAGGTTTTCCTCAGTGCTCATAAATGGCAAACGCCGGGGAGGTACCCTAAACATAGGTCTGGAATGTTTTCTTCCTTAAAAAAATCCTTTCCCAAAATATCATTTTATCTCATATATCAGTGTCCACCGCCTGTGGTGCCTCAGTAATAAAAATGGGCGTTAAACACCATTAAAATAATATTTTATGGTATTTGACCCAGTTTGTTTATTTTATAAGCTTTACTCTTTTAATTATATCGTAAATTTTGATTTTGATTTTTGAGTTATAGAGTTAACTTTCTGGAATATCTACTCCCATTGTTTAATATATGAATAATGATTTTCTTTGAGTCTCTAATTGAAGCACTATTCCTTTCCTTTGTCTCAAGGGCTAAGACAACTAAACAAATACTTTCCTGTGTCACAATTTGCTATCCTCTGAAGAAATTGCGACCTATCTATCTGAATGCTTGTCGTTAGTACTTATTTTAATCAAGAACTTTTAACACATAAACTAAGAATGCAAGATCCTCCTGCCAATTTTATTGAATTAAACTGGATCGTAGTGTCGGAGGAGAATATTTCGTTACTTCAGCCTTGTTCAAGGGGTGGCCGTTTTCGGAAGGAAGGGATGAGATGAGGTAGACACCGAGCGGTGGTACAGGGAAGTAAACGGGATCCCTAACATTGATTCTAGATAGACCACACCGAGTCAAAATTCGAGCCTCTCAGAAGGGCAGCTTCCATCTAGAGGCCGAGGCAGAAACCTTTACACAGCGCAAGCCACGATCACACCGCACTAACCCACTCTGCCTGGCACTTACGACCTGTAACGGAACCAACAGAATAAAATGGGAGAGCAGGTGAGAAAGACAGATCCATCCCAGCATTCTCCTAAGTGAGTAAATCCAAGATCTGAGGTGTTGCAGGTTGTCCATTCTCCAAATATTAACACTTAGCTCATTGTAGCCGGAAACTATCATATCATTTTAGTCACTACAGACCCTTGCGATATATTTTGCTAACAAGATCAATTTATCTGCAGCTTTTTTATAAGTCGGTCCTGGTAATGTAGTGGTAACCATACTTGCCTTCTAAACCCAAAGTCGCGGGTTCAAACCGGCCAGGACCGATGGATTTTTTCGGGTGTAAAAATCCTAAGTATGGTTTCCTTCGGAAGGAAAGTAAAGCTGTGGGTCCCGTGTCGTACATTTACGGCACGAAAAAGAACCTCAAGCCTGAAAGAAGAGGCCTCTGAGCAAAATTTGTCGGCCATTTCACGCCGTGAATAGAATGGGACGCTGATGACCTGAGATGTTAAAGAGCGTCCTTAAATAAACAAATAAAAAAATTTTTTACGGGATTTGTCTATGCTATTTATGTTCAAAGAATTTTAAATTTTAGTAAATTTTTTTTTCACCTAAAATGTATCTGCAAACAAAGACACATTACATTTTAAAGCTACCTATTTACAAAAACTCTAAGGTAGTTTTTGTCAATATTCATCTATAACCTCATGTACCAATTTATCAATCTGCAAACCGATAAGATTGGCCGAGGTCACTAAACATGCACCGTGGTACGATTCCTACCAGGACCGCTCTCTCTCTCTCTCTGACTGAGGATTTTTCCAGATATTCTCAGTCCTCAACTACCAGAAAAGTGGCCTAAGTTTAGGCCTGGAACCTCCCAAAAATACTTTCCCAATTTATCACTTCATCACGGTCCATCGCCTTTGATGCATCAGCATTGAGAACGGGCGTTAAACATTATTTTAAAAATTGTCTGATAGGAGCACGTTCTAGCTGAAAAATATTAGTTTATCATGACATGACTGAGAAAACAGTAATTAAAGATTTATACAGAATTTTTATATTTTCCAAACAGGTAGAGCTGGTCAAAATTACTCCAAAATGTCTATGATCATGTATTTGGAAACAAGCACATTTTGAGATGTGGGTCATGACCCACTGTCCGTTGAGTAGTCGCTATATGGTTAAGCCCCCTACGAGCACACGATGACATGTAGGATATATACGCTCCTGCAAAATAAGTGACTCCATAGCGAAAACACCAAAAGATTAAAAGCTAGAAGATCGGGGAGGCCATGCTAATGGACCTTTTCGAGCAATCCATCATTGATAGAAATTAACGCACGATGTGTAGAAAATGGAGTGGTGCTCCATTGTGCATGGACATGTGGACAGTACGTATCTGGGACAGAGGAGGAATTCTCGATACTTCAGCATAGAGCATTCCTCCAAAGAAATTCGAGCCAATCTGAGGGGTCGCTTTCACGGCATAAAATTTTCCAAATCGTAAATCACCGCACGCAGCACCAGCCCACCTTGTCTGACACTTTCATCCTGCAGCAGAACCAAAAGAATGAAGCGAAGTTGAGGAAAGATTCGCATTAGCGACCGGGGCAAATCATGTTTTGAACTCAGGACCTCCCCAATCCGAGTCCCAAGCCTGTTTAGGCATCTCCGTTAGCGCACTGCACAGGTAAAGAAAATTGATAAAGTAAGGACAATAAGCCGAAACAAGAAGTTTTCAGTTACCTTTAAAACGTTCGCTTGATATATCATTTCTGCAAAGGTGCTTACAGCAAGAACTCAAGTCCAAATGGCACTGCTCTATTCACCTCATCATCATCGGCAGTTATCAGTGCTTCCGCCATAGAAAATGTTTCCATTGCCTCATTGTATATGTCAAAGGCCAAAAGTATGAAAAGATCAGTCAGCGGAGGTTAGGAATCAACCAAAGTCTGGGTATCAGCTAATTTATGGATTCATACTGACAAAACGGCTATTCAGATGTGAATAAGAAACGAAAATATATCATCATCGACTATATGTCAGTCCTGGTGTCTAGTGATAACTATACTTGCCTTGTAGACCCAAGATCGCGGGTTCAATCCCGAAAAGGGTGGATGGTTTTTTTCGAGAGTAAAAAATTTAATTATGGCTTCCTTCGGAAGGGAAGTAAAGCCGTGAGTCCCTTGTCCGTAGATTTACAGCACGCAAAAAAATTTCAAGCCTGAAAGAAGAGGCCTCTGAACCAAATTTATAGGCCATTTCACTTCCTAAATTGAATGGGACGCTGATGACCTGAGATGTTCAAGAGCGTCCGTAAATAAACCAAATCAACAACAAAATATAATCGACTATCCCGATTTTGGCCTAATGGACTGTTCTGACTTTAGGAAAACATATCTTCTCATCATGTTCTGGGTTTGCCTTGAGCTGAAAATATATTTTAACAGTAATAATACAAACTGTCAACCATTTAGAACAGCTTTAGGTATATGCCTGTGCATATATTAGGTCTGTCTTGGTGGTGCATTGATGACCACCACAACTGAATGACTGTATGTAGCGTAGATAAGATTTTTATCATTGACTTTTCAAAGGTTGATAAAATTGTGAATTTATAGTTTCAAAACGAACATGCCTTGAAGGCTCATTGCAGTAGGCTAACCAAGTAAATGGTAGCGAAATAGGAGAGAGGGGGAGAGAGAGAGAGAGAGAGCTCTAAGAAGCAAAGTGAAATGCTATATTAAAATTCATACAGGCTACCAGATCGTTTCTAATTTATTATTATTCAGTTTAGGGTTTTGTTAAATCTGCTGTATAGGATATTCTATAAATGGTTGCACAAATGGCAATATAAGATGAAATTTCCACACCGAAGAGAGCCCAGTCATGAAGCTGTTACTGGAATTTATCATAGAATTTCTACAATGAGACAGGATTCAGAATATCACAACTACGGATCGAGAAAGACCAAGAGTCGTTCGTATGACTGCAAAATGTCATTCCGGTCCAGTTATCAGCACAAGACAACTGACCGTAGCATTTGGTACATCTCCATGAACAGTCATCTTAATGTATTCAAGGTCTTGTGTCGGTCGATCACCCACCACGATAAAATTTTGGCTGATAGGTCATTACACAACATTATCTGCCTGTTCATGATATAAATATCCTGCTATGGCAACTAACTGAAATGCAGCACAAGTCAAACGTAAGAAACTGACTAACTACGAATGTACACAAATAATAAATGTAAACAAGTCTCCATGGCAACACTTGGCCATCTTGAGCACAATGTACATCAGCAGATTGACTTATATCGATAACATCACTCGATTGTATGAATAAAGCTATTTATTATTTTAACAAAATTAAGCTGTTTCATCGTACCGCGAAACGCGTTGAATCTTGTCTTTTAATAATATCACACAAAACAAGACATTTCCGAAAATATGACCTTTCTTTTTTTCTTTCTTGAAAACTTTCTGCTGAAGTTTACCCTAGTACTTTTGTTACATCCTGTATATTAATTATGATTTTCAGTTTGTGTTTTAATACCTAAACTTGCAACCTACTTTTTATTGTTATCTTTGCCACATCTCGAGAAAGGATTTCAACATATTTTTTTCTTCTAAAGGGAAATATCGCTCTATTTTACAACCTATGAACCATTAAAATGTTTTGTAAAATTGATTAAAATGTTTGTTTATTTATTTATTAAACGTTATATTTTTCTTATTAGTATTCTAAATAGGTAAAACACATATTGCATTTGGCATTACGTCAAATTACTCAAATTAAATACTGATTTTATGAACTTTGGGTGTTTATGATTATGTTAATAAAATGTATAAAATGAAAGTCAAGATTATTTTCCTCAAATTTAACGAAATAGCGCTGTAAAATTAAAAAAAAAAAAAAAAAAAAAAAAAAAAAAAAAAAAAACGCAATATTAGGGCACATTATTGTATAACGGTTGTTAAAATGCAAGAAAATTGTATTAATACACTTTAAACATCTTTAACTAAATCCTATGATATGGTATGTGTAAATAATGTATTATAACAAGCTCTGCTTATCAAATAAGTGATTTCTCCTTCCCTCTACACCTCTTTTTCTGAGCAGTTGCACGAATTTCTTCAACCACACTCACGATTGAGATAGACGACATGGAGTGTATTCAATTGCAGAAAGATTTTTAGTTCTTCTTGCTCTATTTCTCCAGCATCTAAAATGGTTGTTAGTAAGATATCCACAACAGTGATTCCCAACAGGTGCGCCGCAGCATGAGAACCATGAATTTGACCAGGAGTACCGAGAGATTTGTAGGCGTACAGTTAAATAATAGCACTTAATTGTTATACCTCATCCATCCTTAGAATATTTGAAAATGTAAACAGAAGCACTCATATGAATGAGATTTTGTTGGATCGTTCAGCCTTGCAACCTTGACGTAAGAAAAATATAGTTCGCCATCATATTTCAAAATTTGCTTGCATTTAGTATATCTAAAAATATAAACGCCATTCTATAATTAGGCAGCTATCATATAGTATATAGAATTATATTCAGTTTTCATAAGTGCAAAGGTATTTAATGAACTATATCCAGTGGAAGACTCAGTTTGTGCAACTAGATCGTCTCGGTTACGTATGTAAAACAGCACAGAGGAAACCCGTTAGAAACAAATTATTCCTAATGTGTTTTGTAAATTGTGGGACAATATCCAACATTAGCTACTGAGGATGTAATTAAATTGCCATCAGAGTTCATCGGTATTCCAGTCACAAGTTAAGTTGTAAACACAGGGAGATAAGCACCAGCGAAGAGAAAAAGGAGCTCCACTGCAAGGAATTCATCCATTATTAGAATTTGATTAGGTATGTGAAATATTTTGTACTTTGTATGCTGATAGAAATTCCTAATAGGAGTTTAAATCCACAGAAAGTGGTTAATTGTGCATTCCTGCTTTTTTTTTTTTTTTTTTTTTTTTTTTTTTTTTTTGTCCTTAGGAACTTCACACTCTTTACTTTTTAATAAAATAGTTGGGGGTTTTGTGAGGAAATAACAGATTTACGTAGATTTTCTTGAGATTATTGCAGACGTTTTCAGTGCTCATCAATTTCTTTGTAAAACTGGAAAAAATCCTTAACATTAAACTTGGTAATAGTGAGAGACAAACCTAAGCGTACATCAGAAAGCGGCAAAGTAACACACTATTCACCTTCAAGCGAATATTGACAGTTGAAAGTGTACACAAATGCCAGACGCGTGGTTGGTTCGACTATTCCCCAAACACAATCTGTTGCGGGGTATTGCATACGGCAACGTTGTTTACATCATCACATGTTCTTAGCACTTGCTCGTACCTGCTAAACACATCTGCAGCCGGCAGTCCCGAACCGTAGCGAAGAAAACCGACTGGTTACGACGATTAACTAGTTTTATAGTCTATAATTATTATTTTTTATTTTATTTTTATTTGTCTTTTGTAAAACTTAAACTATAGTAGCCCAACGTATGAAAGATCAACATTAATTCCATTAAGAATAGAGTAGAAAAATTATAAAGATTAATAATAATAAAAAAATAACGAGTTAGAAAGTGTTATTATGAAGTAATATTATTTTTTGTTAAACTTCTAAACTAACCTAACCGAACCTAACCAAACGTATAAAAAGTAATCTTTATTCGATTTATAGTGTAGTAAAAAGTGTTATTATGGAGTAATATATTTTTGTACTATTTTTTTAATGTAAACTAACCTAACCCACGTCATTCAATTAAGAATAGTGCAGAAAAATTGTGAAAATAAAAAAAAATCTCATTTGGTGCCACAGCCCGGAGTGAGCCTTGGCCTGCCGCGTCGACCTCTGCATCCTCTACCTCCGTCTTACGACTTCATTGACAGAGGGCAGTATTGCAGGGGGGAATGTGATCAGTATACCGGCACCCCGCCGGTTGCCTATCATGCGCTTTCGTGATCGAAGATCGCCAATCTCCATCAGGCAGCTTCCCAATTGACCTCACGAGGCTGAGTGAACCCCGTTCCAGACCTCCCTAACTTGGAAAAATACCCATGGGGAATCGAACTCACGACTTCATCATTAGCACAGATGCTCTAACTTACTGCACTAACAAGGCTTTACATTCAGCTTGGAAATTATTCGCCTAAAGTAATTGCCATTATAATCGTAACCAGTCGGCAGTCTTCGCTACCGTTCGGGACTGCCGGCTGCAGAAGCGTCCTGCGCGTTAGTAGTTCACATAATAAATTTGGAGTTAATTTAAACTTGCTTTTTCGCGCTCGTTCCTAGCAAAACCTTGTTCCCAGTTCTGAGAGATAACACAGAGGCTCTTGCCACGAAGTAAGGCTCTCTCCGCTTTCCCTAACGGAGATAGCGGAACAGTGGGGATACACATTTTTCCCGGCGCGGCGGCTTGTAACAGTGTAAATATTGCATGTATTAGTTTTTTGTTAAACGTAACGTAACCTATGCATTGCCCTCCGTTATTTTCTGACTGCAATATGTTGTTCCTTATTACAAAACTGAGTTTTTCACCTTTTACCACGCGTTGTCTAAACGGAATTCGCCATTAATTCATATATATACACACACTAACCTTAACGTTAACCTCGGGTAAATCCTAGAAACTGGCGGACCAAGTGGTTTGCTGCTACTACGCCCTGACGGCCTACGCTCGCCTCCTTTTCGTAAATATAAACCGATTGCGAATTTTGTGCTACCAAGTAGGAGGATATATTATTGTAACCGCCTAAACTATCATGTCGTTGCGTCAAAATGCCGTATTATGTAATACGTAACATTTAAAAGTAAAAATTATAATATTAAGAACAAAGAAGGCAAATTGTGAAGATTAAAGCAGGAAGGGGAAAAAAAAAAGACTTGCACTTGGGGGACCAAACATAGTAATAACTCCCTTCTTGCTTTTAATCCAAAATTCTAACCAACTACGCTATTAGGCCGACATGGACAACGTGGTTATTATCCTCCTAAATATGTTGAATTCACTTAGGCTCGGTTCTCTCCGTTCTCGTTCATGAGAGGAGGCGAAGTAGCCCAAGAGCCTCTGTGTGTAAGAATAAGGGTTTTTAAAGCAGAAAAGCGCTTGCCTCTTTTTAGTTGTACTTTAATGATTTTGTATTTCGTAATAGTACAGAGATGTAGTGTTTGTGTGTAAAAAGTTATTTCGCGGCTAGACTCAAGACAATTTTACAAATTTATTGTGTAGTTTATTCTAGTATTTGTTATGCAATAAAAACAGGAATGAGGTATCACTTTAATATATTCTACGTTTATTTAAAATAAAAGAATCTGAAAAATAAATAAGTTGCGAATATTTTAAGAAGGATTCAATAATATTCTAATTTTATTCTTAATGGTGCCCTAAATGTATTGGGAAACTGTGACTCAAAGAGTCTTGTAATGAAGAAAGTATACTGAAAACACTAATGTTCCTTATAATAGGCACATACCTGACACCAGGTGGTGGACACTCTGCTGTCCAGAAGCCTCATATCTGAGACTCCCAAGGGGTACAGCTGGTCGCCGTAGGCTATGAAACGCATATACAAAGGCACAGCTACCAGCAGTCCAGGTATAAGGATGCTGAGAACACACAGTCTGAATGCCCTGAAGGGTCCCTTAAGTCCCCCAGATGCTCTTCGGGGTCTCTCTCTCGTGATTTTGCCACTACATCTTCTCAGCTGAAGCAAGGAAGAGCCAAACATTGGGGAAGGTGGAGGCGCAATCCTGGGCTTCAGAAGGGACTCTACCCTTGTCGTCTCGTCGTTATCGACCACAAGAATCGCCTCAACATCCTGTCTCAGTCTTGCAGAGGGACACTCTGCGTCGTGGTCGCCTTCCCTGACTGACGCACCTGGCTGATTGTGACTCGGGGTTTCAAACGCTGGAAAAGAACATTTTTCCTGATAAGTGATTGTAGCAAACTTTAATAGTGAAATAATTTTAAACGCGAATCACAACAAGGATATTTTAAGTTTTATCTTTTTAACAGGTCTGACTTGTTCATTTGGTACAGCATGAGTTGAAATTCCTGCCTAATTTTTCATAGACACACGCTGTGTTGTGTTGTCCGTTCGCGAGAAAATGGCTTCAGTTCAGGAGATGACACAAGTTATGTTATGGTACTCCATTGTTATGTGCAAAGGAAGTTTTGTCGTGTTTACTACAAAGCATCATCAGAGGCCAGAAGCATAAAGGCATGACATAGGCAGTATCTGGACAATGGGAGCTTACTGAAACGGCATGGAGGCCAGTATGTCTCCAAAGAACAAGTAAGGAATGTCCAACGAAGTCCACGCAAGTCAATTTCAGGCCACGTTCTCTCGACATCACACCGTTAGATTTTTTCTGAGGCTAAGAGAAGGACAGTGCGCACGCTAGTAAGTGTGGAACCTTCGAGACCTCCGTACTCGGAATTGTGGAAGTGATTTTGGTGCCATTATTGGAACGGACTTGAGTGGGAAATTGAGTACAGACTAGACATTCTTCGGGCCATCAAATAGGCTCACGTGGAAATAGGGTGATTGCTGTTGTTTTCCTCCCATCTTTTATCAAAACTTAATGCCTGATACAACATGTATTTGTGAATAAACAGCTCCTTATATTTATAGTTTTGATATAGGAAGCAAACACAATTAGGAACTTTCGGTGTAGACACTCTGTATATTAATCTAACAATTATCTTCCAGGGGCTGTCGTATGGCAGGGATAATAAAACTTTGGCTGACGTTTTGCACATACTGAGTTGTGCTTTTTCAAGGATGAGTACAAGCCTGTGACAACACATGCGTTATTTTGTCAATGCTTTTGAGCAACTCGGATTATTAACTATATCTTAGTTAAATTTTGTTCCCAGAACCTTCAGTATTATAAGGGAACCTCAAGAAGTGGTAAGTCAAGTCTGGGTATGCTTTTTGAAGATTGGCTGTTATTGAAAAGGCACGGGCGAAGCATGAAGCCCGGATTTGGAGTACCAAAGATAAGAGCTGTTGATTGTTGTCAATGCCGATGGTTCCCTCAGGTCTCTAGTTTCCGAAAAGCTTAAATTTCCCATGGAAACATGTTCCTTAGACCTTACATTTCGTCATGAATATGTACGTCTTCTATCTACAAGATATAGAACCAAACCAACTTCATCAAACTCTAGCCATAGGAGCGTTTCCAATTCTCGTTTATCAACAAAGTTGAATACAATGGGAAAGAACAGAGCCATTCCAAACGCCTGTACAGTTCAGCTTTGACAACATCGAGTGAGCATGAGACAAGGGTACATTTATGAGATGTGCTCACTGTAACCACTCGTTCTGTTATGACCATTTTGTCGTTTCATTACATACTTGTATTGTAACCTTTCAACATTATATTTTGTGCATCTTTCCGAAACTTGCTACTTTTATATTACGGTCAGAGCTCATTTGCATATACAGGTTGACTATAAAGACTCGAGCTATAGGAGAGCATTAAATAATAATATACATTGTTTTAATTTCTCTTAATAAAATACCGCCACGGGTGGCCGAGGTCGTTAAGGCACGGAGTCGTGAGCGGGAAGTCTGGGGTTCGAATCTCGCCAAGACCGTCCTCTTTGGCTGAGGTTTTTTTCCAGGTTTTCCTCAGTCCTCATAAATGGCAAATGCCGGGGAGGTACCCTAAAATTAAGCCTGGAAGGCTTCCTTCCTTTAAAAAAAATCCTTCCCCAATTTATTATTTTATCTCATGTATCATAGGTGTCCACCGCCTGTAATACCTCAGTGGTTAAAACAGCGTTAAACACTATTAAAATTTCTTTAGAACGTATGTTTATGACTTTTTCTAATTTCTTTTATCAAAATTGTTGGTGCTTATTATTTTGAATTAGATAATACACATTTATTATACTGCAAATATTTACTCAGAGATGATAAAAATAAGTACTATTCTACCTTTGGAAACGACCGTGCAGGTTAGAGCAAGGCCGACTACATTTACCAGACCCCCAATGAAGGTATCGATATTAGACAAAATGGTGGAAATAGTGGTTCGTACTGTTACATGGATTTGTTAATTGGGTTCGTTGAGTTACATGGTTTATTACAGTGGTTTATAGTTGGAGGTAAAACAACAGTAGCGTTCTTCTTCTTCTTCTTCTTCTTCTTCTTCTTCTTTCTTTCTTTCTTTCTTTATTCATTTAATATTGGTTTAGTGAAATCTAACCAGGCACTTGTTTAATAGAAAGTGTTAGTACAACATGGGTTGCGCTTGCGTGTATTATGGCAGTGCACCGCACAATATTATATTTACATTTCCTAAATAGCAGTAGTTAAAGAAAGAGTAGATAAAGAGTATACACCGTGCAAATTTTGAAATTAATGACAAAACTGTAGTGTTTACTAAAATTCGTACCAAAAGTTGTGGTTAGGGAGAACATTTTTCCCTGTGCAATTTCTCTAATCTACCATCGTGTGTGTGACAATTCGGGTTAGCAATGAAAGGAAAGATCCGGAAAAACGCAATGAAGCGGGTTTTGAAGCGAGATGAACAGAGTTTTAATAAATGATGTTAGCAGGATATTATGTTTTGACAACACAAATACACCCGTTTATAACTATTGCCAAAGAAGACTATGTCTTTTTCATTAAAATATAGGATGACAAGTATGACGCTATCCTTCTATGTCGATTAGTTTTAGGTGTCCAGTAATTTCTCCACAAGCTTTGTGCTTGCCTGTGGAGAAGTTTATAATTCATTTTATTTTATATTTCCTTTACAAGTGAAAAATATTGTTTGTAAACAATTTCAGACTCTTAAAAACCATCGAAATGTTTTCTAACGATTCTTGTAAACGTAATACTGCATAAAAGTTTCGTATTTGCTATTGGCAGTAGTAGGGCGGATTGGGGTCTAGTAAATGCAGTCGGTCTTGCTTAGAGAAAACGGTTCTTCTAGCTCTTATCTCATCGCAAACAAAGGTCTCGTGATACTGGATAAGCTCGTCTATTTGTATTACAATCCTTAGCTATCGAAGCAAAGTTCTCTGGTGTGTTTATTGGGAAACGCAGATATATAACGGATAACTCGCTATCACCAACTGTAAGTGGAACAAATGTTGTCGAAAGTTCGCAATCTCTTTCCTTCTTTCACTATTTCTGCTCACTGAGGATGTAGTCAATGGCAAATTCAGATGTATGTAAGTTATTACCCAGAGACGCCTACTTCTGTAGGCTGGGGGCAACCTCCCTTTGTAAGATTTGTAAATATACATGTCAAATACAACTAATATCTATACTAATTGTATTAATTAATATGCAGACAAGATAAATTAAAGGAAGTGGTGAAGGCTGAGAGAGTGATCAGGAGCACCTGTCAAAAATGGTTCCCAGCATGTCTTTGAAGACAGGCTAAAACGCTGGGACATGTGCATCGCATCCAACGTGGACTACTTTGAGAAAAATCATCAAAATTATGATCATTCTTTACTGAAAGCCCTCGTATATACTCGTACACATGTATAAGGTAAAAACTTTAACCAATGGTTTTTAGCGCTTTGGAACACTATGAACACATCTCTCGCAAGAGCACTCATTGGGACGCTACCATTCCTCGTAAGTCTAGACTTTTGCAGTATCTTATCTAATACTGATTAAGTGGTTATTCAACTTGGACCACAGATAATTTAGAGGAAAACAATTTGCTGATAACATATCAAAAATTTCTTTCCACGCAGCAATCTCTGTAAAACTTGATAGAATATTTAACTTTTATGCAAATACATAAGTTAAAATGCCATATTCAGTTACATAGTGCATTGAAGTTCCAATGTTGCCAGTTTTAGCTTTTCATCTGCTATACATGACGAAATTTTGAAAATATCTCACTTTTCTCTTAGTATTGAACGATTAATATGTTTTGTTTTATTGCACTACCAAGGGCTGTTGTGGGTTTCATGACAAGAGAACAATAGTCGTTGCCAGATTTTTCTTTTTAATTTAATTTGTCAGTACACACAATGTTTCTTATTCAAGTAGTGGAAATCGGATTTGTCCGTCTTATCTGAAACTGCCAGTGCTACAGGATATCAGCTATGCCTCCATTTTTTGTAACAAGAGTCCCAATTCAATCTTGTTCAATATCAGGTTTCTTATAGATCTTAAACTTGAATAAAACGCGACTGGAGGTAGAAAACGTGAAAGTGCAGTTATTATCGATTTAAAAAAAGTAGCTTTATAACAGTCTTTGGGCTTTCGCGGCCGGCATTGTTATTAAAATTGATAATTGCCAGGCTATTTTGCTGTGATTGTTGTTTTAAACGAAATGTAAGCTTTTGCTAGCTACTGCGGCCAACATCGTCAGTGGGCTGAGTGAAAGAGAGGAACAGAACTGTTAAAAGTGGTGGGAGAGCTATGTTGCTGTTGTTTGTAAATGAGTAACTGATTCCATGCCTTGCACGTACACTGATATAAATAAAGGCAGCGGTTTTCAAATAAACAAGACATGGATTCCGTTATTAATCAGACCACCTGTGCCGCAGGTTGGTAGAGTTTGAGACTACTAATCCGGAGGTCCTGAGTTCGATTCCCGGTGTGGTTAAGCTGTCTGGGTAAATTTTATTTGGAGTTTCTCCTGAGAAAGTGAATGCCTGATATCTTTAAGGCTCCAAGGACTCCGAGTTCATTTGCACCATCATTAGTTCATTTTATTTCATTCATTCCTACAGACCTACACCTATAGTTACTTATAAATAAACCATTCCAAGGCAACCCCCCCCCCTTTTCCACCCCCTACCACTTCTAACGGTTCTGTTCCTCTTTGCCTCTCCAGACCATTTTACTCTGTCCACTAATGATGCTAGCCGCAGTAGTAATTAATTCCGCTGATTATGTTGACGGTCGAAAGTGTAAGACGTGGTGTGGCTTTGTATTTGGGGAAGGTTTCTAACGCGGCCTCTGGTATTTAAGCAGCCCTTCTAAGAGGCTTGAATGCCATGCTGCCGGTCTCGAGATGCTCTATCTAAAAACAATGTTAGGGACCTCTTCCATGTCCCTGCCCCTGGATCCGAACCTTTTCGATGTCTCCTTCAGTATTACACGGAGGGGGGCAGTCTTTCTCACGGAGGTGCCTCACTGGAGGCGTAGGCACAAATGGCCAGCCGTTGAGCACGGTGGAAGTACCAAAAATTCCTCTCCTGTCCTTAACAATCCAATACAGTCTATCCCAGTCTTTCATAACCTGTTCCGTTAGAAAACTTCGAAAATATAACAAAAATGGGTAATCAAGAGAAAGTGTCCTCTGTTCCAATAATAAAAAGTATATGCTACAAGTTAATGTACATTCAGCGTTTCTACACAGAATATTGATACCATATGCGATATAATAAGAGATTTTAATTTATCCAAAAACAATTTAAAGCCTTCAGTGGTATTTAAAAGAGATATTTTGCTAACAGAATAATAAATAATAGATATAGATAAAACACAGTAATCATTTTAGTTCATTTGCCACAGATTGCACAAAAATTGGTGTGTAACGTTTTAGGAATATGTGCTTAACAACAAAGCATTAAACAGTACATATAAACACGGACCTGCAAAATCCTTCGTTTCAGAGTCCGCAGTCACTTCGTTGTTCCTTTCTTCTTTAAAGTAGGCCATAGCATTCATACATGTAAAGGAATTCGTAACTAGACGCTTAAGCAATAGGAAGGATCACAGGCTTAACTTGTTCTTCGGTCTGCACTCAGATTCCAGAAGAACACGCATGTGGATCTTTTATCTGTGAAGAGAACGTGATTCCATTGTTTCTGTTGCCAATTGATATCGGTACTTCCGCAATACGACGTGCACGAATCGCCAGAATGCACCAAAGGAATGAAAAACTCTTTCACACAGTGTTAGTTGAAACATTTTAACTGTCAAGAACATGGCAGCAGCTGATTTCCTTTCTCAGAGCCCGTAGGCACAGAAATCGGTCTTGTGCAACAGTTGCAATTCTAGGTTTACCTCGACCTTGTCCTTCTGGAGTCAAATACTTAATATAGCCTCCACACGCCTCTTCCGGTATTCAAAGCCCTGCGGCATCAGCTTCATTTCTAATTATTCCAGTCACCATGAATATTTTACTAAATTTAAATAAATAAAAATAAATGATAATCACGACTGCTATGGTTGCTACCTAGCAGGTAAACAAACGAACAAATCATTATAATTTATTCCCTGTTTATCATTTGTTTGGATGTACCATGGATTTAATGAAAATGTGTGTTGTTATTTAGAAAAGTTTAATGTGTGTATTATGCGAAAAATATTCACAAAGTGTACAAGCCTATTACACAAATGTCACACTTAAAGATCGTCGCATTAATGCGAGTACAATAATTCCTCTGAAGTGAGTAAAGTACCAATAGATTCTGTATATAAATTAGTCAAACAGATCAGATTTATCGTTTCCTTTATAATTACAGTCACTCCTAAGGAATTAATGCTGTATTCTTTCTTTAAGTAAACATCTTACAAACTTTAAATATTACTTACGCACACTGAACTTAGATCCGAGTTTTATCAAACAACTTCCTGTTCAAATACAGCGTCACCACTTAATATTTTATTGCTGTCTCGGGTATTTCCGAGATAAAGGTCAATAATTGCTAAGAACTAATGCGGTACATTAACTTTACAATGTTTGCTGAAACGAAATAAAACAGCCGGATGCAATTTGCATATTGTATTTGCCTAAGGAAACAACAGTAGTATTTTGAGTCCCGGATCAATATTTCAAGTCCGCTTTCCTTCCTCATTCCTTCCCTTCCTTATGGCCTTATTTTTGTAAGCGTGCGTCTCTTGGCTTAATTCACCTTCCCTGCTAACGTAATTGAAAGTACGTGGCTATGTGATACTTGGAGTAGAACCAAAACTTCCTTGCTTTCTTTACGTGAAATCGCAGTCAACAAGCTCCAAGGTTCTAGGGGTAGCTTTCGACTTTTTAATCCGAACTTGAAGCTGTCCCTGGCTCCCCGTCGATGACAGAGTAATTGAAATAATTAATATTTGTGATTTTAGAATCAGTAATTATGTGCAAGTAAGTCTTGCATTTTCTTTCAGTGAAGGAACCTTAATGACATAACTCGTATATGTGCAATTAAGATTGTATAGTGTTTAAATGCGTTCATAATGTGTAATTTAAGGCAATACTTAAGAGATGACAAGTAGTAATATAGCAAGTTAAGGAAAAAACTCATGTCTTTCTCCGGACACAGAAAGACTTGGCAAAAGTCAGACAATGCAAGTTAATCCCTTCTGGTATGCAGCTAGAGTTAGAAATGCCCACGCCTCAGGCAGAGACACCGGCCTGTTCGGTGACAAAGTCGCAGGTGGCCGAGCAGAAGGGCCAGTGACAGTAACGTATGAAATTCGCATAAATTCATCTTATTGGCGAATAGCAGAGCATTTGGCTTGATCAAAGAGTGGCGTTCACGAAACTGGCGGGAATATTTCGCGCCGCTATTCGTGGATAGCGTCATTTTATATTGAGTATAAAAGGGATAGATTTTGCTCAAAACTGGCGCAGTCTCAGAGTTGTCCGGGCCCATATACGTGTGGCTGCCGTCGCCCGGAAATCAGCGGAAGAGCGGCATAAGTACCAAGTACCAGTTCCGGCAATAACGAAGCTTGACTGTCAATCACCACTCGAGATACCGATACAATATAACTTTTTTAAAAATGTTTTTTATTTGTTTTATTTGCGGACGCTCTTTAACATCACAGGCCATCAGCATCCCATTCAAATCAGGGCGCAAAACGGCCGACAAATTTTGCTCAGAGGTCTCTTTTTTCAGGCTTGAAGTTCTTTGTCGTACCGCAAATGTACGATACGGAACCCGAAGGAAGGAAATCATACTTAGGATTTTTACGCCCGATCAGTCCTGGCCGGATCGAACCCGAGATCTTGGGTTTAGGAGGCAAGTATGGATACCACTACATCACCAGGACCGACATATCACTGGGCTGTATTAAGAATACTGTTGAAACAACAGTCTCTTCGCATTCGGCACCATTTGGTGAATACGCAATAAATTTACGTATTTGCCAAGATTGCTTTGCCTGTGATTCAACGCGAGACGTGAGTTGGCTTAAATATTCATGCTCTGGAGAATAAACAACCTCAGTGACTAAATCACGAGGCGTTATTTATCGGCGCATCCCATATCAAATCTCCTTCACTCAGTGCTGGCTAGCTGCTTATAGCTGCCAGAAATCAGCGGAAAGCCCTAGAGAGAGAGAGAGACAGACAGAGAGAGAGAGAGTCGTGTAAGCAGAGTTGGTGTTCTGCAGCAGCCATGGCGAAATCTGCAATCAGCGGGCTTAAATTGATCAACACAGCAACCATACAGCCCAATTCCCATCCCCCACCAACAATCCTATTATAAACTTTGCTAGGTGCTTCTTCACTGTATATCCAGTGACTCAGGTATTTGAGTATTAGAAAAAGGCAATGTGTTTCTCTCTTTAATAGTTATGCTTTCTATTATAATTTATTTTTCTTTTACGGCAATATCATTATTTGCCAGGTAGCCCCACGGGAATTGTGTAGTGTATTGAAAGTAAACCTGCCTTGGTAATAAAGTTGAAAAGTGGTAGTATTGCTGGAAAAGTTTATTTGACTTGTTTCCTTTCAATAATTAAGTTTTAATGCAAGGTATTTATTATTGCTTTGCCCGAGAATTTATATAATCTGCAGAAAAAACGGAGGATTATTTCTTAGATAACTTGTGCAAGCCGTTGATTTAAAAGTTATTTTGAGAGTAATAATCCTTTTTGCATTTTATTATGCTTTATTGCTACAGTGCGCTTATCATATTACCAAGGTTTTTCGCGCTGCATTTTATGATTAATACCTTTTCAATCTTCAAATAATTACATGTCGTTTATGCTAACGACTTATGTTTTTTAATAAATTATATTTATTAATTTTTTTTTAAATGATGAAGTCATCCTGCTTCTCCCGTACTATTAAGTCACATTTCCAGGAATGCGTCAAGGGGTTTTCACATCAGCACATTCCAGATGAGAAAGCTTGCATACATCAACGGGAGAATGTTTAAAACTAATCGATATAGGATTGTCATAGACACGCCTATTAAACTGAAAAATATTTGAAGATCATGCAAAAGTGGACATCGTACTGTTGTAGGTCTAAGAATTTTGCACATATGATGGGGATGAGCTCTCAGTACATGAAAATGGCATGAGCTTATTCCGAGTGCAACATTTCTTGAAAAAATGTATAATACGATTGAGTTTATGTTTTCGTGATTCTTTAGTACGTTAAGCTTATACTTGTGGAAGAAACTTTGTAGTGAAATTTCCAACGCATTCAAAGTTAAAAAAATGTTGAGAAATCAAACCTGCAAAATGCATACCTCATGAGATACTAGTATGCCATAATACGCGTAATTCAGAGAAATATGATTAAAAATGCAAATATTTGGAAATAACAGAAGATTATGAAAAAGCTTTCGATAAGTTTAAGCATATACTGCACTAAAACGGTACCTCTAGAATTAGCTTTATACCCCGCCCCACTTAAATAACTTCTGAGGCATGTGATTTATGACGTGAAATTGTATGCAGGAGTGACCATTATTATGAATCCAAAGCGATATAATCAGTTTTTGTTGTTTACGTTTATGCAGGAATGATACCCCCCATTTAATGAAAATCCCAGTAATATTTAATAATACTCTTTAAGAGTTCTTAAAAATAAATAATATAAATTGGAAAAATTTTGTGTAAGGTATATTAAATCGTCCTTTCCTTGTAAGAAGTGTCATTCCTTCTTTTTGCGCCATAATGTGTTTTTTTTTTTAATTTCCTGACGTCGACGATACACTACATGCTTAACTTCAATTGCATTTATGTTATACTAATTAAATAAAACAAAAAAATTAAGGATAATGGATTAACATATACAAATAGTGTTGTTAATTTAACTCCCTGTAACAAAAATTGTCTACAATAGAGATATTATGTATGTATAATAAAAAATGTAACAAACTCATTTAGATGCATTATTAGAACAAAATAAAAATAAAATAAATGTTGACAGGCTTAAAATATTTATACAAATCATGGAATGAAAAAAAAAAAAAACTTAGTGGAAATAATCTTGTAATGGAATAGCACTCGTTAAAATATTAGAAACGTGTTCTCGTACTAGGAAGAAACAAAAGAATGATATAGTCAAGCAGAAATTGCAATATTTTTTTAATATAGAATACAGGGATTAAGGAATACTGGTAGACTGAAGATAAATTCGACCGAAGAATTTTATATTATAACATTGAACCAAGTAAAAATAACACAATCCTTGTGGTTCATCATAAAATCTAAGGAAATTGGGGGGAAAAAAAGACAGTAGGAACAACATTTTCAACAAACGAGACTACAATGACAAATTTAAGAGCACCCATAGTTGAATTATGGTCAAAATCTTCAAAAATTTCTCAATTATATTACTTTATATGAATAACTTTAAAAACTGACAACTTCATGCTTACATAATCTATGTATATAGCTTTTTGAGACAAGAGAATCTTTTTAACTCTTGCTAAGAGCTATGAACGTTGTAAAAATAGTAAATAAATAAATTAATTAATTAATTTAAAAATTTAAAAATGCAGTTACGTTTTAAAATTTGTTTTTCGAATTTAACTTTTCTTACCCATTCTTTCATTCCTGGCATTCACGGTGCAGTTTTAATCTAATTTTCTTCAGATTTTCAACATTTAATCGGCAAATATCAATAAAATTGCTTATTGACTACCACAGCAGGGTCTGAGATTGCCGATAAATTCACGAACATCAGACCCTTGAGTGATACTTATTAGTGCTATTTCACGGATAAAAGATGAAATTAAATATAATTACCCCAACGGCTTATAAAAGTGTAATAATTGCATATTTGTATTATTGTATTATGAAGACTGAGCTTATCAAGCCATCTAGCAACAGACGAATGTCCATTGTCAGTTATGCCAATAGAGAAAGAGTCAAATATGAGTTTGGGACTATTTCATGAAAAGAATAATAATAAAAGTAACATACCTATACATATATGTCTATGAAATTCGTGCACAAATTATTAACAATAATATAAAATGTTATACTTATGAATATCTGCTTATTCAGGAACCATGAGAAGGAAATGGACGAAAGTCGATTATTACAATCGCTACTAAAACAGTAAAAACTTCTGAACAACGTGTTTATTAAGATTTATGGTTGCTTATACAGATATGTTTACATAATGATTTCAGACTGGGTTAAAACGCAAAAACAATTGCTTGGGCGAATACGCATGAAGTTAGTTAAATTTACATTTACTGAAAACACAGAAAAGTGGTCAGTGATGTGTGCTCAGAAACTATAAAGTGGAGGTATAGAGTAGACTACACTGGGGAAGGACAAATGCACGTTGCGTGTTAAAACGGATGTGATCATTTTTTTCGATAATTTCACTGCGATATCCGCCTGTGATTGGTCAAAATTCAAAATTTTGTTTAATTTCATTGGTCTATTTTAATAAGATGTCGCATAAGTGAAATAGGATAATTTATAAGACAAATCATTTGATCAATTATAAAATATATGTAAATGTGATACTAAATTTTTAAGATTTTTTTTTGAGACGGTAGGCAGTACAAAAAATAGTTGTGGCAATTTATTTTATCAGTATGAAATTGGTAGGTAACATTTTATCGGGCCATTTAGCGCAAGTGCACATAAAATTCAATGTTATATTTTTATAAAAACTGTTAGAGATAACGAAAATTTTATCACATGTATTCTATTGATAGAACTGCTATGATAAGTTTTTAAGTAATTTACTTGAAAATTGCAGACTTTAGAAGATGTATTTGTGGTTATTCTTAAATTAATTGCAAAGTAATAAAAGGAACAAACAACAAGAATTAGTCAAGACAGTTCTAAGAATTCTACATGGTAATGGAAAAAATAAGCACAATTCTATTACTAAGATATACGAAGGTTCTGATATTCTTTGACAAAGCAGTAAACATTTGAAGGCTCTCTTCAAGCGAAGGTATCTCGCGTCACGTGCTGACCTCGTGTCATACTAACAATCGAGCTAGGCTGAGCTGGGTACTCCTCTCTGGTCACGTGCCAGCAGACTATCAGATATTGTGTTCGGAAGTGAGAGCATCAAGGTTATTTACACAGAAAGAGACAAGTGACTGAAAGTGATTGATGCGATGATCACTCCAATATTCTTTTCATCTGTTCTAAATATTTCCAACTGTGCCAGTGGTTAATGATTCTGTATTATTTTATTTGCCCTTCTCTTTTTCATTTATCTATTTACGGTACAAGAAAGTTAAACGCTTTTTTCGGTGGGCTTGGAAAATATTAAACACAAATGATCATGCCTAATGCAAAAAGAATTTTAAAACTTGCAAAATGAAAATTATGTGACGATCACCATGGTTAGCGGTTGCATTTGTGTTTTCCAGCGGGCTGGGGTTTGGTTCCCGGTTAGGTTAGTTTCAATGAGATTTTCCCCACAAGTTTTCCTAGTTCTTAAGATGAACGCCTAAGGTCAGATCTTTATCATTCATATTCTACAATAAATCTAGAGGTCACAATTCTAGTATTATAAAAACGATATCACGTGTAGTTCAGTGGCTAGAATCCATAAATATCATTCAAATAAAAATTATCTAAGGACTTATTATCAAGATATGTTAAGCAATAAAAATGAATGCTCAGTTACTAATAGTGCGTTGTTAGCAACATCATTCCGCTGCACCAGCTCTTCGTCCGTGTGAAATCTGCAAAGGTGCTTTAACTGTTCAAAAATATGAAAAATCGCAGGGAAACAAATGCTGCTGTTTACCAGATGCTGAAGTATTTCCCGTCTGAATTTGAAAAGCTGTACTTGTCTAGCTTCTTGCCATTGAAGAACTCGCAGTGGTTCGGAATATAGCAATTTCAAGTGTGACTCTTTCTCAGTGTTTTATCTTTATCTACTTTTATTATTAGTGTTAATTTATATATATATATATATATATATATATATATATGTGTGTGTGTGTGTGTGTGTGTGTGTGTAATATAAAATAAAAATAAAGTAACTCTATTAACAATGTAACAAATTAACAGTAATTATAAAAGTAAAAAAAGGATAAAACACTAAGATAAAGTCACACTTGAGATCGCTATATTTCGAACTCGTTGAGTCCTATGGCAAGAAAACGTCTTCTTGCTCTACGAGTTCGAAATATACCGATCTCAAGTGTGACTTTATCTTAGTGTTTTATCCTTTTTTTACTTTTATAATTACTGTTAATATATATATATATATATATATATATATATATACCTCTTTGTCCCTTTTTATTTTGAGTTCGTTGTCCAAATTAAGTAATATTTTTCTGAGCATTCTGCCTCTATAACTTTTTGGTTAATATCCCTAAGTATTTGCAAATCTTCCTCCAAACCTAATTACAATTTCTTGTTTCCTTTTCCCAAACCCACCCCAATGTTCCTTAAATACCTTTTAATTCTCGACGCCCAATATCTTTGATCCAATTACTAATTTGGTGTTAGTAGCATAAAGCCCTTGCGCTATCCCCTTTTATTATGCTTAATCAGTGCTTAATTGTTCTAGTTTTACAACGAACAGTGACTTCAAACAGATCAAATTCCCGTAAAATCCCACAGTACAGTTAGCTGCCCCTACTCCTAAAACTCGCTTTAGAAATTCGTTCTGAACCATGTTCAGTTGGTTCATTTTCCCCCAGCCCCGAATCTCAGAGCCGTGGAACATGATAGAGTTTACCATGGCGCTAAACACATTTTCCATACATCAGCACGCCTGACAACGTATACATAACTTGTTGTTGTGTCCTGGTATTGAACAAAGAAATTGAGCTAACCTCAAAATCTCTACATACTATTCTTCAGTTTTTCAATATTTAATATACTTACAACTTGGGTTTGGCTATTCCATCAAATGAAATAACAAATTTGTTCAATCGAACTATCAGAGTTTTGGACTACCTCTCGATTCAAATAATTCACGCAAAGTAGCTATTAGGCAGCCCACGAAACAGTAATGTGCAGCAGTTTGCATAAGGCCAAAGGATGATTTTATTAGCGAGTGCTAGCGAATACAACTGTACGGACGAAAAGCCCTGTTCAGAAGATATCAAAATAACAATAGTCACACATTAATAAAATAACACATTTAGTGAGGTGGCCCAAGCGTTTCCGCTTCTGCCGGCATCAGGGCTGTCTATATAGAAACACTGTTAGGGACTCCGTCTAGGTCCCCTCCCTGGATCCTGATCCCTTCTTTCCGCACGTGACCTCACTGGGGATATAGGCACAAACTGCCAGCCCTTGAACAAGGCTGAAGTACCGACATATCCTCCCTTCCTGCCAATCCAATAAAACCACAGTTATCTTTTAAACAAAGTGTAGGACAAACGCAAGTTTTATTCGTGATGGCATGTTGACAAGAATTAAATTAGAAATCTGTTTGATTGTATAACCAGCTGGCAGCCAATAATAGAGCATATATAGAGGGGTTCAAGCTCTTTGCAAGTGCTCTGAGCTCTGTTTCACAAAAGTGTGTTCTAATAAGTTACAAGTGTATTAAACAAGTCTATGTTAAGTGTGGGCCTGTAACTTTCATTTCCACGAAAGCATTAGTAAAAAGTTACAAGTGACGTCATATAAGAGCAAGGTGGAGGAACAGCTGTTGGCCACACGTCACTATACCTAGTTTATGTCCATCCCTTAGTAATAAATTGGTATTTTTAAATTTATAAAGCAGAATTACTGTCATTCCTACTAAATGGGTGTTATATTTTTCTCATAAATAATGCTAATTTAACATTTTATCATGCATTTATTAATATTCAAGCGTAATAGTTCACTTTGAAACAACGACGATCGCATACAACGACATAGCATGCAGCATAAAATTTAATCGTAGATAGATGGCAGAAAAATCGCTTTTCCCGGTCATTTATTTTATTATTTAGTCATTAGATCATTTATATTTATGTAAATTTGTTTATATTGTTTGGCAATCATATTTTCATGATAAGCAAAATAGTGATGAAAATGGTGTCAAAAGGGAACGAGGAATGGAAAGAAATTGCTTTCATGTCATGTACCAAGAACGTGAAGAAGAAGAAGAAGAAGAAGAAGAAGGAGAGAGAGAGAGAGAGAGAGAGAGAGAGAGAGAGAGAGAAGAATAAGACGGAAAGTAAGATGTTGGACTGAAATATGCATTTGAAACAAGAAAGGATCAGTCATAGGTTAACTGACTTTACCTAGCTTTTTCATTAAACTCACACACTAAATTACTGTTGCTTTATACATACTCTTACTCTCATCATTATCATCACTTTCGCTAATAGTCACATATTTAGGTCAACTGTTTATCAAAATTATTAAAAAACTCTAAAAGTTGCACTAGTATTTGACATTTCTACTACTCTGGTAGAGAAGTCTAATATTTCTGTGGAACAGAACAACGAAACATCACTTGTACATTTGTAAAGTACAAGTGTAGCAGCAACCTTTGAGAAACACAACTCTATCGAAACTACAAGTTACAAGTTCATACATTTGAAATGCATTAGCCCATACTTTTGTGGAACATGGCCCTGGAATAGCGTAGCATTTTAAACATGATATGGTGTTCAATATCGTTCAAAATCGGATCTTCCTGTAGGATGCCCGACCTTCTTTATCCATGTCATCTTTTCTCATAATCGAAACTTACATTAAATAGTAAAAATTCCATTTTATCTCTTATCCTTTCAATATTTCACAGATATAATAATCTTTAAGAATAACCTTTGATTTCTGCATTCTCCATGAATGCAACAAATAACTCTATGGACGACTCTGGGACAAAACGATTCCGAACTTATTTGACCGTCAGTCATTTAGAATCTCATTTCATAAATTGTTCGAAAACTTCAGAACGTTCTATAAATATGTTGCATTTGCATTTATCGCATTTGTGCAAAGCACAACGCCAAGGACGTTGGGCGACCTTCATTTGTTAACATGTCTGCATCATCACTATCAGTTGAAACGTAAAAAGGTTATCACTGAGACAAGGTCTGTTATTGCGCTTCTGCACAAGACCCCAGATCATTTTTATCACCAATCTACAGATTGTCCCATATCAGTGGATAAATTGAATGTTATGAAAATATTCTTGTAAGGTTAAATATTAAAATACATTTTAACGCATCCAAGAAAAATAAAATACAAAATGAGCATAACATGGACAAAAAAAAAAAAAAAAAAAAATTGCTTATATGTGCATATGAAATCAAAGAACCTGAAAGGGATGATTTATGATTGTCGTTCAAAGAGGACTGCAAATTAATTATAGATTCAATTGAATTCATAGCTTTATTATAGATATTTTATAGAACAGAACTTAATTAAGTGTTGTCAATGATAAATAATTTATTTATGCTGAAATAAAGCATTTGGTACGTTATAACGAATAAAGCCCCTAATGATGATTACCAATTATGCTCGATGCTCTAAAAATATAAGGATTTATCTAAAAGTTCAATAAACGGATAATAGCTGCGAGTCTGCCTGTCGCGTAAAGCGTACGTACTCGTACTTGGACCGTCCATAGCGAATTCCAGAACTAGATCAACTGGTGGCACATTATATTGATAGAAAGTCGTTCCGCATGGCGTCATTCATTCCAAAAGACTTGCAGTGAAAATTTTGATCACCCAGTATATGTATATACAACAGTAAACATTAAAGTTGAAATAACAGTGCTATTTTTATTTACTTTAAATTTTATATTAATGAACATTTGTTTGTATAGTCCGTTTGGCTACCTAAATTAATATTTTGGTATTAAATTTACTAAGGTAATGTACTGTTTTCAATCAAAATGTAAACAAGCTAAGAGAAAATAACTGTTCATAGTTTATTGATTTTACCGCTTATTTCAGTCGAATACTGGTCCAATTTTTAAAATAGTACAAAAAAAACATGTTAACACATTTGTTTCTTTCTGTAGCGACATGTTAATAAACTACAAGAGTAAGCCTCCTATGTTGCAAATGTCGCATTTCATTTTCTAAAAAACCTGAAATTGTCTCAATAAATATTAGTCGTATAAAGTAAAGTATTTTAAAATTGTATTCGCAATATTAAGTACAACTGTACAGGGTGGAAATAAAAACCTAGTATATTAGCTCGCACAGATACCATAATTTATGTGTAAACTTTTTAAAATAATTTTATATAGCTGAGAAAATTCTACCTTTTTTAGAAAATAAATTGCAACATATAGACTTATTCTTGCAGTTGTCATACAAATAAACAAATGAGTCAATTTTTCTTTACTTTTTTTAAAAATTGGGTAAATATTCAACTGAAATAACTGATAAAATTAAGAAATTATGAAAAATAAATTTCTTATAGCTTGTTGATATTTTAAATTAAACATTTCCTAAATATATACTAAATTAAATTGCAAATATCTCATTTAGTTAGCCAAACCGGTTACACAAACCATACATGGCAACCAGGAAAAGAAAATAAAAAAACAAATGAATGGAAAGAAGTATGCATTTTTCTTAGAATGTTCATTGCTTTAAGTACTTTTGACTACTTTCCTTTTTGGAACTGATGAATGAATTTTACAAATTCCTTTTTAGGCAATGAATCGAGTTCTGTTCATATTACAACTAATCTGTATATACTAAAATTAGAAGTTACAATTATAACAGACCGTTTTAAACTAACAGCATTATTTATTCTGAACAGATTTAAAATGCTAGGAGCTGTTTGATAAGTAAGGAAATTAGAGCCTCAATGGCAGCACTACAAACAAAAATCATACTTCATCACCATCATCATCATCATCATCATCAATATTATTATTGTTATTATTATTATTATTATTATTATTATTATTGATGGTGGTGGTGATGATGTTGTTGTTGTTTGTTATTACGAGTATAAATATATTTTTCAGCTCTTTTAAATGTTTATTTGTCAATTGCTTATCATATGATTTGCGTGTAATTTGATTAAAATGGAGAAAAATGAGATAAGAGCCGTTATAAAAGTCTACTTCTAAAAGGAAAAACAGCCACTCAGATTAAGGCAAAGTTAGATACGGTTCTTGGTAAGTCTTCTTCTTTTTCTTTTAAGCGGTCCTGGTGCTTTAGTGATAGCCATACTTGCCTCGTAGGCCTGGGTTCAGTCCCGGCCAGGATTGATGCATTTTTCGGGAGTAAAAATCTTAAGTATGGCTTCCTTCGAAAGAAAGTAAAGTCATGGGTCCTGTTAAAGAACTTTAAACCTGAAAGAGAGGCCTCTGAGCAAAATTTGTCGGCCGTTTCACGCCCTGAATAGAATAGGATGCTGATGACTGGTAAATGTTTTGCTAAGCGCTTGCTGAATTTCAACGATGTATTAACAAAAAACGAACACAACTTTTTAAATAGAAAGTTCTGTTTCAGAAGATAACGCACCGGCACATAAAACTGTAGTTGCAATGGCGAAAATTCAATAACTGTTGCAGTACCCTGCCTAATAGTCAGATTTAACCTCCTTTGATGATGATGATGATGATGATGATGATGATGATGATGATGATGATGATGATGATGATGATGATGTGAAGTGATGAGGTGTGAACGACCATTTTGCATACCTCGACACTATAAAGAAGGCATGTCTAATGACTTTGGAATACCGTTGGGCACAGTGCATAAGCTGCATGGACATTACGCTTAGAAATAAATTAATTTTTTGCTTGCCTTATTTATCAAACAGACCTCACATGTCAATATTCATGATAGATGGATTTATTTGTACGCTAAGTTAGTTAGTTTAATAATGTGGCGTTTTACGCAATTTCCTTCTTGCCTTCCCGTAATTATCTCCAAGTTTACAGACGGGAAGGTAAACTTGGAGTGGGACCTCGAAGTGTAACGGTCGGGCGGCCGGTTTCAAGCTGGTACCGCAATGAACGGGAGTCAAAAAGTCTGCAGCTATGATTTTTGCCTAAGTTATTACTGACATTTAAACGCTTGAAAGTAACATTTGCTCACCATTATCAAGCATCCGGAGCTGCCTCCTTTCATTTTCCATACATTTCTGCCATCGGCTAAAGAAATTAACCCATTACCCTCTGATAAATGGAAGATATTTCTTCACGAATGTTATTTTTCAGTTCATTTAATGTGTGTGGATTTGTCCTGTATACTTTTGCCTAAAATGCCCCCCAAAGGTACAAATCGCAGGGCGTTGTATTGGGGGAACGAGGGAGCCAAGTGTTGTTATGATGTTATTATTCTATCGTCGAATATTTCATGAATTGCATGCAAAGAGACATGATCTATGTGTGCCGTTGCAGAGTCCTGTTGGAAAGTCACGAATCTACGTTTCCTTACAATTAATTTACGGAAAAACGGTTTTAAAATATTCTGCATATAACTTTCCTATTAATTCTTTAAAAAAATAAGAGCCTATTATTTTCTCGCCGCTATCGGCGCGCCACAATGTTATCTTTGGTTCATGCAGGGTCTTGAAGCAGGTTAGATTTTTCTGAACTCCAGTATCGATTGTTTTGTGAGTTAACACACTCACTTAGGTGAAGCCAAGATTCGTCAATATAGAAAATTAAATTAGTGCCAATTTCTCTGTCATGCCACTATTTAAAATCCATTCACAAAATCTACTCCAGGATGCAGGGTCACCCGGTTTAAGTTCTTGCAAAACAGTAGAATAGGGTTTTAACTTCAGTAGCTTTGTATCCGTTCGAACAGAGGAATAAGAAATTCCCGTTTGCTGAGAAAGTATTGAAGTGATTTTTTTTAAAAAGTTACAGAGCATATCCGTTGTTATCTGACGTTTCTTCTGTGAGTACTAAGGTGGTTGTGTACTATTTTTATCATGAATACTTCCCGTTTCATGAAATTTATCCTACCAATCTGTGAATCGAACTTCGAGTTGGAAGTTGATTATCAGCAATTTTTCCTTAAAACAATCTCCGTACGTTACGAATAGAAAACAAATACTCTTTTGGAAACAGAGTACCTGAATTGAGTCATATTAACGTAATTAATACATTGTATTACGCCGCCTAATGAATACGTAATACACTGTCACACAACACGCAAAAACACGCCCGAACGCTCCTAGAGTTAAACATATACTGACCTCCCCATCGGCTCCCCGGCCGGGAACAAGACGAGAACTGCAGAGGTCGGCCAACTGCTATCAATTGTACGTAGAGCGTTTCCGCGAAGGAAAAAAAATCATCAAAAAAGTTAAACAACATTTTAAAATGTTTATTTTATTTTTCAACATTTTTAACATTCGTTTTTCAAACTGTGCACCAATACTGCATAACAGAAGCTTATATTTGTTTTGCACTTTTCATGTACGAGTATATCCATACGAATATTCCACAGAACCCCCTTCTCCCTAAGTGTCTAGTAACATCTTTCCGGATAGAATTCAGCTGAGTGGCTCAGGCGGTAACACTTGAGACTCGCATTCGGGAGGTCCCAATTCAAATAATTTAGGACCGGCCATCTAACTTTGGATTTTTCGTAGTTTCCCCTGATCGCTTAGATCAGTGCTAGGATGGGCTTTTACAATCCATGAACTTTTCGCTCTACCATATCATATCGTTCTGTCGAAAGTGAGTTGGCACGGTATTGTGGTGATTGGCGCTTTGGAAAGGTTCTTTCGAGGGTCTCGAACTTCTTGAGAGCTTCCAGCGCACGGAATGTTCTATCTGGAAGCATATTAGGGACCTCGTCTACTTTCCGATGTCTCCCTCTTCTCTAAACTCAAGATCGCGGGTTCGAACCCGGCCAGGATCGATACATTTTTTCGGGCGTAAAATCCTAAGTATGGCTTCCTTCGGAAGGGAAGTAAAGCCGTGGGTCCCGTGTCGTACATTTACGGCACGAAAAAGAACCTCAAGCCTGAAAGAAGAGGCCTCTGAGCAAAAAGTGTCGGCCGTTTCACGCCTTGAATAGAATGGGACGCTGATGACCTGAGCTGTTAAAGAGCGTCCATAAATAAAACAAATAATAATATCCCTCATCTCATTACTTCCCCAGAGGTGCCATCTGTGAGCAGGCTGAAGTGCCGAAGGATGCTCCTTCTTTCCATGCAATACCAGATGACAAAATGTCTTCGCAATTTCACCATTGTTGATCCTGTTTTTAAGTATCTCCTACTCAGGTGTTTAGCAGTGCATGCAAGTTACTCCACGGTCAAGAAGCAATCAATTTCCTGCCGTTCAGCATCTAAGGCACTCTTAGTCGTTGGGCTGACCACTCATCCGACAATTACTGTTAAATTCAAATACGTTCAGAAAAACACAAAAAAATATTGACATTTGGCAGCATAACGAAAGAAATTGGACGAAAATGATTCATATACTTCACACATTTCACTTAAATATAAATATATGCTGCAATTACTGGCTAAGGTAGCATGCAGTCACTCATGCACAGTATCTTGAATGGCTAATACATTCACTCTTAAGTGTCTGAATTAAACTTTCGTCATTGTACCCGTGTTGTGTAAATGTCACGATCTCTCTTTTTAAACACTTAATTAGCCAATTATTGCTGCTACCCCAATTCATCGCCGAGGGTATTAGGAGTAATAGCAGCTTCCTTTAGTGCTACCAACTTTACAGTATATGGAATGAAATGCTGCACTTTAAGAAAAAAGTAAGCTCAACACTAACGTTCCATATGTATTTCTTTTCCTTTATTATAATGTTTTTTTCCGTGATATATAAGTTTAGAGAGTTAAAAATGTTTATGATACCTAAATGTTATTGTAAATTGCTTTGAAATGCTTACGTAATAGTGAAGAATAAGCTTTTAAAGAGTTTTAGTTATATTACAGAAATGCATTCTCTTGATCTGAGGGTAAAAATATCAGACTCGGTTGAAGATGATAGACGTTTTCTTTACAATTTTTAGAGGAGAAAAGAACATCTTGAATTACCTACATATTAAAAACTACGTAAATTGCCGTAAATGTTGATTATAAAAATGCTTGTCGTTTCATAGATATTGCAAAGTTTTACAACATTATAAAAGATAACATTTCATTGTTTTTTCTTTTCTTTTCTTTTACTTAGCTCGTTAAATGACATTTTATAAAACATCGTAAAAAGTTATGTGCAGAACTTACGATATACATTGTCAATAGACACAGCCAGAAATAATTGCACCAAAAGAATATTTCTTCGTTGACTACCAGAGCATACTTCATTATATAGGTCAAATCCACCCTCAGGAAAAGTTGTAGAGTAGATGAGACTAGACGAGGAGATTTTTCTTTACATCTAGCATGTTATTATATTAATTTCTCTCTCTCTCCTTTCCTCTCCGTCTAACTTCCTTTTTCGTAGATCTTTAAATGTATTACTGAAATGAATTAATGATGCTAGAAATGCGTCCGAAGTCTGTCAACTTTGCTTGCGTCTTTTCTTAACGAGAGAAAACTCTTTGAGGTAAATAACCCCATTGGGAATCGAGCCTACATTCTCTAGTTAGTAAACATATCTTAGTGCCAGAGAAACTGCTGCAATCATGGCGTTCTTGATATATATAAAATAGCAAGAACGTCATGATTATATATAAAAGAGGAATGGAAAAGGAAACGAGTTTATTTCTCACTTATTTGGGAGAATCCAGTTTTTTATGATCAAATTTAATAATCCATGTTAAATTTTTTCTGGTCATTTGGAAATTAAATTGTCAATGTGATCTACTGAACATGCCTACCTGCTTTAAGGAGATCACTTGCTCGAATTTCGGCATTTCTGAAAAAAAAATCCAAAAGGAATAAGCCTGTAATATAGTTAAACTATTTTGGTGATGCCAGTTAATGTCTGCTTCATCCAAGAAATAGTGAATACGGTCTAGTAAACCAGGGTTAAGATTATCTGAGAGTGGCAATCGGTTCAGCAGACTTCATTTCTTCAGAGCTACTGTGTAATAATGCATTGTTGTTGTTGTTGTTGTTATTATTATTATTATTATTATTATTATTATTATTATATACATGACAGTTACAGCGAAAACGTATAAGAGTTTTTAATTTCTCTTTGCTTTCTCAGCGTTTTTTGTGTCGTCTTTGAAGACCATTTTTAAAACATCAAAATAGTAATTTACTCTTAATACCTCTGGTGAGAAGAATGGATCAGACAGTAACAGGCACTTTATTTAAGAGATTTTTGCGGTGGAGAAACTATTTGCATTGAACAAAAGCATTTATTCTACAAACCGAACCTTTCGTTTCCCCTCTTTTTTCAAAATATGTGCTTGAGTTGATCAAGAAAGTGAACAAGATAATCAGAAGTATTAAATATTCCTTTAGTGGCCCAGAAAATTGAAGCGATAAACTGTCCTGCTGACAAAAGTATTTTTATATAACTTAATGGATCAAGTTGTTGAAATAATCGCGTTAAAGACTCGAGGGGAAGTATCTAATCGACCTATTTCAGAGCTTCTCTGTTAAAACCAGGCATTTTGGTCTCCACTTCTTGTCAATAGAAACGCCTTGTTCACCAGTCTGAAATTTTCACTTTCCGATTAACCTCTGAAAATTTAATGCAAAATTTCTCCTAACAATCGTAAATAAATGTATTTTGTTCTAGCGTATATCCCACTCTCGACATGCACACAAATGCACACTAGAAAGTTTCACGCGCATTTCCTACAGAAATGCAACTGAAACAGTTGGAGTGATAAACACGACTGAGCAAGCTCAGCAGAACTTGTAACTTGTAACTCGTCTTATCGGAAATCGCATGTGTGCTGAAGGTCAACGGGTTTCCACTAGTGTATACAAACCCTGTATAGCGGAATGAGGTCATACTATTATGCTAAGTGTCAGCAAGGCCAGATGATATGTTGATTTTAAATGAAATGTTTACTCCTACAAAGGGTTTTTGTTCTAATGCTGCATAATCCATCTGTCATTCACTGTCTCGTTATAAAGAAAAACTACAGTGTTGATTCCGATTCAATGGAAATTTTCTGCGAACATTTTGTGAAGTGTTCAGTCAAGCAGATTACTCTGATATTTCTTGGCAAAATTTCCTACAGCCCTCTGGCGTTAAACATAAACCCAACAATAAACAAGTTTTATCTCCGAAAATGCCAGCCAGAGCACGCAGCACACAAAATGACCGGCTATAACTGAGTCATGATGGGTGTTTCACAATATACAGATAGAACTGGAGCCGCCTTATAAGTTCATGCCTGCTTCATGAACACCAAAATACATACTACCAAAACATAGTTTAACTACAGTATTTGGTTTCAGACCTTACGGCAGAGTGACATTCATGTGCACCAAGTAAACGTTTTGGTTTTCTTCGGGGTTTTACTGATTTTTATTCCACCAACAGTCTCTACTTTCTTTTTTATTTTTCTTTTCATCTTCGTCGTTGGCTGCCGGCGAAGACGATGGCATCTCTCTGCTCTGGATCTAATTTCATTAGTAGGGCCAGAGAAGGATTTCAGTCAAGGGAGCACAGCGAAGGCCTTTTGTATCATACTATACTTCGGGGAGGAAGGAAATTAATAATTATACAGGGTTTTTCAAAAGTAACGCATAATTTGTTTTACACCTAGATGGAAAAAATTGACCAAGAATGTCAAATCTTTTCTCTTAAAAGGATTTATTTTATAAATCTGAAACTTGTTTATAGTCATTGTTGCATAATCTATGACGTCGTCGAAGAAAATGTTAAATTAGAACCTATTTTAATTTTTTATGATAGAGCGCTTTTGATTTTGTTACTCTGCACTTTCATTGGTTTTTTATTTAAATTGTGTTACTTTGACCATTTCAATCATGTGGCGTCTCAAAATCGATCAAGGAAACGAAACAAAATTTTGAATTTTGAATTTAGACCAATCACAGCCGAATTACGGTGTGAATTATCGAAATAATATCAAACCCGTTTTATCACGCGACGATCATTTTCCTTGTGTTGTGCAAATCTATACCATCACCATATATATATTATTAATCTGTGACTTTTTTCTAGTGTTTTATCCTTTTCTGCTTTTCTAGTTATTGTTATTTTAGTTACATTGTTAATAGTGTTATAATTTTTCATTTATATATATATATATATATATATATATAAATGAAAAATAATATAACACTATAAAATAATATATCACTTTTATTCTTGTTTATTCATTAAATAGTCCTAAACCCGTATTTTGCTCTTCTTTATTGGCATCAATCGACATTCTTCTGTCGCAAGATTGCTTGAAAAGGTTAAGTACAAATATTCAATTATTACAATTTTGTAATTAAAGTTTAGAGAAATTATATTTAAATTCTTATTTTATTTGTGAAATAGTTCTAATAAATATCACTGATATTACTTGTGTTAAAATATTGCTGTCATGCTAACATAAGCTTCTGTATAACACTTCTCACTCACACAAGAAAACTTGGCCGAAGGAAAGTGTCTTATGGTCCGTGGGCCCACAGTTAAGGGAGTTAATGTAGGATGAATAGTTTGATGTAATCTTAAATGAGAGAAAAGTGCGGCTTTGGAAAAGCTTAAAATGGTCAAAACAATGTCCCCTGACTACAGACAAGGAAACAGGAATTGTTAGATGTCTATAAAGAAATCAATTGTTGCAAGTCGCTCAAGCTTCATTTTAGATTTTTTCCCGCCTATCTTGGTGATGTCAGTATCGAGATGGATGAAAGATGTCATCTAGCCATTTAATTTAATGGCAAAACTTTACCATGGGTTCTGGCAAGAGTTCATGATGGAAGGTTATTGTTGAATACTATATCGTGATAATAGAGCATATAAAAGAAAGTCATGTGCTAAGTATTTTTAACTTTCAAATCTGCATCACATTTAATTCAGTTTCTAAGTTTTAAATAATGCTGAAATGCCGCAATTCACAATAGGTATGTTAAAAATGTTTGACGATAAAATAGTGCCTAATATTTGTAACTCTTTTGTAATGCATTAATTACACTTTAAAATCTATGCGGGATAGAAGGAAAGTTAATATGTTTCTGAAATCAGCATGAAAATTTAGTTCAGGTGAGGACAGTTTTACCTTTGGCGATTAAAATTAATTAAATTTTTTTTATTAATCACCGACTCTTGGTTCGCAAAGAAATCTACTACACTTTTCCTACTACGGAAGCGTCCTGCTAATGCACCATGCACTGCACACTTCAAGTGCTGATTTACAACTTTTTGTTTAATAGTCGGTCCTGGTGGTGTAGTGGTAACCATACTTGCCCTCTAAACCCATGATCGCGGGTTCAATCCCGGCCAGTACCGATCGATTTCTTCCGACGTAAAAATCCTAAGTATGGCTTCCTTCGGAAGGGAAGTAAAGCCGTGGGTCCCGTGTCGTACATTTACAGCACGATAAAGAACCTCAAGGCTGAAAGAAGAGGCCTCCAGCAAAATTTGTCGGCCGTTTCACGCCCTGAATTGAATGGGACGCTGATGACCTGAGCTGTTAAAGAGCGTCCGTAAATGAAACAAATAAAAAAAAACTTTTTTTAACTAGATCTTCAGACATCATTAAAATTAAGTTCTGTTGACATTCATTCTTCAACAAAATGTTATATATAATTGTTTACCCCGCGGTTAGATTCTTATTTTCTTAATGCAATCTTTTAGAAACCCATTTTATATATTTTTAGAAAAGTTTTGTTTTATTGTTAATGAGAAAACTCAGGACCCTGCTTATGAGCTCTGCAAGTTCTACCAAGGACGGTTTCTAGTAAGCTGCTAGTTTTTGCATTTTCAACATTTAATTTCAAATTGCTTCACGTGTTTTTGTGTAAAAAACAAACAAATGTTTTCTGTAGGGGACTTCTATCTTGTGCTGTTTGAATGTGCGGTTATTATCTGTAGGGAGTTTGGTTTGCAGATGGGAGTATTTTGACCGCGGGAAAAGAAAAACAGCCATTTTGTGTATGCACTACCTGAAACTTCACATCTCATCACGTGCATTCCCAGGAAAAAAAAATTTATACAGACTGATTGTTGTTGCGTTACAAAGTTGAGTAAAGTATTTTAAAATTATAATAATGGCAACACAGTAATCTATATTGAAATGCAGTTATTTCAATATCAAACATTATCACATTTGAAGTAATAATGCTCTCATATAACCACTCTCCAGCAGCGACAGTCAGTCGTTTTGTTAGTACAGTACGATTTGCTAAGTAATGAGCCTCTTAAATTGGTTTGTGTATTGTTGTGCTGGTTTTGTGTTATTGTTTTACCCTTCCGCTAATCACCGAGACTCGGTTGGCCGGCTAATCGGCTAACGAGCGGCGCGCTCGCCCATAGGCAAAACACTCTGAGGGAAAACAAAATTGATCGCACGGCAGAAAGCTGTTGACGAATGCCAGGATAGTGAAGTTTCATAGAGTAGTTACTTTATTCGTTTCGTTATTGAATATAAAGAAAATTAACACTATACAACGCCTACTTCCTAAGTCTTTTTCTTTGCGACTATTGAAAGAGAAAGTTGAAATTAAAAAAAACTGATTAGACCAACTGCAAGTATTAGTTTGATAAACTGTCATTTTAAAACATAGGAAGTATACAATGCATTCTGTAGGAAGTTCATTCTGCTCCAGACTTTAAACTACGGTTCATTTGTTGCCATGACATTTAGGAGATTTTTTTTTTTATAACAGGTGTATTAGTACGATATTATCTCGCTTTCTTCCTGTTGTGTATAACCAGCACACACGTATGAAGTGTAAATTCTAGTTATTAAGATTCTAGGCTATTTATGGTAGGTAATCAACACAATACAAGAAGAAAAGTAGAGCTTCGTACCAAAACATATCAAAATAGTGCAACTCAAATTATACAACAAATGACCCCTCCAAATTTGCAATTGAAATGTTAACTTTATTTAAAAGGGCCAATAATAGCATATTTATTTGGTCACTGTTTTCACTCATTAACTCAGTTTTTAAATAATAGTGATAGTATTGATACTGCATGAAATAAATTTTATTTTATTATAACAGTTAACTACATTTGTAGTTGGTGCTAATCTATTTATTTTTCTTCTGATAAATCAATTTGTTATAGAGTTTTTGGGCACTGTTTCGCAATGTGGTGTAGCATATGACAACATATGCATATGACACAACATGTAGCATATGACAACTTTGTATATTATTACTAAGGTTCGGATGTTTATGACCTAAAAAAGTGGGAAATGTGCAAGCAAATATAACATTAAAAGTAGCTAAATTGACCAAAACAGGACGAAATCTAACCAAACAAATGCACGACTATTTGATTACATAATTGCTACATTATTTGAGGCACGTTATTTTAGCATTAATATACAAGTTAATGTAAAGGTTTAAGCAGAAGGCATATTATCTTCTGTTATTTACAACTCTTGTTCCTGTAAAGAACAATAACCAGCATTTGTGGGTAAACAAATACCTGTCTACATTAAAACAAATTTCTAAAGTATTGCATGCCTATTTTCATTCTCCGTTTGTGAGAACATTACTATATATCCCCAGGTGCATCTTCAAATTTTCGAAGAGGAATCTTCTCCTGTTGTCACAGTCTTGTATCGTGAGGTCTTTCAACGTCGCAAGATGTTATGGGAGCATATTTAAACAATTTTTTTTAATTTGTTTTATTTACGGACGCTCTTTAACATCTCAGGTCATCAGCGTCCCATTCAAATCAGAGCGTGAAACAGCCGACCGAAGAAGGGGGGGAAGAAAAAAAAATAAAAAACCATTAACAATTGTGTAAAAATGACAATAATTTTACACAATGTTGAAAACCCGAGATTTTCATCAAGCACTTTCCTTCGCTCTCCCTACTTTGCATTCTACGCTTTTCACCAGTTCTTAACTTTCGTGTAACTGTATTCAATTGCACCAGGCGAGAAATTGATTCAGTGAAAGAATAATATAAATAACTATTTCTGAGAATAGGTAATTAAAGATATATAGATGAATATTATTTTTTAAATATACAACACATTTTAAAACATCTGAAAAAAGATCATTCCCGCAAATATAGATGACTAAAACGCTAAAATATGCACAATATGACCAAATTTGAGAAAATTGCCTAAATATGCAAATATATGATACACAAAACCTCTCTAAGATTAATTAGAAATATTAATTCATGTTTAATTCAACACTATGACTGAAACGAAAGCCAGAAAAAAAAAATATGTATATACCATATCATAAACATTCAATCCCTAATTATTACTAGCCTTATATAATTTAAAATTGTATGCAAATTCAAATATTTGCTGACTTGTCCTATATCATCTAGCATACCTGTGTATTGTATGATTTATAAGGACCAACAAACAAACAATAAACGACATGTTCAGCACTAGTAGTAATAAAGTTGCAGATCAGGTTAATGCTGAATTCTCGTTATGCTATCCCCCCCCCCAAAAAAAAACAAATATTATTTATAGCAGATTAGAGCGTTTGTGGTTAAATTATTTTAAAGCAGAATGTTGTGGTTTTAATTCAGTGTTCATTTTGAATATTCGTAAGATCTTGATGTAATTATTTCAAAAGAGGCCAAATATTTACTGTGAATAAGAAAATTACAACTTGCAAGTCGAGGATAATGTCATTTGCAATTAAGTTCCTCGGAAAATTGCACAGGTTTTGAGTAAACAACCGCGCATAGCCCAACTTGGCGATTTTCCAAACATTCCAAATGCAGTGGAACAGGCCAAACTCTCCACGGTGCAGAGTGGTGGTATGTATTTAAACATTTTCCCTTGGATTATTTCTCTGTGAATACACTGTAACCACACCGTTTATCTTGCTCATGCCCTGACCAAAATCTAAATAAAAAACACTTCTTACCAGCATCGGTGCTGCCCATATTTGGAGTTCAAATGTTGCGCAGCTCTTTTGAAAGTGGAAACTATTTCAACAGCTGTCCAGTTCTCTGCAACTTACAAATACGGATGTCATCGCAGACTTCTACGCAGAGATACTACATTCTTGTACCTTTCGCACTTTCATAAGACACTAGAACACCATGCACCTACTTTTCACTAGGCATTCCCTCTCACTGCGCAGTCTCACACGGAAGTAAGCGCAATATAAACAAACGTTTGCACTTGTTAACGCAGCATATACTCTCGTACCCTTGCTACTGTGCTACTGAAAACTATTGTGCTCTCCTACAATACACAAACACACCAATGACTCGACTATCTAGCGCCAATCAGCTCCCGGAGTCTTATAATAGCCGCGGACAGCGGACCCAGGCAGTTAAATGGAATAAAACCGTGTTCCACTTCAACGGAAAGAAAACAGTTCCCCACACCTACACGTGCTATGTGAGCAAGGTCAAATAGTGAGCGTGGAATCAGCTGATTCACATACTTCTTCAAGGACAGCTTGCCTTCATTTTTTTTTTTTTTTTTTTTTTTTTTTGACAGTTACTAGTACACGATTCAATGGATTGCCAGTTTATATATGAAACACACACACCAAGTAATACTATGAATATGGTGTTACCAGATAGAAAGAAATAATCTATACTTACATAATCTGGGTTACGATCCTTTATAAACACACCTCCTAATAACACTATGAATATGGTGTTGCCAGATAGAAGGAAATAATTTATACTTACATAATCTGGGTTACGATCCTTATAATATCCAATGAGGGAATGGCTGTTGCACACTGTGATAACCAGCTTTATTCACAACTAGTAATGAAGCTGGGGAAGATTAGGGAGGATTTGAGTAACTAATTACTTGGATAACACTTCATTCATTTGAATACTTATTTTCTTATTCCGAATCTGAGGTATTCTCTTCTACATTGTAAAGGTTTCTTTTTACTGAATTATACGCCATAGATGTAGAAAAATCTAATCTCCTTTAATTTTGATAGTATCCCTGTCTTTAACCCAAGAGAGCAGGTCAGCCTGCAAAGTTTTACTGATAGGCAGCTCGAGAGAACAAACGGTCACATATCCCTTCTGCCGGAGAAGCACTATCGGAATAATTATTTTTTTCTGTTTTATTATAAATAAGTAGTTCCGAAATTATCAAAAGTAAATAAATCAAAGAAGAATATAAAGAGGGCAATAAACAAAAGAAGTGTTTGTTACCTCTCACCTTCGGCGTCAACAAATCACGGAAACGATGGCACCATAGGCCTGGTATAGGTGCTAGAAATGTTGTGCAGTAGCATATTTCCGTGTATCTGGTATCACTACAACAATGACGATTTAACGTTAGTCTACATCCTCCTAAGGGAACCTTAGAATTAGGATGTTGTCAACCTAAGGTATTGATCACCGAATCTTCCAAGATCGAAGGTGTCTATAAGTGCTGTCCACAATGTATTGAGGATCTGGAGGTGTTGGGAGACATGGGCATAATAAATATCTTGTGGTTAAAATGCTGAATGCATTTCTTTCACTTTTTAAACTCAAAATAGAAGC
Organism: Metallyticus violacea; assembly: GCA_030762175.1. Taxonomy (NCBI): domain Eukaryota; kingdom Metazoa; phylum Arthropoda; class Insecta; order Mantodea; family Metallyticidae; genus Metallyticus; species Metallyticus violacea. The sequence goes on from CM060830.1 coordinate 50,153,884, forward strand.
TCAAACATTATTTGGTAATACCATACAAAAGAATAAACACTTCTTTTTCCGCCAGTTTTTCATTTATGTACCATTCCAATGACAGGAGCAAGTAAATAAATGTGTTAATTTTGCAATCATTGAGGGTATAAAATTCTTTTTTTTTTTTTTTTTTTTTTTTTTTTTCCATCTTTGACTAGCATCATTGTTGCAGTCTTTCCTGCTAATTTCAAACAATTTCTTTTGTAGCACATGTAAAAAATTAGATAAAAACATTTTCTGCTAACATACCGAATGGAAGATATAGATAGTAGTCGGCCAAAGGTTGTTGTTGTGATGACATCACAGAGAACGGACTTTAAGGTGCAAAATTATGCTTAAAAAGTGAAAGGAAAGGTCTTGCAAATTTATGCAAAAAGTTTTAAAAAGATATGATAAAACCGCTTTGTTTATATTACATTCTTTATTTTATGCTATAGCAAATAACATAAAATGTCCCATATTTAGGAAGTAAACTGCTATTTACTAGATTTCAACCATTTTGTTACACTGGATTATGCATTTCTGTGTTCTCTAATGTAAATCACTGGCATTTTGAGTTCAGGAGATCCTTATATACATCTACCGAAACCAGTGGAACATGCTTTGTAAACACGCGGAAAGGAAGTTCAAAAGAAGTTGCTTTCATATCCGGATTATTCCTGAAAATTAATTCAAGTTTGTTTTTGACTAATCCGCCAAAGTTGTTCCCCACAGTGGTCAACTTATGCCACTGTTCTCTCTCCTTCATACCTTATTCTTCTAAACTCTGAACCACATTAGACAAATGCCTGTAGCCAATGCACTGCGAAAAGTTGCAGCTCTTGTGTTTTCGCACAGAAAACTTCGTATCTTATCCAATTGCCCTAACTGGTTATGACGAGAAATTGCAGTACACGAAGAACTGTAACTTCTAGTATAAAAGTTGACGATTTGGGGCATTTATAAGAACCTTCTTCAAAGCAGAATGAAGTTACTTACCCTATTGTATCCCTCCTGACTCTTTTAACAAACATGGTATAGTTATGTGCAATACATGTCACAGGTGGAGGTTGAGGTCACGACCTTCAGTTGTCGGAAAGCCGAAAGCATGTAGCATGATTGATCAGTTACCACAGACCCAACTTTTTCGTATTATATGTACCCCAGCCATAGCTTCATGCATGAATCATTGAATGATTGCATTTCTGTGCAAGCATTTGTCTTCTCAAGTTGGTACATCTCAAGGAGCATGGGTTTCACCCTTTCATCAAATAATGGAAATACCAGCACATTCAGTAAATCTTTGCAGCGCATCAGTAGTTTCACCTACCTTGAATCCCACTTTATGTTTGCCGACCACCTCTTATTTTCTCGAAAATATTCTCATAAATTTGTTTTAAGTAATTTTTTCTCATGATGCTCTTTGTGTGTGCTCCTCGAGGAGTGATTTGAATGCAGGATTGTTGACTTTGAGGACTAGAATTTCTGACTGAACTAATACCACGTAAGAACTGCAGAGAACTGACTCGATGACTGACTGCTGCTGCATTTTAGATCCTGAAGTGATGGCACGCGTACCAAATTAGTTTGCTTACGTTGCTTGCCGTAATGGATTACTTGTTTATTTTTTCCTATTTATGCTTCACACCGATCGCAATATTTACATCGCAGAGGGAACATCGAGGAACTAGAGCTAGACCATCAATTTCGATAAATTGTCTTTTGAACCATTTTAACGTGCTTACAACTTCTGGCATGGAATAGTACTCGGAATGTAACAACACAAACACAGTTAAATAGAGCACTTAGAGAAGACTTTTTATATAAAATATGCGCGGACCGCACAGAGAACGGTGGTATCGACCAATAGCTTTAATTGAAATTTATGTTTTTTCTTGTAAATTTTTCTACATTAACTTGGAAATTATTGAGGCTACAAATTCGTAAACAAACAACTTTATAATTCCCATTCTGTTCTGCAAAAATGATACTGTAAAATTTTATGTAACGGCTCAACAAGGTGCAAAACAGAGCAACAAAATGTGTCTATTTCGCTTAATTTCTTGTCCTAAAATACAAACCTCAAACGGTCGGTAAGAAAAAGTTGTATTTTATAAAATCCGTTCCTTCATCGTCACATATCAGCTATTGTCACGACCCTTCGTTGGATCTGTAGTTCGTAAGTAGATTTAAAAACAGGGTGGCCCACTAAAGTGTTACAAGTTAATATTTTATTCACTATTAGTAAATGCTGAATTTTTTCTAAACTATTTGGAGGAAGGGGCCTTGGTGGTTGCTTTATGAACAACTCTTCAGCGGGCCCGCATTAATGGAACAAGGAGGGGGGGGGGTAAATTACCTTTAAACTGGAACGATGGTATAATATTTCAACAGTCTGATTTTCCTCAACAAATTAAATAACTTTAGTTTTACAATTTTTAAATGAAACTTTGAGTAGCTATAGGGGTTTATCGATAAATAAAAAACCTAGCTATTACTTTTGGTCGTTTCATTATTAAATGTTCAAAAGTACTTTCATTAACATCTAAACATTTAGTAATTCGTTTTCGGAGGCTTTCTCTAACATTTGCCAACAAACAGGAAGTAAGAATGCTCAATCTTCACGTACTTCCTTCGTATCTTCATATTTTCTTTCGTTGTAGGTGTTGTAATTATATTTTTTTATTTTACGTTTCTCCATAAAACGTAATTCAAATGTGTATGTTATTGAATAGGATGGTTATAGAACAGGTTCAGTACACCTAATCCCTCTATCTCGGAACTTATCGATCAGTTGTATTACAAAGTATGTGACAGTGCACCACCTAGCTATCATACATGGCTTCTGTTCATGTATTTATTACTTATTTGTATACGTTAATTTGTGATTATGTTTCTTTGTGTGCATAGATAAAGCCATAAAACTCAAACGATACGTAAAAATATAACATATCAAGGCAACACGATGTTCTACATATACATTTATAAAACCAATAATAAAAAATAAGGTAAAAACGTTGTGAGGGATTTGAACCCAGGAGCTTATGCAGAAAAGCAATGCCTTCTAGTTGTAAATACAGCGTCCCCGAAGTTTTCCGATCGACACGTAGAATCTGGGGATGATTCTTCCTTCCTTCCTTCCTTCCTCCTTCCTTCTTTCCTTCCCTCCCTCCCTTCCTTTCTTTCTTTCTTTCTTTCTTTTCAAAACAAGTTCATGTATGTGTGAGTTGTACTTACCAATCACAATTATACGATGCATAAAGCTCTTTGTCCTCCAGGGTACAATAAAAAACCGATAGGTTAGGTTTTTATTGCCTGGAGGTCGGCTTACCTACTTAAGGCCGGAAATGAAACCCAAGATATACTGTTGATATTCAAATTCCTACAGTGAGTTCTTTGAACGAAAGAATGGTCAAGAATATTAGTTCAAGAAAACAGAATTGCATTTGTCTTTATTGACTTTTACCAATAAGCGTAATACAAACTCTGTAACCGTATGCTTTCATTCTGCAAGCGGAAGGCCGCGGAAGGTGGAACAGGAAGTGCTACTGACAAATGCATTTGTCAGAACGGGAGGCGAACTTCTTGCACATGCGCAGACCAAGGCTGTTTAAAACTTGTTAACCTGCAGTGTTTTAATTAACGAGAGATTTAAGATTATAGGGCTATATATCAGCAACAGACAAAGAGGGCCTATTTCGTGTACACTTCTTCTTCTTCTTCTTCTTCTTCTTCTTCTTCTTCTTCTTCTTCTTCTTTTTCTTTTCTGAAACCATATTGATCAGTTGTCTGTTCCAGAACTGCAGCGTTAATAGTATATTCAATAATGCAGAAGAGGCATAAATAAAGTGAAAGTGCATGCATAAACAACTTTCACCATCTTCTAAGCCAAATATGAATGAATTATGTTGCCAATATAATTATGTTCTACAGTCAACTATAACTGTAGAAAACCCCCACGACTGACCGAGGTCGTTAAGGCGCGGACTCGTGAGCGAGAGGTCTGGGGTTCGAATCCCGCCAGGACAGTCCTCTCTGACTGAGGTTTTTCTCAGTCCTCATAAATGGCAAATGCCGGGGAGGTACCCTAAACTTAGGCCTGGAACGTTTCCTTCCTTAAAAAAGAAAAAAACCTTTCCCAATATATCATTACATTTCATATATCATCAGAGCCCACCGCCTGTAGTGTCTCAGTAGTAAAAAGGGTCGTTAAAAACTAAAAAACCGTTTGCTATACGATGCCATATATCTTGAATTATATTATGTCAGCTGCTTAGTAATAAGTTCGTATTTCAAATTTACGGAACAGATTATTACACTCCTGCCACATGGACTCATATTTTTCTCATAAATAATGACAGTTCAAACACTAATTATTATTTGTCACGAATCTTCCAAATTAAAATGACAATGGCATGTGGCTATGCAGCAACATCATTATTAATCAAGAGATGACACAAGAATCTATCTTCCCGATTGCTCTGGATAATTTATTTATTTATTTATTTATTTATTACATTTGATAATTTATATTTTAATTATTTATATACATTTGTTGTATTGTTTGGCAATCATTACAAGCAAAGGATGTAAAAATGGTGTCAAAAGAAATTACATTATTTATATTAAAAGAACGAGGCAAGAAAATAATTATTTTCATGGCATTTAGCTAGAACCTTAAAAAAGAAACAACATAAACTAATGCTAGATTGAAATACCATGAAACAGGGAATGCCAATGTCAGTCATAAATCCTAGTTTAAGTACCTTTAACTGAAAGTATTCATTGTAATCAAATGTTTTTTTTAACGGTGTTTAACGCCCGTTTTTACTACTGAGGCACTACAGGCGGTGGACACTGATGATACTTGAGATGAAATGATAAACTGGAAAATGATTTTTAGGAAGGAAACGTTCCAGGCCTAAGTTTAGGGTACCTCCCCGGTATTTCCCATTTATGAGAACTGAGGAAAAACCAGAAAAAAACAGCATTAACGGTCCTTGTGGGATTCGAACCTCAGACTTTCCGCTCACGAGTCCGTGTTTTAACGACCTCGGTCACCCGTGGCGGTCCTCAAATGCTGAATTATTCTTTCTTTATATGCCCATTTCTCATTTTAATTATCACTTTGGAGCGGATTCGCCAGTGGAAGGTCTGGGGTTCGATTCGCGCAAGGACCATCCTCCCTGACTGAGGTACTTTTACAAGTTTTCCTCAGTCCTCATAAATGGCAAATGCCAGGGAGATGCCCTAAACTTAGGCCTAGAATACTTTCTTCCTTAAAAAAGCCTTGCCCAATATATCATTTCATTTCATGTATCATCAATGTTCACCATCTGTTATGCCCCAGTAGTAATAACAGGTATCAAATGCTTTCGCTATTAAACACGTGTAACTGATGTCGTTAAGTAACTACTCGTGAGCGGGAGGTCTGGAATTCGATTCGATTACCCCCTAGGAATGTATGGCCGACTTTTCAGGTACAGTAGGTATAGCCCAGCTGGACCAATCTTTTATCAATATATACATAATTATTAATCTCATGGTTCTCCGTTTTAACTCAAATTTAAACAATTTCTGAGAGCTAAAATAAGAATTTATTACTAATAGCGCGGTGCTTTGGCATAATTCTTACACCTGTATCCTCTGGTACAGTCCAATCCCGTCAGAACAAATGTGGCTGCACTTGCGATCTTTTGTTCGTAGACACTTGATTTATGCTCCGGGATAGCAAGTACAGCAAGAAGTGAGAATCAGACAGCGGGCAGCATCTGGAGCGAGGAGTGTCTTTGATAGCTGCCCCCTTCCATAGCAACTCAGAAGGATGTGCGAGCTGGCGAGCTATTTATACATTTTTGAGACTTCGTTTATCTACAACAACATTTTAATTTTACTTTTACTGGCATAGTCTTGTTTTACAGTCTGTAGCTATAAAAATACAACCTTTTATTATTAACGTATTACTATAATTGCTATTTCATTTATTTCCGGCTATATTGACGCGATTGTTGTCTTCTCTCTGTAGCTTCGGTTTTCTATGGCGACATTCCGGTGCATAAGGTGTATTGCTGTGCTTACATAAATTTACATGCAAACAGTGAATCTTGTGTATGTTAATATACTTTTTAAAAAGTTAATTTTCCTAATACAGCCGCTGCCGTATCATTAAGAAACAAAATTATGCAAACAGAATATTAATTCAAATTATCGATATGCTAAGGTTTCATTTTCATAGTTACGGCGACTAGGTTAACAGTGTTTTGTTTCCCAATATTATAGACGGTATTTATAATTGAATATCGTCAATATCACTGAAATTCAATATTTCTAAATAAATATATACTTTACTAACTACTTGTTTAGCTGATAATGAAAAAAAACAGCGTATGCAACTCACATATACAGGATCGCCAAAACTCGAATCGTAACCTAATTTGTACTTGTGTTATACATAACTCATTACATAAACGTTGCACAATACCCTATTCTATTTCGTACTTAACCTGTTTTTATTTGTCTATTATGGAAATGTTTGATGCAAGTAGAGGACAATAACTCCTAAGTTATTTTACAGCACAGTTAGAAGGGTAAATTATGATTACATATGACAGTTACTAACCTTCAAGCAAATGTATAATAACATAAAAAGAAATAGAAAAAGAATTAACAAATTAAAATAATTTACTTGCAGACACATCTAAATAATAATATAAAACACATAGACCTCGGTAACAGTACTTAAATATATAAAAGGCCTGTAAAAAGAAGCGAATATTGTCCAAGACATATGGTATGGTTATTATCAATCAATTTATTTGCAAAATGCGTTTTGATTACAGACAAACGCTTATCGTCTTAAGAAAAAAACCGTAGAGCACAGTTGAAAACTGCAGTGTCTGAAATACATTCAGGTGTTGCTTTTACTGCATAAAAGCATTAAAATTAATTTCAAATCCTTGTTTTCAAATAACTTACTTTTTTCCCTACGAATTTTATGTATTTCGATTTAAATGTGTACGTGACGCTATACAAGCAGTTTTCTTAGAATTAAGCATACTAATTAACGTAAATGAATGAAATTAATAACAAAATATAACAGAATGAAAAGATAAATAGGGGCACAAAGTTTTGGAATGGTTTGCTATGATGCAGTTTACTGAATGAATCACTGCCGTTTTCTGTTTCAACAGGCCTTTTTACTACGTATATTTTAAAAAATAGACTGTAAGAAATTACTTTTCTGAACATTACTCACGTGGCTAGTAGAGATTATGCGTAAAACACCACAATTTCCCATTCTAAAGCACTAAGACGTGTGTCACTCTATTCTACAAAGATTTCCAGGTTATATTAATATCCATTCTGCACTACACCTCAAGAATCAATGCAACGCCATGTTAAATTATTCAATACTGCTGGGCAACAGCGTCGCCAGCAGTATACGTTACGGAACGTGACATTCTCAAGAAAATGTTTTCTTATGACGAAACCTTTTGCTTGGTCTTGTTGTAATGTGCGTTGAGAAACATTAGTCTAACTTTTACGCTCAATTAGTACATTTCAATATCGATTAAAAATTACTTTAAAATGAGAAAGTAAGTCAGCAAGATATGATCAATGGAAAAGTAACTCAGTGCCATAATTTTATAGGATGATTTCAGACAATAAATGGAACAAATATTTGTAATATAAATTGACTGTTCATATGCTGTTTGGGAAGAAAAAAAAACTTCTGTGTTATCTTTTATAGTACGAGGGCTGTTCAATAAAGAATGATTCATAATTTTTTTTTACAGATATTATTTCCGGCGCAAAATTTTGACTTTAAAATATTACGTTAGCTTAATGCTTAATCTACACGTAGTACTAGTTTCATTGTTGTTTCATTTGATTTCCACTTGTAAGAGGCGCGTAAGTTGAGATATGATCAGTTCCCTTAGAGCAAAATGGATGAACAACATACTGCTCTGAAATTCTGCTTTCGTCTCAACAAATATTCAGCTGAGGCCTATTAAATGTACAAGGGGCCTATGGAGAGCTTGTTCTTCCCTACAACACAGCCCGAATATGATTTAAAATATTTCGAGAGGAAAGGTAATCACTTTCAAAGAAAGGTGAAGCCTGGCGCTCCAGTTTGTACTCTAACGAAAGAATATATTCGCACTATTGCTCTCATTGTGATAGGGTATCGTCGAATAACTTGAACACTTTGAGAGGTTGCATATGAGAGGTGCTTGTGCACGGAGGGTTCCAAGACAGCTGATTCCCGAACAAAAGGACGTTCCCGTGCAGGTTTGCATGCAGTTGCAGATGATGTTACTGGAAGATGTGGAGTTTTTTTCAAAGGTAATCGCCTATGATGAAACTTGGCTACATCATTTGGATACTGAGAGTCAACAGTAGGTTTTGTGTGTGATGTGGCCCTCTCATTTTTCGATATGCAAGAAACGGGTTAGCGTATAGTACCTGCACACACATAACCGGATAGTACTATAGAGATGTCCTGAAAACTCATAAAAGGTCACAATTCCATGTAACAGGGGGATACTGCACCATTATAATAGATGGCCCTATATCGCAAATGTTGTTGTTGTTGAATATCTCACAAACACCAATGCGAAGTGTGTTCCTCACCTTCCTTATAGTGCAGATTTAGCCCCGTGCGGCGTTTTACTTTTCCCCAAATTGAAGCAACTCCTTCGTGGTAGGCATTTTCCATCAGCAGTGCAGAGGCGATTTTGGAGGACTATAAAAAAAAAAAAAAGGTTTTCAGCATGTCTTTGAATAGTAATAAAAACGCTGGGACAGATGCACTGAATCCAACCGGAAGTACTTTGAGGAAGATCAACAAAGTAATAAGATAGAATAAAGAAATGTCAAAAAAGTATGATCATTCTTTATTGAACGGTTCTCGTACGCTGATGAGTCTAAATTATACATTACGATTATAATAATAAATAGACAAATAATGTCATTTGGAAGCTGTTCATAACTCTAAACGTTTTGACGTGCACCTACGTGAAATGTTTTATGTTAATCATTTGGAAAAATTAGATTTGGGATTATAGTGTTGATGTCAACAAAGATGTTAAAAAGTGAGCAACGTTAGTTTTTATTTTATGTTTTATTTATTTTCACTTTGAACACATTGGCCTTCTCGAGACGTCTGTAGATTGTGGAATGAATCTATAGGTACAAGTCTGTAGTTGTGAAAAGAATTAATGATGGTACGAACGAGCTCGTAGTCTTTGACGCCTTAAAGTTATCTGGTATTCCTCTTCTCAGGGTAAGGAATACACAAAAAAAAAACCTTACCTTAACATCTTGACCTGATAGGGATTCAAAGCCAGGACGTCCGAATTAGTAGTCACAAACGCTAACACTAGATCACAGAAAGGTTATGCAAGAAAACACATACTGATTGCCTGGAATTAGTACCGAAGGCTTTAAGCGACAAGGATTGGGACTCGCACACGGAAAGTCCAGGGTTAAAATCCTTCAAGACCGGTCATTATGAGCCTGCATGGTTTCCTCTGGTCATTTAGACCAGAGCAAATATTTACTTTTCACAAATTTCCCTTTTCCCCATTCCCTCTAATTGCATATTCTTGTTCATCGTTGCAGGCTTGTAAGCCCAGGTCTTGTGGGTTGTCGGTGAGCGGTTTGCAGTAGTGGAATTTGCTTATGGGAAAAAACTGCCCTGGCGTCTGGTGTGACAACACCCCTTCCGAAGGTCTCGAACTCCTCTCCGTTGGCGTCGTAACAGATCAAAAAAGTAGAGGACTCTGGGTAAGTTAGGGACCCACGTGCGCCCCATAAACATGGCCGCTTTTCGTATCCTTCTATTCGTCTCTTACCTCCGGAGGTTGAGTAGGACACCAAAAACCCTTGTTGGGCTTCCGTCTCTGAAACCCTTCCCAATCTCAGCTACCCAATCCAAAGTAGCATAGGAGTTTGCCACAGTTAAGTTACCTTTACAGCATCCTTGAGATACATAACCATATTCCAGAGAGAAGTAGAAAAATCACGGTTACTAATCTAGATTTCAAGAATGATAAAAGTCATTTTATTCGGGCATTTAAAGTTAGTATGTTTCATAATATTTTAGAGCGAGATATCAAAGAATTCCATCATGTTAAGATCTATATACACATATACTTTTTGTGATATGTACAAACATAAGTAACCTTGTAATATAAAACAATCCTGTTTAACCTTCTTGAAAGGTGCCATTAAAATCTACAAACAGTTCTGACGCAACGTTTCTAAAGAACACAACCTGCACAGTGAATTGCAAATATTGATCTTAAGTTTTAAAGAAATGATAAATACAGCATATCAAGGGTTTGTTATAGAGTCCAAAAGGTATTAATACAAGTTTTATTTAATAAAGGTACATTATATTTCGTTTCAGAAACAAAACAGTTAAAGCAAAAGCGTACGAATCGTTCCAAATTGTAATCATCACTTCCAAATAGTTAGAATTTGATACACATTTATTTTAAGACAATCGTAATGTTTTATCACAGAGACCTTATTGCAGCTTTCCTAAAATATTATTGAGCAATGTTCTTTAGAAAAACAACTTATTTAAAAGTAAATTGACGATAGAAAATAAGGTTTCTGTTTTTGCCTTCGCTTACTAAACCAATGTTTTCATATTACAAATACTGTTTGTTTTGGAATAGTAATATTCCCACTATTTTGTGTTTGTTGATTTGTTTTATTTTCGAACCCTGTTTAACATCTCAGGTCATCAGCGTCCCATTCTATTCAGGGCGTGAAACGGCCGACAAATTTTGCTCAGAGGCTTCTTCTTTCAGGCTTGAGCTTCTTTTTCGTGCCGTAAATGTACGACACGGGACCCAGGGCTTTACTTCCCTTCCGAAGGAAGCCATACTTACAATTTTTACGCCCGAAAAAATTCATCGATCCTGGCCGGGTTCGAACCCGCGATCTTGGGTTTAGAAGGCAAGTATGCTTACACTATACCACCAGGACCGACCCGCACTGTTTTGGCTACAGTTCTGTAGGGTCAAAGCGTTTTTTTTTTTTTTTTTGAGTAGTGTTTAACGCCCGTTTTTACTACTGAGGCACCACAGGCGGTGGACACTGATGATACATGAAATGAAATTATATATTAGAAAAGGATTTTTTTAAGGAAGGAAACGTTCCAGGCCAAAGTTTAGGGTACCTCCCCGGCATTCGCCATTTATGAGGACTGAGGAAAACCTGCAAATAAAAACCTCAGTCAGAAAGGTCCTGGCGGGATTCGAACCCCAGACCTCCCACTCACAAGTCCGTGCCTTAACGACCTCGGCCACCCGTGGCGGTAGTCAAGGCGTGATTCTGTATAGCGTCAAAGAAAACATTACAATACTGATAAAATGTTTTATTTTATCGACTGTAATTATGGTTATATGAGACAATTGCGTAGTTTTTCCAGCTATTATTTCTTGAGATCGATTAGGGAAAATGCTAATAAGATATTAGGGAATTTAATTAGGAGTAACATTTAAATCCAGTAAGCATGAAATCGAACATTTATCTCTCCCACAATCATGCACGCTTTTTATTACATAACTTCTACCCTCGATTCGCTAACTTCAAATTCATAAACAAGGTGCTCTCCTGCGTCTATAAGTTGAAAATAAGTTGGCGTCATTATACAGGAATTGTTTATACCGGTTCCTAAAGTACAATAGTAGATGGACATGGAATATTTTTTTCCGGTGAAAATTGTATGGCACTCTAAACAAGCAAAATCTCTGAAAAGCTTTTAATACACACCTACAATACTAAGTAAAGCCCGCTTATGCTGTATGCTCTCTTTCTAACAAGGTCATCACCTTTTCCTAATGGCTTTCCTTATTTAGCTGGCTCAAAATAAGATTTCCTTCGAATCTCCTTTGTTTCTACTTATGTTCTGTTTTACTATTCCTCGGGGCCATCGAGCTGGATGACAAGATACTGGCGGCTAGCCAATTCTTTGCGAGTGCCCGATATGCACCGGAAGACAGCGTGTGTAGTGCAAACAAGTTCATTTGTTTGGAAAACATCCGAAACCTTGTCAATATGAAAAGGAAGTTGTCAGAAATTTCAAATAATCGTACTGTTTCCTCTTCTCCTGTGTAATATGGATATACTGAGAATAGCATGGTAGATGTCTTTTATTGTGAAAATAATAACTTTTAAAATGTATGATTCTCTGTTTTTAGCCACAACGTGAAAAGATTTCCAGTATATAGTTACTATTTATACAGTTCAAAGTGCGTTGATGATATTGGTGATATAATAAGTTCCCCCATTTTAGACTCCTTTATTAAGGTAGTGACTGCTGATTTATACTTAAAAAAGCACTTGTTACCTAATAATTATGAAATCCAGAGAACTCGTCACAGTTTGTCACAAATACATTTTGTAATAGTTACGATTCGTCATACAAATATAGTTGATTTATCTACCCACCGAGCGGGGCTGATGCTTGACGCTTGAAACTGAAAAGTCCACGGTTTAATTTTTGTTAGGTCACCTTTCCTGACCTTGAGTTTTTTCATGCTTTCTCCTGGTCACTTGGAGAACACTGGGGTGGATATTAATATTCCAAGAATTTTCCACTCTCCCACTTCCTTTCATTTAATTCCGTTGATTCTGTTAGTGATTCGAAAGTGCCAGGACGAGGTGCGCTGGTGCGGTGTAATGGTGGCTTGCGCTTAGAAAAGGTTTCTGGCCTGGCGTCTGGTATGGGAGAGAACCTTCTGAGAGGCTTCAGCTCCTTAGGGGGAGGGCTCCGATTTTCCATTTTCCGTCTATGTCCGTCGGTGTTTCCCTCACTTCATTCCTTCCTCTCGGAGGTGTTCCCATTGAATGTAGGTATAAATGGTCAACAGTGAACAAGGCTCCAGTATCGAAATATTCTCCTCCTACCTAAAAAATTCAGTTCAATCTAATGCAACATTTATCTACTCCCATCATGCGTTACTGAGTTACACTCAACAAGTAAATCGCAACGCTACACAGTCACTTTTGACGATTCATGCATAGTAAACATGAAACTATTGCATATAAGTTTACAAGCTTACGGAGATCTGTTTTAGGTTCTTAGCTTATAAATATATCAAGGAACTATTAAAAAAGCTGAAGATATTTTGTTTCAGACAGAATTATGTTAAGTGGAGAAAACTGAAAACATTGCGCTTGAAGTTATATTTAACCATTCAAAAAGCTTGGTAATATAGTTTTATTGTTAGATGAGACAGTCATATTGAATATAAAATGCTATTTTTTCTTACTTTGAAATCATAAAAAGGCAGGCGGTTTACTAATTTAGGGCAATGGTATGGTATTATTAACAAGGATTCTGTTTTGCAAATTAATGATAGAAATACCACACATTCTCCATTTGCAAATTACAGAAAAGTCATAGTAATCACTTTGTAATTGTCTTAAAATTTCATAAATACATTTGCTAATCAGCTTAATACACATAGTCTTATGAAAATACGTCAGAACTGGTTCATAAATATGAACCAGTTCATACTTTAAGTGGCTGTTTTATATTGGCAACATTACTATATAGTTTTATCTTGTATGTCCTTGCAAAATTGTATCATGTTTGGCAAAATTAAAGTTTCGGTATATACTCAATAGCAGAAAAACAGAAGAGAATAAGCAAAATGTTGCAAAAAGCTACATAAAAGCGTAGCAGTAGTTAGGAGGTGAATCGAAGATGTTGAAAGCTAGTAACCAACTCATCATTCGAAAAATGCGGGAACTTTTATAGCAGAGATCGTACCAAGAAGGAAAAAATGGTGGCGGAGTGTGGTAAGGTGGTGACGTCAGAGCTGTTACCAACAGCAGGACATGCGCTAACTAGATGATTGCGCAGAGAAGAAGGGGTATGGGAAAACGTTGAATTAAGGCAAATTTCTTAAACCAAACTTAAACAAAACATCTAACCTAACCTAATTTATATTAATATTCGTTATTACAAGGAACCTGCGAAACTCAAACCTAACGTAGGGGCTAGGTTCGATTTAAATTATCATGTAATATAAGCAAACTTTTCGGTATTTTTATATGCCTGTTTCCAAAATGTCATCACCATTGTACCACATTAAAAATAGTAAAATTATAAAACGGTTGGCAATTGTGAAAAATGGTGGACTAGCCTATGAAGGCTTTTTTTGAATTGTGTTGAACGCCAGTTTTACTACTGAGACACCATAGGCGATAATACTGATGATACATGAGATGAAATGATATATTGGGAGAAAATACCTTTGAAGGAGATACACAAAGCCGCTCTAGTGGGGAAAACTGGAGTACACGCAAACAATGAGGCTATAAGTTATGCCACATATTGCAGATAATAAAGTAAACATTAGCAACAGGCCAAATATAGATGATTGTGGTTAAAGTTAAGAGTTGGGGAATACGTCAGGAAATTAAAAAAAAAGATGGACGTGAAAAGAAGTAATAATGTAATAAGTTGTATTTTAGTATACTATAAGGAATGAAGACAGGATTATTGAGAAGTGGTAAGTACGATAATATAAGAACAACAGTGAGTCAGATATTTTATTCTATATAAAACAATGTGTTTAATCTTCCGAATCACAGTTCATGAAAGAACGGAACAAGTTTTTCCCCTTGAACATATACGTACCATTAAAATATAAAGGTTTTGGAATCGCAGAGAACTGCAGTCATTCAATAATAAAATTTTTGCTGCCTTAATTTGAAATATGAATTATATCACGATCAACAGCAGTGCATCCAGACATGGATCAATATTAAAACAGCGTGAAGAAATCCAATTGTACACATTAAAAATATATCTGTTAATTTTTCTAATACTTTAAAACAAAAAAAATATAAAAAGACAAATTCTATTTACTTGTATCAATGAAAAGTTTGTAATTCGTAAAACATAATAATGCACTTATACAAATGTGAGTGTTCTTGTTGCACATACGCACTTTTAGTGTGTTAGTTCATGAATCATTGATCAATCCGGTATAAGAATATCGAGATTTCCAACTAATCACAAGCTGCCTATCGCCACAATTTTATCGTTTCCGTTTTATCATTTTCATTAGAACGCACCTACGTGCAATTGTTTTTATGCAAATTCATCAGAACAGCGCACACTGAAATATGTTTATAGCTTCTTGGCCTAAACATCAGTATGCACTAGAAATCAATTATCAACATGCGGGCAATTGAAAACGTTTTGAAGAAACGTCAGATGCACAAATTGACCTTGTACTTCATAGTTCCAAGCTAAAAACTACTAAACAAAATAGAAACAGTGTGTGGAACTAATTTAAACAATGTGATTTCACTTTCAAAGTTGTGTTTTTAATAATTGTACACTAGTGTTGTAGGTTATAATGCTCCGGTTGTCTTCAATTTGTTACCAAGGAAATATGTGAAAAAATAAAACAGCATATCCCGTAAATGGTTTTAATTTCGATCTTTATTTGTTCAACTATTATCGAAAATTAAAATGCCATACTGGACATTCATAACTATAAACGTAATTTATGGAGATATTCTTCTATTTTTATAATTTTACTAGCTAAATTTGTCAAGATGAACACAACTCGAACTGTAGTTTCTTTTGTGAAAAATTCTGAAGCTTCGTTGTATTATTATTTGAACTTAAATATAAAATTGTAGACGACGTTTCAACAAACACTAGGATAAATAGAGTCATACTCCTCAAAAATGTCTTAGAATGGATACCAGAAAGAAAAATAAAAGAAGCAAAGATAAAATGCATGTCATAAAAGCAATAAAAGCAATTGGAAAACGATCAATGGCAGAATAGAAAATAGTTAAAAAAGACAGTTGGAGGGTGTAAAAGGCAGTGAAAAACCTAAGAATAATACTTTTTTAAAACGAAAAATGGCGAAATAGTCCCAAAATAAGTATTCCATGTGCTTAAATAAAAGCAATACTTTCTACAAAATAAAATATGATTTTAGTACAGCAGAATGAACAATGCCTACACACTTTGGTGTTAATGTGAAAGACCCCCTGTACTACCTTGCGAAAGCTCACGCCCTTTCACTGATTGTTAATCCCGTTGTAAACATTGCTGTAGGTTTAAAAGTGTTTGGCATATACTACAAGGCGAAACAAAAAGAGCAGACAGAGCTCAAGAAGACCTTTTGTCATGCTGACTACGACGTTTTGATAAAAGCGCAATTACAATCGTAAAGAAGGGAAAATGCTGAATAACGCAGTGCCTTTTTAAGTGCTATTTACCACCGTAAGAGCACTTCTAGATGAGGTTTTTCTGATGGAAAAAATGTTGTTGCTTTCATTGTTTCTTTTGGTGATTTGTTAAAAACAATTTTAATAAATTAAATACAACTTAGAACAAAACTTGAAAATTACATGAACAAAATCAAAATTACTTTTCACTGCAACGGATTTTTGGCAGCGATCCGCAAGTATTTTCATGTAAAAAGGATGGCAGATAATAGATTTCCAAAGAAAGCGCGCGCACGCGTGAGAGGGAGAGAGAGAGAGAGAGAGAGAGAGAGAGAGAGTTTTACACATAGATATACACAATTGCAAGCAACTTGCAGGAGATAGATACTACAATAACCAAGAACGCTGCTAAGACATACGAAGAAGTTAATGGGGGCAAGAAGGTGCCTTCAGCATTGTGTAACATAACAGAAAGGGGGGAAAAGGTATTTTAAAGTTACTTATTTTCTTCCCATGAAACATTTCTCTATAGGGTGCTTATAAAATAATGACTAAAATGGAAATAAACTGAACTGCATGTCTTATCAGTTTCTGTCGTTACAAGTTTTTGGTTAAGCAATAAGGTATTTTACCGCAATGGGTGACCGAGGTAGTTAAGACATGAACTTGTGGGCGGGAGGTTTAGGGTTCGAGTCCCCTCAGGAATATTAGGGGTTATCTGGTCAGAACTGCGGTTTTTTCCTGTGTTTTTCTCAGTCCTCACGAATGGCAAAAGCCTGGAAGTTATCTTAAACTTAGGCCTGGAACATTCCCTTTCCTAAAAAAATGTATTTCCCAATTTATCATTTCATCTCATATATCGCCATCATCAGTGTCCACCGCCTGTGCTTCAGCAGTAAAATGGGCGTTAAACACTATTAAAGAAACTTGCATTGAGAAATTGCCACTGCAGACTTCAAGAACCGCTTGAAAAGCATATCATACCTTCAAGCACTGACCGCAGTTTCTAGTCCATCATGACCAGATCAGGACTGATATAAAGTCAATCTTAAACACTAAAGAAATATAGAACATTTCTCTCAAGCCAGTCTGGGGTGAACTTTGCCTTATAAGCTGGAGGTGAATCTTGCAAATGTTCTTGAACAAAGGCGTTTTCGGGTTCTTCAAGTCCCAGCCTTGTGATTCCTTTTGATAGAAACGAAGCTTGGTGACATCATCACAGCTAACTTGCACCTAATCATTCCTGAGGTCGATTGTGACTTCTCTGGGCCTTCAGGGTCTTCTCACAACTCCTTGTGTTTTGAAGGTTGTACCTTTATTCAATATTGAATACTTTTCCAACAGTAAAAGAATGTTCCAGTAGGCATTGTTAGAACAACGCTGTAGTATGCTGTTCTGCTCATCTGTTCATCTCAATACACTCTGCTGCTTCAGTTCTGCAGTTAAAAATATTCAGTACTGGAACGAAAAGCCCTAAGTCCAAATTTTTGTCTAATTATTCTGGGCATGGATCTCGTGGATTTGTCTATCAGTGTCTCCATCCGTATGGGATTTCGCCGAACATGATCACTATACCATCTCAGTGAAGGGTTGGACGTTGAGGTACACAAACCTCGAATCAACTTCAATCACTTTAAGAATATGGAAAGTTCCTCTTGTTGACTTTCCAACGTTATGAAGAGCAATCATACCTACACGGTTTGCATGAATCTCAACCCATTTCAATGTTAAACTTAAAGTAATGTACTCTCTCTCCCTCTGCTGCATCTGAGCTCAACAATGAAGGTTATACCGGGTGAGCAATGTTTGATGCAACCGCGGGATCGGCCAGCAGCGCTATGTCGGCGGAGGCGGGGAGTATATTTCCCCTCCGCTGATCGAGGCATCAGTGTGAGTTAAAATCTTGCGCAAGTAGCACATGTTTATTAGGCGACGCAATACAATGTATTGAGTAAAAGTGTATCAAGTGAAATGGGGCAATACAAGTATTATATTCCCCAAAGAATATTCGTGTATGATTCATACGTGCGTACAGAATCAGCGCATGCTGTAAGGAGATTATTTAAGAGGAATTTCCTAATGTGCACGTTCCTAATCGGAGTTCGATTCATCGATTAGTAAATAAAGTTCGTGAAATGAGAAGTGTTCTTTATCTCTGGGGAGCATTTAAAGAGAAAGTGTACAAGTTAAATGCATACATTTTAGATGAACTTAAAACTAATGTTCGTCAAGAAATTGCTGTCATTTCTCAGAGGGAACTGCAGAGTGTAATGAGCAATTCATAAGCAAGTATCAGAAACGATTGAACAACGAAGGGAGGCAGATCCAGCATCTCTTTGCTTAATAGGCGGAGCATTTTACTTTTGTTTTAAGTGTTTATGTAAGTTAGAAATAACTTACGCGACAAACCGTGCTCCGTACTGTATTTACTGCGGGTTTCCTATCACCCGCACCGCGGATACAACAGCCAGCCTCGCCGGCCGGCCGGCCGCACGCCACGAAACCGGTTGCGTGAAGGATCGCTCGCTCCGTAGTTTGTGGCAGCAAACTTTTTATCTGGTCGCAAAATCACGTTACAGTTCCTTTCAGTAATTTGTAAGAACATTTATGCCACGTTTGGGTAATTATTCACGGAATTTTTTTTCTGTTAAACCGACTGAGAGGAAAATACATTTTTCAGCAAAATAGATATAAATCTATTAACAGTATCTAAATTTCAGTTTTTCCATTCGTTTCCGTCTGGGACTCTGGTACGTCAAAGGGAATTCCCAAAAGAGCTATGCACACTTAAAAAGTACGGCCAGTTTCTCTTCAGAGAAAGTTTAGTCAGTACTAATCTCTGTCTACGTGTAATTGTTTTTAGTTCCTAAGAAAGTAAAACTATTTCATAGCACACAGTTGGTTAGTATGTAGATCCAGTGTGTAATTTGTGTTTTTTACCTCCGGCAGTTAGCAAATATATACATAAAGCAACTATATGTGCACTATATTCATGTATAAATATGTATTATTTACCTATTTATAGAATTACTTTCTTAATATATCTTTGTGTATACCATTAGCTATATTACAGAGAAAGCAAATTTACAAAATCAGATTATATACTTATCATTTTAACTAAGAGAGTTTAGTTGAATAGACGAGACGAATGAGATTACTCTTGAAGGTGCGATGATTTGGCGGTTGGTTTGTTGAAGGGTCCTGGTGCTGAGACTTAATCCATTTTGCTGCAATTTTTTTCTGTACTGAAGCAATACACTGGAGGCCATTTGAAAAAAAAAAAAAAGGGGGGGGAATTTGTATATCAGTCAGGGTTAGATTCATGACACTAAATCCACGTTCACTTTCAACTGCAGATATTGGTATAATTCTTCTTCTCATTTGACACTACAGCCCGGAGTAGCCTTGGCCTGCCGCGACGACCTCTGCATCCTCTACTTCCGTCTTACGACTTCATTGGTAAAGGTCAGTATTGCAGGGGACATGTGATTAGCATGCCGACACCCCATCATGCCACCTCTCCATCAGGCAGCTTCCCATTTGTCCTCACGAGACTGGGTGGACCCCGTACCACACCTTCCTAACTCAGAAAAATTCCTAAGTAGGTGCCGGGAATCAAACCCGGGCCTCCCAGTCAGCAACAACGCTAGCCAGTAGACCGAGGAGTATAGTTACATTCTACTATGAACTAAGAAAGATCCCCCCCCCCTTTCTTCTCTTATAAACATAATATTTCGGCATACATGGTCAGAATGAAGCATATTACACATGAAATTTTTTCAGTTCGATTACTGCGAGATATGTTTTGAATGAAAACTTCTGTTCAGCTATTTCATATGCAGATCTGCACAATGAAGCAATTGTGTTTACTTTTTCTCGATATTGCTTTCCCCACAACTTTTAATTTTTCAGCCACAGATGTTTCTTTACTACGTAAGACTTCCAAGTATGATTTGCACAGCGCATGATTACAGTTTTATCATTTAGTTTTTTTTTGGGGGGGAGGAAATTATTTACTGAAACAACAATTAAAAATGCAATATCAATATGCTTACACTCCATACTTTTCACCTTAAGTTCATAACTTCCGAACACATTGTGCATATTACTAAGTTTTTGTCTTGTACAATGCCAGTTTTGAAAAAGTGATTAAAAACACAAATTTTCACTATAATTTTATCCTTACTATTACTCCCTTTCCCACCTAGAGACTTCTCACAGTTTTTGGTTCCCGAAAATTCATTAATTTTTTTTTTCTTTATTAGCATCCTCATTGTCGTTTGTTTTATTAGATTCGGCGTCTATTTTACATATTTTACCGCCACTGAGTGTATCCAGAGTGTTATTATTTGCATACGTTTCCGGCAATTCACTGATCTTGAAAAATGAAATTTCTTTGTTTCTGAGACATATGGAATTCCGTAATTTACACAGGCCTAGATAGACTCAAACTTATAAATGTTGCTTGCCTGGCAGGCTCGCACGAATTAACAATGACTGCACAGTAATGGATCGTAACAGATTAAAGGAACAAATGGCACAATGATAATGAAGATTCGGTTTGAAATGCTTAAATACATAACGTTGTTTCCAAAATGAATGAGCAGGATTATGGTCCTATAAAATACTTATATGTTTTAAATACATTTTGATTTTACGATATCTTAGAGCATATCTTAAGTTATGTAAATTGCATATCCAGTGAGTACCGCCACGGGTGGCCGAGGTCGTTAAGGCACGGACTCGTGAGCGGGGGGTCTGCGGTTCGAATCCCGCCAGGACCGTCCTCCCTGACTGGAGTTTTTTCCAGGTTTTCCTCAGTCTTCATAACTGGCAAATGCCGGGGAGGTACCTAAACTTAGGCCTGGAACGCTTCCTTCCTTAAAAAAAATATCCTTTCCCAAGTTATCATATCATCTCATGTATCATCAGTGTCCACCGTCTGTGGTGCCCCAGTAGTGAAAACGGGCGTTAAACACTACTCAAAAAAAAAAAAAAAATATCCAGTGAGTGGAAAATAAGCATTCCTAGTTGAGATAGGTAATTTAAAATCAGAGTGGAATGGCTTGATTCAGAAGGGGGGGGGGGGTAAATGTCCTATTTCCTTCTGCAAATCGCACACTCTGTAGATGTAAAAACTAGTTATAATGTATAGATTGAAGTTTTATATAGATCTTGTTTGGGTTCAGCTGTTTTGTGAAGGTTCTTATCTGGGGCTTATCGTTCAACACAAAGGTCAAATGTAGGATAACTTTGATGCCTCTGATCTATAGACTTTCAGAGCACAATTGCTAAAGCATTATCCTGGAGATCTACCTAATCGGCATTGTATGTTAATGGTAAAAAAGTGCACATAGGTGTTTAAATAGTCCCTGTATTCATGACTCGGTTAACCAACACTATTGGGTAGATAATGTACAATAACGCAATGGAATTTGCCGCAACCTTGAAGTAGTGACAACTGACATAGCATTGCGATCAGGTTCAGTTCTATGTGCATTACCCGAGAAGATGATATCTAACAGTTAAGTAACGTGTTTCTTTGCAAAGAGTATTTAAAATATGCCTTCTCTTGCTTCTAGGGGTGATTTTTATAACATCCTGCAACAAGACCCTTCCAAACGCGAACTGAACTGGATTAAGATTAACAAAGAAAACAAACAAAAGAAAACTCACAATGGAAAGATAGAATTCATGGTAGGTAAATTAAACAAAATTGGTAGAAATTTGCAGCGGCCTCTGAGCAAAACAATTCCGATATTAGCGCAACAAATGAATGTGACAGAAAGATTAATACATACACATCTCCCGCTATCCGAAGGACTTGCGTTTACCTGAATAGGCATGAATCCACCAGTCTTCATTGGTGTTTATAAACCTTAGTACATGTTTCGAAAGTTAATGTAGGGGGATTGTTGTTGCAAAACTCAAAACATATATTAAAAAGTATATTGATTTTGATCTAAGAAACATAATATTATGTTTCTTAGATCAAATGAAATAGACAAAGGTTCAACATTCAGAGGAAAAGCGGTTTAAGGGACACAAAGTACCCCGCACTAAAATACAACTCGTTTACTGAAAGCTGCTTCCGGGTTTCGTTTACGTCAAACTGGTAAATTATTTCTCTTTTCACATACTGTGTTGAGTAATTTTAATAATTTACTAGGATCAGTTGGCAAATTTGCGATTTTAAACCTATTTAACATCTACTGCATTAAGTACGGAGAAAATAACTGAATCGTCATTCTCATGTAATTTTCGTATAACATGTCGCAAAGTTCTTCGCTCTTCCAGTCGACCGAGTTGCAACGTCGTCACGTCCGGTGCACTCGTTGCGCTAGCAGCGGTGGGAGTTTGAACTTGTACTTTACTGCTTCAGGAATTAGGGTTAAAGTTACTTTTCCCATTTTAATCTGCTCTACATTATCAGAATTCCTACCATCCACACTTCCTTCTATTTGCTCCTTTTCTTCTCATGCTGATTGGTTTCTATCCTCCCTACTAAATGTACTAACATCGGTGCTTAGTTGTTTATTACTATGATCTGGTTTTTTACGTCTTCTTTGCCATATACGATTTAAAAAAACTACTAGGCAATTTATCTAATAACTTCAAAACAATTTCTTTTCCTTCGTTCTCTTCTTCCTCAATTCCCTCTTCTTCTTTTACCTCCTCCTCCTCTTCTTCTTCATTAATAGTTAATTCATCTTGTATAATGACACCGTGGTCTACGTTCCTTTTAAATCCTATTTCTTGCTCAATAATATGTATTCTTATTTTTGGTGGCATTCATTTAATTTTATTCCATCATCATCATCTTCCTCATCGTCACTTGCTGTTGTTCCCAACGAGTCACTTATATACCCTATGAATCGATTGTAATTGTTTCTTTCTTTAGTTTGTTCATATATTTTAATTAAATTTATGAGCGATCTTCTTAAATTTCTTCTGATCCGGCTCGGTGTATTTATTCTTTTTGATTTCTTGTTTAGTGTATTGAGTATAGTTCCCTAATCCATAATCACTTCTGGAAATAACCTCTCCCACATTAATTTATATGTACGGTCTTCCCTAAAGCACAGCTCGAATATAGTTTAAAATGTTTAAAGAGGGAAGGCAATCTTTTTCAAAGGTTTGTGCTCTAACGGAAGAAATAATTAACGCCGCTGCTGTCAATTGTAAGAGAGGATCGTCGAATAACATTAAGTACACTTTCAGAAATCGCGAACATTTCACTAGGTGAAATCCATACGTTGGTGATTGAAAAAAATTCACATTTGTGCACTGCGGGTTCCAAGACTTCTGACTTCTGAACAAAAGAAGTTTTACGTGCGGGTTTCCATGCAGTTGAAGATGATGTTACATAAAGATGCGGAGTTTTTTTCAAAGGTAATCACTGCTAATAAAATTTGGCTATTTCATTTCGATCCACTGCAAATTTTGTGTAGAGATACTCATCATTAGCAAATGTGGTTGCTTCTGCTGGGAAAGTTATGATCATGTCATTTTGAAATATTCAAGGAATGGGCTGCCAGCATGTCATGTACCCGCACACACAATGTAACCGAGCAATATGAGAGATGTTCTGAAAACTCTGCAAGGCCATATCACACACGGAAGGCCACATTTCCGTGCAGCAAATGGGATGTTGTACCACGATTTGTTGAGATACCACAACGCCTCTCTCGCAGCAAAACGATGAACATCTACGAATATAGGCATACCGATTGCACTAGTGCAGCGATTAGTCTATTACCATCATCAGGGTTGGGATTTATATGTAATTAAAACGATTAAACATATGCATACATATGAACTAAACATTATAAAAATATTCAGTAAAATGTGGATTAAATTTTATAAAAACCTTGCCAAATAATACTAATAATATGTGTATTTTATCAAATGCTTGTATAAAAAAAGGACAGTTAAATGCCTATATGATTAACAACAGAACAGGAATTTAACATTTTTTATATTGGTATTAAAATAATTATGACATTTTTGTCTATTTATTAAGCAATGGATTACAAAACATTATTTTAATCTTTCAAATTTGAAATTGCGTCTACTGTCTCTTAAAATTGCTTTAGAACCCTAAAAGTTCGCTCAACTTTACAAAAGTAATGGGGACCAGTCGCTTGAAATGCACGAGAAAGTGCTTGGATGTATGCTATTTCACTGTTTGCGGTTTTATCACCAACGTGAATAATAAATTTGTTCAAATTATCTTTTACGATAAATGATATATCCTTACAACCTTCTTACGAGTCCACGTGTGCTGTCATAATACACAAATTGTACATTTCATATTTAATTTGTAAATAAGTATGACATCCAGTAATTAAAATAGTTACAAAAACAACAATAATACCAATATTAGCATACTAAAACGTCCAGAGCCTGGAACCGTCCTCCAAGTAAACAGAATAAATGAATACATACATAAACAAACATTTTAAAATCAATTTAGTTTCCTCTCTCCCCAGCTGACAGCCTTGCTGTCTCGCCTTCCACAGGAATTTGCCTACCTGCTCCTCATTCTTGTTTACCACCAAAGCCCACATGACCCCTTGCTTGCTCTCAGAATCAGTTCGCCAGTATATGGAACTACGGGTTCCTCCTCTCCACGTAAGGGACAGATTCTCATCACTTTCAACAGATATCCGGATCTGCCGCTATGCCCGAAGCCTAAACCAAACAAGTCCCTGTTTAACAAGTCTGGTCCCATTTCTGGTATTGCCCCATCCCCCATGCAGATTTTAACTCCGATTGTACTTCCAAAGAGATCTTCTCCCCACCTTACGCGATTATATATTGCCTATAAGGATATAACGGGTTCATTTGAATCAGAATATAATCTAACAATTCTCGATGCTAACTGCGTATTATTCTACTGCCTTTAACCAAGTTTATCTATAATAATGATTGGTTTCCTACTTTCCGCATTCCATGTAAAACCCAGGCTCCAGCTTTGAAATACTGATGCCAGCAAAATAAATGTTAAATTATTATTTGACAAAAATACTTTTTGAAACCATAAAACAGGGAACATTTTTATGTTAAAACATTGGATTATACAAAAATATGTGAGTTTTCTTCAAAAATATACTATACGGATAACAAAATATGTTTTAAATTACTTTATATATCCAGTTTTAGTGGTAAATAATAATTAAAAAAAAGCATGTATTTATAACTCCAGCTTTGAAATATTGATGCTAGCAAAATAAATGTTAAATTGTTATTTGACAAAAATACTTTTTAAACCATAAAACAGAGAAAATATTTAAATTAAAACGTTGGATTACACAAAAATATGTGAGTTTTCTTAAAAATATACTATATGGATAACAAAATATATTTTAAATCACTTCACATATCCACATTCGTACAAAGTTTTATTGTAACTAATAATTAAACAAATGTGTATTTATTTATAAATCCAAGGTATAATCATTATCAAATCAAATAGTGCAGCTCAGCACAGTGCTTGTCGCCCAGCGAAATTTGCATCTTTGCGTGCCAGTAGAGAGAGAGAGTAATTATCCTCCAGAAAGACCGGAAAGTTTATACATTCACAACCTGTTATGTTAGTAAGTTCACACATGGCAAAGTATTATGTTAATAACTTCTAAGGAAAGGCGCCTCTTAAAAGGGAAATATTTTACATTCAACAACATTTTTATGACAAAGTGGAAACTTAAAAGAGAAGTTAGCGGCGCTGAATTGCATGCTCTCTTAAGTATGCCCTCGTTTGTTAACTTATGATAACAAAAGACAATGCCTTGATGTTTACTTGGCCTTGTCACCGATACCAGTTTGCTTAACAAATACGCCCAGATCTCTGTTGTATTAAGTACAGCTGTTCAAAAGACCCCTAAAAGCAAATCTTCCTAACTACACCCAAGAGGCGTATCTAGATAACATTTCGGGGGAGACACCCTTACACAATTATGCCCAATTAGCCAGAGAATAACTTTGCAAGATTTGCTGTTTCAACTTTCTTTCTAATTGTTTATGACAAAAGAATGTCGCACATTAATAAGATAAAAGAAAGGTTACTTAACAGCTGTATAGCATTACAGGAAGGCAGATGCAAGGGTTAGTTAAGCCTTTCATGTGTGATACAAGGGGGAGTAGTAGATTCCTTGCACCCTTTGCCAGAGGTGAGCCCATGAATTATATGCAGATAGTAATATCTGACAAACACGCAGTTATACAGGGTGTTTAACAACAGGAAACCGGATATGTCTATGCCTTTTTAATAATATAAGATAATTTATGGCCCGTCTGTGTTTTTATTTATGTTTCAGAGAAAGGTTGAGTGACTGTGGCATTGTGAATGGCAGCGGATATGCCGTCCTGGAACGCGTATGGTGCGTTGAACATTATTTCCGGCACAGGACGGAATAGTGGGCCTTCCCTGAAATTCGTGGCAACCATTTTCCAGAACTATTTCCAGAGACCTGAACCACCAAAGAAAACTACCCTGTGGCAATGTTCGCAAAACAGAGTCCGTGAAGAATCATAATGAGGGAGATTCAGGAAGAACTCGCATCACCAGGAACAATGAGAATGTCGGTCGTGTGATGGAGAAAGTTCTTAAGTTTCCAAGTGTTACGTGAGTTAAACCTCCAGATTGTCGAATCCGCTTGCAGTATTGTACCGGCCTGCCTCTAGGAGGATGTATAAATGACATTTTGTGGAGGTCAGATATGTGCTCCTGAGTGGACATATCAACAAACAGAGCATCAGCACTTGGGTGCGGGGTCCTCACAAATGGCAAATGCCGGGGAGATACCCTAAACTCAGGCCTGGAACGTTTCCTTCCTTTAAAAAATTCTTTCTCCACATATCATTTCATCTCATGTATCATCAGTGTCCACCATCTGTGGTGTCTCGGTAGTAAAAACGGGCGTTAAATACCATTCAAAAAAATACGACGAACATTCTATGGAAAAGGAAACAGCAAATAAAATTTTAAAAACTAGAAGTAAACGCAGCAGATGTTAAAATTTGCTCTTCACGGAAGACAAAAACAAAATGTGAGTAAAGGAAGGAAATTTGTAAAAAGTAGTATTAATGAAATTGGGGAAAGGCTGAGAAAAAACAGGACTAAGTGCATATTTTGAAAACTTTAACTTTTAAAGAGTTTAGTGAAAATGATAGTAAAGAACGCTGCTTGATTTAAGACTTAAAGAGATTTGCCACCATTACAGTGATTTACCCGCCCCTATAAAAGAGGCGAGCGTAGACCGTCAGGCCATAGCGATAAGATGATTGTAGTTAACGTTAAGGAAAGGAAAGTATCGTTTAAATAAAAATAAATACATAAATTAAAAGGACATACGGCTTAAAAGAAGGTTAAAAATATCTTCCGAAAGCTGATCGGCTGTCAACAGACATTTTATCCTTCCGCGTTTGTACTGGGCTGGAACGAAGGGGAACAGGAAGAGAAATGGTACTAATGATAAGAATAGACATGCAAGGAGGTGAAGGTGAATTGAAATAGAGAATGGCACTAAAACTAAATATGTAATGAGGTGAAGGTGATTTGAAACAAACACCTCTCAATTATTTGCACAATGGCTACAATACCTACATCGTGTTGTTGTTGTTATTGTTATTATTATTATTATTATTATTATTATTATTATTATTAGCACATCAATTTCATACACAATTAAATACTTATTGCTTAGATAGCCTCTTTAAACTATTTATGCATTTTTAATGAATTAATAAACTAATAAAAGACTGAACTGATCCTATATTATCTGAAATATTTAGAAAAGAGGACAAATACAACGTATTTGTTATAGTCAAAAATCATAACCCACCTTTCATTAGACAGAGTGTAGTAATAAATGCTATCCAACCCCAAATAATCAACTTTTGCCCGAATCTCTTATACGGGCATTGCAACAAATGTTTGCTGTTAAGATTAAAATGACAATAACCTTAGACTTTGTTTCTCTAGAATACTACCTGATTTGCAAAAGTATTTTGCAAATTATGATAACGACCTCTTTGTAGATATAATTTACAGCCTTGTTTTTCGTCTTCTCTATGAATCCTTTTCATCTAACTTAAATCCTTGTACTTAGAAGCTGACGCATATACTGCAAGTTGATATCAAGAGAAAGGACACGTTTTCATCACGTGGACTATTTTATAGCTCATGTTAAATAATTGTATTTAGTTCTCTTAAGGCAACCGGCTAATGTAAAAGAGCCAACAATTTCCCTCTAACCTGCTTTATGTTTCCAGACATTTTCTTTGCCCTAACGCAGTGGTTCGGCCCGTCCTAAACACGAGAATATATTTTCTGTTTTCTTGAAAATACGATTTCCGAATATCTCGCTCGGCAGCACTGTGAGCTGTAACGCGTCAATGCATGTCAATTACTTTATTGTTGTTTAATAATAGAATTTTTGGCAGTACGGGGTTTTTAATAGCTAAATGAAAATAGATTTGTATTCTCTAGTTCTCTTTGAGGTTAAAAAAAGTTTGCACTTTTCCTCTGTTCTGAGAGGGATTGATGTGAATCCTGACATACAGTAATATTTACTGATGTAGTTGTCTGCTAAAATAAACCATTTGGTCTTGAATATTTGACAGTTGTTTTATAATATAATAGACAAATATCCATTTAAAAACTCATGCAAGACGAATCGTAGTTTTGTGAAGTGTTTGCAGAAAACATAAAGTATTGTAAGATGATTCGTCGTCTAAGGGAAAATCATACATAAACAAATATGCAAATAAATTTAAATTTTAATACTAATTGTCAAGTTTTTTATGATCTAATTATCAATGAAAAAGCATTACTAAATGTTGCAAATATAGCATGTAAGCATGAATTCTCTCCTTCCATGCACGCGAGATTGCCGAAGAAGCTTTAATCATAGTGTAGGTGATTCTGAACGTTGCAAAACGGTCCAAGGAAAATACTACACTGCAGGTTATCAATCGACTCGCTCACTTTCGGGCATATTGCTGTGACCAGGAAACCGGTTCTAACACCCCCCCCCCTCCCTCTGACGCCATGTGCATTGCTAAGGTCAACCATACGCTGATATCTTTTTACGAAAGAATTGTTTCATCTCTAATGATGTCTGGAGCAACGGGTGAATCAGATCTCTGTATCACATTTCTTCCACTTAAGGGACAAAACCTATCAATGCCAGAAATTCAATGTACTGAATGTACTGTCTCCAATGTACTGAGAACAAAGCACCCTAAGACTAATCTGTTGCCCACTGCACTGGAGTCAGATGTTTCTTCTCCTCCACACAGTCCTGATCTGACATCCTAAACTTTTTCTATCCTCCTAAAGAAAATTTTAAAAAGTCGTGGTCAACGATATGAATCGTCTGAAGCCACATTTACAATTTGATTTGAATGGATGGAACGTTGGAAAGAACTTAATGAAGAATACTTTGAAAAATGCAATGATCAGATCGCATTTTGAAACATTTTATTGCTTTCATTCTTAAATTTTCAGAGTAACTCTCGGAGAGTGTAGGTCCCGCATTCGTTGTCACCCTATTTTAGAAGTAGTTTCCCACTTCCTTTATTTTGTTGACATTAAGTTGACACCCTAAAGTAACTGGGTTGGGCTCATGTCAATAATACTCTTGGGTGGATTACAGGCACTTTGAGAGTTATTGAAAATCCGACTTATGTTCTCCTCTCACAAGAACCTTGCTCCTGAGTTTTATTAATATGAATGTTTTGCTTTTGCAAATATGAAGTGTCAAAAATGTGGTGGCCTTATGACGTTTCTGACAGCAGTTTTCCAGTTATATATGACAATATCATTTACTTTCGTTCTTAAATTACAGCTTGCATTCATAGGAACTGCAATAATAACTTTCTTTCTTATTACTTTTTCTATACAACAACACTCTGTCAGGGTTCATACAAGAATGCCCTGAAACAGCGCAAATAAACTTACTATTTTTAATTATCTTTTTGAGCATCGTTTAAAAGTCACGCAGCTTACATACCTATGACAATGGAATTCTTATTTTATTGGGTACATCCGTCAGCAAATATATGCAAAGGTTTGTCCATATTTGCCGGAAAAGTAGTATTCCTTAAACGATTGAGACTATCTCTTTTGATCCCTTCCTATTACCCTCTTCATTTCAAGTATAGATGCAAGCGTTTTCATTTGTTCTGAGAGGGATTGGGATGAACTGGAGTACTGTAAAATTATACTGATATAATTGTCTGCTAAAATAAGCAATTTGATCTGAAATTTTGGGAATAAGAGATTTTTTGACAAATGCAAATGTAGCTACTACATTCTCTGGTTGTATTTTAAGTAATGTAAAACCCGATCTTGCCCATTTCTGATGTACATTTAGCTCTAGTTGCATGTCCTTACTTCTATTGTCTCATTTTTCAGCTTTCAGTCTTTGGAACTTTCTTCTATGATGGTGAACCAAACCCTGTGTGCAAAAAACTGATCGATAATAATCATATTTTATTTTAAATTATCATCAATACTATCATTAAATCCTTTCCGCAATTTAACAATAGAGAGGTCGCTGGAGAGATAATGGTGTTTGGAACCTGTGCGGAAATAATGTGACTCGAGAGGTGCAAGAGATTCAGCATGATTTTTTACTTTCATCTCTCAAGCTTCATAAACTTTTGATTTGCGATCACTTTCCCGTTTTTAAGGCCTGGCACCCGTTAAATTCCAAGGATATTTACAAATACATTTTTTCATACTTGCACTTATTTTCTGCCTGAATATAATAAGCAATACTCACACTTTCGGGTTTGCTGTTTTTATGGTTACCTGCTGATATTCATTTAGGTATTATACATCTAATGTGACCCAAAATGCTCAATTTCGTTAGATGTTTCGTAAAAAGAGTGATGAAATCTATGTATACCAGGGTAAGTCATTAAGTTACAGTTTGATGTGGGGTATTACATGTTTGAATGATACACCTAAGATATTGCCACTAGATGGCATATTTAATCCGGTGGCTATCACGAGACAATTGATGTTTACAATAACGAAACATCAATAGGAAGATGGCAGTACCTCTTGGTGTACAACCCTCTAGCAGCGCTCCATTGCGCAATTTTTGTGGACAAAAGGTATGAAATCAAAGAACATTATAAAAAAATACTTCCCATCTACGGTAAGAAGTGCCTGTCACGTCAAGCTGTTTACAATTGGGCGCAGAAGTTCTCTGAAGGGCGGGCACGTATCGAATGCAAACATCTCGTTGGCAGGACACAGAGGTGCAACTCATTGAAACTTAATCCGAGCAGACAGAAGAGTAACTATAAACATTATAGCCACTTCTATTGAACCACTTCATAATGCACGACAGGTTAGATTTCCACAAAGTCTGTGCACTACCGGTCGAACATTCCCATTAGCTTTCGGAAATACTTTGTGCCAACATTTCCTCAAAATTTTCCTTCATCTTAGCCATACATTGGGGCAGCAAACGTCACGGAGACAACCTCAACGATTATCACTCAAAATAATCCTATAATGCAATATTTTGTTACAACCAAGCCTCTTAGTCTCAACACATCTTTATACTTAGAGGCAAATTCGCAAAACGAGAGCTGCTTACTCTTTCGTCAAACGAGATATTTTCCCAATTGACGGATTTATTCCTTCATTAATAACTTGTCACAACCTGAAAATTCTAGAAGTGAACAATATTGTAATTGCAAAGGTATAATATACTTAGGGGCAGACGCAAAATATAGGACTCGCCGTGCAAATCCACCACCATATCTGTACGATTTACAAAATCAACACCCAAAATAATCTTACATGCAAGATCAGAAAAAAACATGGCCCCACAAATAACCGGCAAAACAACAGTGTACTTTAACATAAACAGGCCGAGAAATCACGCCAGTACACGTTACCCTGGGGGTTTGTAAATAGTCTTAAAATTATCTTTCTTCTTCTTCTTTGAATGGTGTTTAACGCACATTTTTTACTAATAGATGGCATTTTATCCACTAATACTGACACAAAAGGCAATTTTGCCTGTGACACACTTGCAAGCTCCACAATGTGCCGCGAATTAATATTCCACAAAATAAAATGAAAAGAATGAGTCTGGCATTACAACTCTCAATCTCTACCACGATGAAGAGCGATATGCTAGCTCGCATTGTCACAGGCGATGAATCTTGGATTCAGCATTACCAGTCCGAGAAAACATTTGTTTCAATGCAGTGAAAACAACCTGCGTTAAAAGAGTTTAAATAAATCAGATAATTCGTCACAATCTTCTGAAACCATCAAGGCACACTGCTCATCGCATTCCAGCCTCAAGAATAAACCATAAATGCAACACCTACTGTAACATGCCCAGAAAACTTCGTAAGGCAATTCAAAATAAGCGACCGGACTCCTTACCAGAGGCACGTTGCTCTTGCACAATAACGCGCGTCCTCATACTGCCAACACGACAAATGAGACGCTGCGAAATTTTAAGTGGGAGGTCCTCGAGCATCCTCCGTAGAGCCCCGACCATGCTCCAAGCGACTTCCATTTGTTCGGTTTTCTTAAACATTATCTTTCGAGAGAATATTTTTCCCACGATGAAGCTGTAGAAAGGGAAGAAGAAATTTATTCTGCTGGATTTCAGAGACTTGTGAAACGATAAGACAAATGCCTCAATGCATAGGGGGATTATCTTAAGAAATAAAAGTATTTTTCAAAACAGGCCTCTTATTTTTTAAGTTATATATCCATTTGTAGCTTACTTAATGATTACCCTTGTATCGTGCATGTTCACACTCCTGCAGTTGAGAATGGTTACCATACTTGCCTCCTAAACCAAGATAGCGGGTTTAATCCCGGTCAGGATCGATGGATGATTTTTTCGAGCGTAAAAATCGTAAGTGTGGCTTCCTTCGGAAGGGAAGTAATGCCGTGGGTCCCGTGTCGTAGATTTACGGTACGATGAAGAACTTCAAGCCTCAAAGAAGAGGCCTCTGAGCAAAATTTGCCGGTCGTTTCACGCCCTGAATAGAATGGGACACTGATAACCAGAGATGTTACACAGCCTCCATAAATAAATCGAATCAACAAATCCTGCAGTTGAAAGTTTTGTTGCTTTCATGATCACATGTAATCGACATGGGTGGCCGAGATGAGTAAGGCAGGCCGGACCCGTGAGGTCAAGGGTTCGATTCCGCCAGGATCCTTAAAAATATAATTTCCCAATTTATTATTTAATTTAATGTATAATCAATGACTACATCCCGTGGTGCCTCAGCAGTAAAATCGGAGTTAAAAATACATTAAAATGTATTGCTTGTGAGTAGTTTAGCAAGAAAACTTGGAGATAGATATATGAAAAATAGTATTTAAAATTCAAACTTCAGAACAAAAGGTCAAATACTTAGTGAAAGGGGTAATCTTTGAAATAGGAAACCTCACTCACTAGTGCATCATGGGAGTTCCATATATTCAAAGATGATGCAAATCTGAGGTTATGGCATAAACATTGCAAACAAAAATATTGTATAAGGCTTACCTCAGTCTCTTTTTCTTATTTGCAAGTCATTCGTTGGGCTGACTGCTCTTTCTTCCTTCTCAGCACTTTGCAGGTCTTATACCTGATGAGATTTAAGTGCTTCTATTTCAGCATTTAACTTTACACTTCAGCAATTAGTTGTGCTTTATTTGGCGCCTAGAGCTAACGGTATTACAAACAGATTTTCTGAAATATTCCCATAGAGATAAATGTGAAATATAAATTCCCCACTGCAGATAAGTTTTAGTTCGTAAATACACGTAATTATCTTAGTGCTATAACATTGTTTACGATTGCTATTGAAACCAAACTGCAACCACAGATTACCCGTGTATAATTTTGGTTGAAAAGGTATTGGCGCAATAATGTAAATTACTCTTAATAATTCTGATCAAATTACCCTAAAATTTTCAAGTTCATATTTTCTAACTACTGGATAATATTAAAAACAGAAAAGTGTTCCACCGAACAATAATTAATACTGGCACTAAAAAAAAATCGCGCGATCCTTTCTTGGTTATTATTATTTTTCTTATTTCAACCTATGTTAGGCTATTCATATGTAGTAAAGTGCTGCTAAGAAAAAGCAGAAAAATCAACAAATCAAGTAGGTATTTATGCAGTGAAATTGTGCTCTTAGATTGTGACTTATTTTATGTAATAAATTTGTAGAACATCAATCATATTTCTTTCACATTCTTCTCCCTTTCCCCGATTTGATTATCAATTAATGGATATCGACTGATAAAGGTGTTGTAAAGCGCGAAAAATACAATACCTACACACTTTTCAGAAATCTTCATTTGTGGTCATATAAAACTAAGCTACGCTCGCCAGCTCCTTAACAATTTTTATACCAGAAAAGTAATAGGTTGTTATACTTTCTCAGATAAATATGAGGTAGAACTTTAGGAGAAAAAGAAATAATAATAATGCCTAAAAATGTTTTACAGTCATTCGGAAATCACCAATAAACATTAAAACCGGATTTAAAAAAAAAAAACAAAAAATTTATTCTCCTTAATTAATATGGTGTTCCATATAATTACCTTTCATTTCAATATCAAATACAGGAAGTTTAACACACATTATAAAAAGAAAGGTCACATTTTCATTACGATTAGGGTTTTAATTAATAACTTCGTAACTTACACATTTACATCTAGTTGCTAAACACAATATAGGTGCAGTGATACGGCGCCATGTATAGGATTCGTTGAGAACGTGGCCAACTCGGAGACGAACATAAATGTGCCTACAAAAGTTGTTCCTATTGTATATACTGTACTCTAACGTTGTAAACAAGTTTTGAAATCTTAACTCTAGTGCAGATGCTCAGTTGTACTATATCGGAATTTCATCATTTCGTGGTGGTAAAGAATGCTTTCCCTTCCATTCGGCAATATTTAAAACACATGGTTCGAATAAAACCAATGCGATACCCAATTCATTTTCAATAAAAGAAAAAATGGAGATGATCAGTTATGATACTGGATACTAATATGTGTCATATTTTATTGCAATACCTTGATCAATAAAAGTTTGTTGCCCCGAAATAATAAAGTGCCATTTACTTAATTAATCATCTCTCGTAGTTGTTCGTAAGAAGAGCATTTCATGTGCCCATAATAGTATTATTTAAATAATAACTAGCCATTATTGACATTTTAATTGCTGAAAAAATGAAAATTATATTTTTAAAACGTACGAATGTGAGCTTGCCCGGAGGGACATAAAACTTGGATATAGCTATCAACATTATGAAGGAAATACTTTTTGTTTCTTGTGTTTTTTTTTTTTTTTTTCCCTTGTAAATGTCGCATTCCACAACGAACCGGCCACTCTCAGCAACAAGATCTCACGAACCTTATTTCATTTTCCTAAAATACCCAATTTTACATTTAAAGTAGGAGGACGAAACTATTTATTAGAATGGTTATACTGTGAGAATAAAAACTATTGTTTACCTAGATTACAGTTTACCATTTATTGCAATCTTCCAGGCTATCAGAAAGCGAGTATAAACTACTAAATTTCTACTGCTGATTTTAAATACCGAGTTGAGATGTGCATGCTTATAGGCTGGGGTAAAGATGTGACATACGACATGTCCTACCCATTTGGAATCCTATTCCCCACGACTTGCTACATTGGTGGGACAACTCCCAATCACCAATCAGATTAAAGCACAAGACTTGCTTCTCGAAATTTCTAACCACTAACTGCCACCAACGGTCATTCTTTTCGCAAATAATTAACAAACACACTACAACAATCTCAACAATGCGTATGCCACAATATATCTATTTTTGAATTAATTATTTTAAACATTTTTAAATCCATTTGCAGTTAATAAATATGAATCATAAGCAGTGGAGTTGCGATAAGTCAGAATAAATAAAAATCCAAAATTCCGCAGAGAAGCCGATTCGTATGCCGAAAACGTGGAGCTGGAGGATAGTTAAATCAGTGAAAGCTAAAGTCAGTGAGGTAAAGTCAGAAGCATTGAAATGGGATAGTAAGGACGGAAGAGGGGGGTTCGGTACTGAAACCTTGCCGTTTGAGCCTAAGACCCCAATGGAAGAGTGGGATTAAGGTGAGGGAGACACAATTCGACCAGGATCCGTTACGCACGAACCAATATTTCCAGATAAAATACCTCGAAGCCGGCGGAGCCCCTCTCCACCCAATGTAGTTCGAGTCCCTTAGAAGGGCGGATTCCATGCCAGAAGCCATGATAGAAAAATGTCCAAAGCGAAAGCCACCGTCGCAACGCACAAAGCATCAGCCCACTTCGTTTGGCAATTTCGATCCTATAAGAGAACTAACCGAATGAAATGAGATGACGTGGAAGAACGGAAAATGCATGGAAATAAAAATATCCGTGCTAGCTTTCGCCATAACGACCAAGAAAAGAAGAAAAAAAAAATGCAGGAAGGCCGGTCCCAGGGGATTAGAATCCGAAACTCTCCGAATGAGAGCCTCAAGTGCAGATAAGTTAACAAGAAAAGTAATTTATATGTTGGGATATGTTTAGACAGTTTAAATACCATACAAGTGCAGCAAAGTAGACCTTTGACTATCAAAGAGAAGCTACCAGTGATAAATATTAAGCCGCTCCTTCTTCTAAAGCCTGTCTTAAAGATGTAATTTTCTGTCAGGGTTGTAGCAGTATTCATATTTTAAATATAATTTGTCTCAAGTCATTCAGAGGCTCAGAGCTTTACAAGGTCATGGATCAACACTTGGCTGCTGTACTATCTTAACAGATATTCTCACTAAGCCTGCATTACTCTCAAGTTTCTTGCAAATTCGAGACTAGTTACTTTCGATCTCTTCCCTACAGTCCTGAAATTGCTCCATATGACTTGGACTCTTCCCGGAATAAGCACTGTAGCAAAACTGGTTCAGCGACTGGTTTCAGCACCACATTGGTATGAAATTGTTTTGAAAAAGTGCAAAAAGTAAAATGTCATTTTCTAGTGACCAAGTTACATATTCATTTAAGCTAATGAAAATTTCACTTTATTGACTATAATGCAAGAAAATATTTTTTGGAAATATTTCAGTAACCCTGGAATAATGAAAGAGGCAAAATTATTTTTTTCTTAGAAGAGATTTGATTTAATTTTTGACATTATATAAATCAACTAAATAAGCATGATGAAGTTCAGAAAAATTCATCTAAGTCATTAAGTGTTCTTTCATGTTGTCATAACAATAGGACAAGTGCTTTATTTTTTCTTCCTATCAGGGTGTAGATGACAATAATTTGGCACAGCATATACAGCTGTTTTATTGCTAGCAATTCATGAATTATTTTCGGATAGAGTTATTAATGATCCCTTAATTTAATGTAAATTTTATCTTTGAAAAACTTTAAAAGATGAAATTTACAGTACCATTATTCACATTCTAGAGTAACTGAAGATGCAAGGATTTATTTCTGAAGATACAAAAAATGTTTAAAAAATAAGATTGATAGCTTCAGCATTCTTGCATATTTGGGGCAAATGCATTCTTTGCTATGCCTAGATTTAGGAAGTTGTAATGGGATCAATTGATGTCCTTTTTCATAAATGTGAATTACAGGCTTCATTGATGGAAATTGCTGGCATGCCTGTCAAGAGCATTGTTCTCAAACTTGTTTTTGTTTTGTAAAAGATTAGGAGATAATTCAAATTAATTATAGTTTTCTGGGAGCATACTACAAATAGTGTACTATCACTCTCAACAGTTTAGGACACTGAGCACCACCAGGATAATCAGCAATATCAAAAAAAGACATTGATACATAAGGCTCCCTTTAAGTTCTGTTATCATTTAGTATAATATCAAAGTAAAAAGTTACATGGAGCATTTTATATGCCTTTTTGCTCTACTTTTGTAAACAGATTTATTAAACATAATATAAGATCTGTATGTTGGAATTTGGAAAGAAATCAAATAAAGAGAAAAAATGTAGTTCACTTAGATAATACTACACAAACTGATCAGAGTAGTCACAAATGTAGTTTAGCTCTGACATGCACCAATGTACAAAACAGTTAGTTGCCACTATCAGAAATAAACAAATACTTAAAAGCTCTTACTTAGCCTATTTAACACTAGAAGAAAAACTGTGTCAACGTGAGAGTGAAGTCCATGGCCTACTTCAAGCATTACTACTTTGTCTCAATGCCTCTTATTTCCCCCCCTATTTGTATCTCTCTTTTTGGTACTCTGAATAAATTTAAAATGCACAGAGTACCATATATACATATGTATGTGTGTACATATATATAAAATGAGAAAGCCAATGATCTTTCTGACACATTTGAACACAAACTGCTTCATGTTGATGCTTTAAGTTCGACACCAAGCAAACAATAACAATAATTCCACTGTAAATGAAGAATATACATAAAACATTAATAAGTCAGAAGTAGAATGCATTAATGTGAATGCATGCTAAAAGCAATAAAAATTAGAAATATGATTTTACTGAGTAGAGCACAGAACAAAAATTAGCATAAAAAACAATATCATATATGTTGTGCCTTAAATGGCATCTAAAAATGTGAAAAAATTAGGTTAGGTTATGATATGTCAAAAAGTAACCTTAATAAAGCTTTACTCATATAGAATATACATTGGGATTGAAAATGTTTTTTTTTTTCAACATAGTCTCCATCATATTCATTGCAAGCATTCCAGCATTTCACTAATACCTGAATTCCACAAGAAAAATATTCTGTGGCTGACTCCTTAACCACCCATGCATCGAGTCTTTCACTCATCAGTGCCAAACTTCTTGCCCTCTAGTGTCTCTTTCAGTGGTCCAAAATTAGGATAATTGGAAAGTGACAGGCCAGTAAATAAGTAGAAAGTGGTATATACTCAAAATGAAGATCTGCAATTGTTTGTGCCCTTGCATGAGTTGTGTGAGGTCCTCCATTATCATGTGTAAGAATAGACCAGCAGAGCAAACCTCAACATTTCAACCTGATTGCAGGCTTCAAAATTTTCTCAAGCAGATCATAATATGACTCACTGTTAACATTGCATACTCTGGGCATGTAATGTTCCATGAATGAATCTTTAGAGCCCCAGAAGAGCATGGGCATCACTATACTGCTGACACAGCTGTAAGGAACCTTTTTGGTTTTGGTGATGGTGAAAGCTGCCACTCTTTGCTGACTCACTTGGTCTCTGGCTGGAAGTAGTGGACGCAATATTATTCACCAGTGACTATATGTTTTAGGAAACCATCTCCTTTGACTTCATGTCATCATAGTAGTGTTTCACAAACACCCACATGATGTTCTTTCAGTTCAGAGGTGAGTTGTTTTGGTACATCTAGCAGTA
The DNA here is from genome assembly GCA_030762175.1 of Metallyticus violacea. Taxonomy (NCBI): domain Eukaryota; kingdom Metazoa; phylum Arthropoda; class Insecta; order Mantodea; family Metallyticidae; genus Metallyticus; species Metallyticus violacea. The sequence goes on from CM060830.1 coordinate 50,193,504, forward strand.
CTACAGTACTAAAGTCCTGTACAGTACAGTACAGGACTTTGCAGTATTACAGAATGTTGTGGATAATGTCGTGCACAGAGCCATGACTTCATTCTATAGGTATCTCATTCATTGATACCAGCCGATTGTCTTGTATCACTTGATCTACTACAGCATAAGTGTCTGGTGTAATTGCAATACATGACTGACCAGAGTGAGCTGCTTCGATCAAAGTTGACACTCCACTTTTAAATTTTTTATGCCACTCATAGACCTGCTGAAGTAACACACATGAATCTATCTATATATTGCCTCTATATTCTTCTATGAATATCTATTGGTTTCTCGCAAAATTGCTCACTGCTCCTCATTCATGCATGTTTCCAAAGGGGCTGCCATCTTGTTATGGTTGCTGACACCACATTTCTCAAAATGCTATGCTTGCTTGTTCCACCAGCAGAAGTGTATATGTAGATATCAGCTATTTACATATGTTGTACAGCACTCTACATTATTCCAAATTTTGATTGCTAAATTAAGGTTACATTCTGACTCAATCTTATAGTTGAAAGAAGTGAACCAAAAAAATATTAATTGGCCTACAATTGCATATTATAAAAGAAATTCAAAACACAATACATCCTTGGTAACACAACATGACTTGGAGACTAAAAATCAAAATATTAAGAGGAGCAAATATTTCAGATGAGGTTTCCTTATGATCATGACTTTTAAGGCTGGACCAGGATTTTTCTTTTTAATATTGTTTAATGCACATGTTTCATTCTACATCATGTTGCACACTTACAAAACACATACGTAGAATATGCATCAAATAAGAAAACACATATTTTTTTAATTTCCATCATTTCAAATTATTTGTTTAGTTATGCTGTTTGAAATCACACAAACTACACACACACTGTAATATGAAATCACTTGATAAAGTCTATATATGTGTAGGTATAGAGTTGAGATTTGGGATTTGTTACACTTATAAGGTTAAATACATAACTTTTTACTGCTTTAGGCCTATCAGTAATAAATTTAAAATTTGACCTGGTTTTTAGTGACATTTTTTTCAAAACAAAAAATGAGCATGAACCCAATGAGTTAAAAATCCTGAAACAATGTGGTCATGTTCCTTGATGTATTATCTGTACACTAATACATTGAAAATTGTGGTATCTGTATAATTACATCTACAACAAATTATTTTATGAAGGCATGCACATGCTCACAATCCCTGGGCTAAGGTACCATTGCAAGAAACAAGTTGTTGAAAGTTTTAGGAAATCCCATTTCATGTAATACTTTGTAATGCCATTACACAAAAAAATATGGAGTTGTTCATTAAAAGACTAATACTTAAAGAAATGGTAAAACATCCTATAATTAAGATAGTGTGATTGAGTTGAACTATATTACATGTCGACTGTAACAGTTGACGGGTAGCTAATGATGCAAACAAAGGGTTTGTGAAAATGTATATTATATACAAGTGAAGCAATAAGAGCGTGTAGTTCGACTCAATCATACAATGATCTAATTATATGATTAACTTCACTGTACAAGTTCCAATTAACATTTCTAGTAAACATCCTGTAAATTTATTTTACCAAGTTGCTACCTTACCTGGTACAGGAGCCTTCCATAATGCTGCTAGTTTATACTAGTTTTTATCACTTATTGGCAATAAACATATCCAAAGGACATATTGTTGATAAGAAATAATTAGTAAGGGTTTGAATTCCATGAGATAAGACTTGTACAACATGAGTGATGATAGAGATCGTGTAATATATAACAAATGTTTCAATCCACTCCATTAATTGTTTTAAAAAAGTACACTAAGATGTGTAGGTCGCAAAATACTGTAAAATACATTTTGTGGAATCTTCAGATGTACAAATATGTTATTCATGCCATAAAAAGTTCAACTTCTGCATAGGTTAACTAGAAATGTGAACCCAATAGTTCTTGCGGCAGCAAACATAGATCAAATGGAAACGATGAAAGCGAAGAAGTGACAATCCCAATACTACTTCAGGTAGTTCTATGAATGTGCAATCATTAGTAATATTGAGAATGTAAATAAGAGCTTAGCATCATTAGGAGAATTTACTATCAATAAAAAAAATATGACAAAAACAATACCCTCAAGAAAAGTTTCAGAAAATGAAAAGAAAAAATTTCATGTTGAAGATGATGCATCAGACTCACTGAAAAGTCAGACAATGATAATATTATTAGCAAACTGATTGAATTCTTTCTTACGAGGACAAGGCTGTAAATATTAAAAATTTTACAAAATCAGACAATGATAATATTATTAGCAAACTGATTGAATCCTTTCTCACAACAGAGAACAAGACTGTAAATATTAAAAATTTTAAAAAATCAAACAATGATAATATTATTAGTAAACTGATTGAATCCTTTCACACAACAGAGGACAAGACTATAAATATTAAAAAATTTAAAAAGTGAGACAATGGTGATAATATTACCAAATTGATTGAATCCTTTCACAAAACAGATGTCAAGACTGTAAATATTAAAAAATTTAACAATTTTTTATAAAGTTAGTCCTAAAATAAAATTAAGCACTTAAAAAAAAAAAAAAAAAACTGGCTAAAGAAAGCAAATTTTATCCTCTCTTGGTAATGAACTTTGTAAATTTCTAGAACTGTCAATACTGGCAAAGGTATTGAAGTTCTACAAATATGGGTAAATTAGCAGGAAAAAGAATTCTATTTGTGGAAAGAAGAGGGTCAAAAATTTCAAATGCAGAAAAGATTAATTTTGTGTAAGTTTGAGGAAATGTACAGGTGTTTCAAGAACACATATCCAATGGTAAAAATAAGTTTTTCAAAGTTTTCTGAACTGAGACCAAAAGAATCTATTCTGCCAGGGGCTAATGAAACACATTATATTTGTCAAAATTTTTTAAAAATTGTAAATCTTTAAAAAAAGTTTTCATATGGAACTAACACAGTGAAGCTCATGTGAATTGAATCTGTCGTCTTAACACTCTTCATGCTTCACTAACCTTAAATATATACGGAACTCCAAAGGAGAAAAAATCAGGAATTTACAAGATTTCATGTGCTGAATGTGATAAGATCTACATAGGAAAAACCAAGAGGAATGTGGGGATACGTCTTAAAGAACATATGAGGAATTTAAAATACAAACAAATAGAAAAATCAGCGGTGGCATATCACTTTTGGACCGAAAATCATGATATAAAGAAAAAGGTTGAATTATTGAGAGCTGTACATGGACCAGAGAACTGGATATTTGGGAAAAGATTTACATCTACAAACATAAGGATCATTTGATGAATTTTGACATTCCGAAAGAAGAAAATATAAATTTTAAGTTCATAAAAGTTTCACCAGAGCAGAACATTGCTTCTGATACTACGCAACAATAACCATTCACACCAGTCGTCCACGGCCGAAGATGGAGATAACATATCTTTGAAACCGGTTCCGTATATATTTAAGGTTAGTGAAGCATGAAGAGTGTTAAGACGACAGATTCAATTCACATTATATTTGTGTTTGTGCTCATCACAAAAATGAAATGTAAGATTACTTGTAGACATGCTAACTGTATTTCTAATATAGTTATCAATAACTTTAAAGGGGCATTATCACACATTGGCTGTAATCCTTCATCACCTTAGTGTTACCTTTAACAATGTTCAATTTGTCCACAACCGGATAACATAAACACATCCAAAACTGTTTGATGCTAACATTATTGCACAGGTAACATTAAAACAATGAGATAGAGCTGACTGCAACATTTTAGAAGTGCTTCACTCTTATCTGATGACATTTTAGACAAACTGCCAAGCAAACTTCTCTCATCATTGTTTATGTTTTCCACAACAAAAAGAGTTTTTGATAGAATGCAAAGAAAATTGACAACTGGAAATTATGTTATAGAAGATTTTTCTGTAAATTGTTCCTTTGTTCTACAAGATTCGGAACAGGGTATGTACTGAAACAACCATTAAGCCGCAGTATATTTACAAGCAAAATTTGTTACATCTCTGAAATCTTGAAACATGACACAAATTCCTCTCTCTGTCTCTTTCTCTTTAAAGTAGTCAATCTCTTAAAGGAAGATTTCAACAATATGAAGAAAATTATCTAGCTCAAGTTCACATAGAAAAAGCAATAAAAATCTCCTTATATGAATATAATTAGTATTGAATAGCACTTCTTTACATCATCAGATGGTAAAGATTCTTTTGATGGCATTGGAGAAAATCTGAAAAGACCTGCTATTGGAATTAGTCTGCAATTGAATCAAGATTCTATAACAACATTAAAAAGCTGATTGGACACCAAAAAAAAAAAAAAAACATTACTAATATCTTATTCTTATTTTGTCCCTTGAATAAGTACAAAATGCTCTGAAAAGTTGCAGACTCCAATCAGAATCTTAAAACCAATAACTGGCTGATTACACTCTTTCATTCCATTGTCAAAAATATTGAAGCTTTAGTGAAAAAATTTTCTGCTGCGAAAGATGGTAGACAAATGAAAATATTAAGTGTCATGTATCTGGAGACAGTTGTTTAAAATGCAAAATGCAAAAACATTTTGAAGATATTATAATGTATGAATACTGTAGAAACGTTCACAGGATTCTCAAATGGTAATTGTCAACTAAGCATGCAAAAAGTTAAACCTTTGTAGGTTGCAGCTTGTCCATCACTTTTACAAATTCTAACATGCAATATTTCTAAAACTTATGAGCTTAAGTGGAAATAAGAGTATAAATGTTAATTTATTGTACTCACAGAACTAGTTAAAAAAGTAATAATAAATAAATGCAATTTGAGATATGAAGATAAACTTTTTTTCATTTTGTGTGATTTAACATGAAATGACTTATGTGCTAGCATAAGAACGCAAATTGGCAGGAAACTGGGCAATTCAATACAAACAATACCATGGATAAAATGGAAGTCTACTGCATTACCAAGTTTCTGCACTGTAAGGCAAATCTGCAAAGCAAATTTATGGTAAAATATTTCCTGTGCATGTCTGTCCTTTATATAAAACTATAAAGCATTGGATACATTTCCAAAAGGGAAACAGTAGTGTTCAAGATGATCAAAGAGCAGCAGGCTGTCCATAACAGATGCAATCATTTTTTCAAAAGTGTAGGTCTTAGTCCTTTAAGACAGGCCATTAAGTCTGGAATAAGTCATGGGACCATACTAAAGATTCTGCCAGATGGGTTTCCCACCTTCTCTTGCCATTTTGAAAAAGTATTGAGTCCAAGATATCCTGCAGATACTGGACATTTGTAATGCTGACAAAAATTATTTTTTTCTTAGACTAGTTACTGTGGACAAGTTTAGGGTACATTTCTATGACTCCAAGACTAAGAACCAGAGCAAGCAATAGAAACATTTCAGTTTGACACTGACAGAAAATGATTAAGGTGATACACTCTGTGAAAAAAGTCAAGCTTATTGGGATTGCCATGAGATAATTCTAATCTACTCTCTTCTTAGTGGTTGCACTATCATCTATACAATAAACAAGGTCTCCTCAATAAGATGCAAGAAGAAATCAAGCATGGTTTGGCCAGAGGTGTTCTATGCAGTTCATGATACCATTGTCCTTGCCAGACAGTGTGGGTATGAAATCTTGTCCCATCCACCTTACTCACTGGATTTAGCAATGAGTGATGCTTCTTCTTGTTTCCAAATATGAAAAATCCACTTTATGGATGTCATTTTTTGAACAATCAGGATCTGATAAGTGAATTGGAAACTTGGTTTGTGACCCAGAGTGCAGAGTTCTACAATCAAGGCAACAGGAAAGTGATAGAAAGATGGGAAAAGTGTATTGCCTTGTGAGTAGTGTAGTGTAGTGAAAAGAGAAGGATTAATGTTCACATAAATTATCAGGTACATGCTTTGATTCCTTCATTATGAAGTTCAAAACTTTTCAACTGGCCCTCATATAGCCAACATATACATCAATGCTGCAAATCCAGAGGTTCTGGTTCAATCTCATAAGGTCAATTTCCTGGGTAAGATTTTTTCAAATTTTTCCTTATCCAGGTAAATGCCAGGTAACTTTAAGTATTACAGGCTTCAGGTCAATTACACATTTATTTCAGCAAACATTCATTCATTCGTAAGCTATTCCAATTTCATACAATGAATACACGTGGAAGAAGAAGAAGAAGAAGAAGAAGAAGAAGAAGAAGAACAACAACAACAAGGGGAGGAGGAGGAGAAGGAGGAGGAGGAGGAGGAGGAGGAGGAGGAGGAGAAGGAGGAGGAGAAGGAGGAGGAGAAGGAGGAGAAGGAGAAGGAGGAGGAGGAGGAGGAGGAGGAGGAGGAGGAGAAGGAGAAGGAGAAGGAGAAGGAGAAGGAGAAGGAGAAGAAGAAGAAGAAGAAGAAGAAGAAGAAGAAGAAGAAGAAGAAGAAGAAGAAGAAGAAGAAGTTGCCACTGGTTAGTGGTTGATACAAGCTTAAGGCTAGTTCTTCCATTTTGTACTATTAAAACAATTAATTTGTATGTGTTTTTAGTATATACATTATAAAGTAACCAACAGTAAATCTGATATCATGTGAAGCTTATGCTTATCCCTAATGCTTCCAGCTTGTAGCATTTCTCAATGATATGGGCTGGTGTCTTGTCACCAGAGCACTTGTTGGAATAGAATCCTAGCTCTATCCGAAAAATGTTGAATTAAAAACTGATTACAAAGATTTCATTATCGTCGGGCTTTGTTTTTTAGTTGATCTCTGCTGGCCTCTCTTCTTCGCTTGTTAATGGGATTGCGAGGGTCATATATCTCAAACCAATCATCATTCTTTGTGCTTGCATCCTTAGCAAGCACTGGAATACTGCTCTCAAAGTGAAGCTTATGCGCTAACCTGAAATGGGTAACAAAGTTTTATATTATTCTAACTTTTTAATAATTTAATTGTACTAAAAGAAAACTGAATCATAGTAACAAAATGTAAACAGAAACTTATAAATTTACTAAGAAAATTAACCAGAATAAAGTTCTATGTAAAAATGGCAATCTCATCCCAGTGTTACCATAACAAATGTCATTTGCATTCTAACAACCAAAGTTCATATTAATATACAGAGAGCAGCAATTAAATTTTTATGGGGGGAAGAAAAGTTTCACAAAATTATGTTCTTAATTATCTAGTGAGTCAATTTGATAATTGGTTCGACACAAAATTAAATGTTATATTCACAAAATTAGTTAATATTATTGGAATTAAGAGGAATAATGTGTTGTTGATTTAATGTGGCAGATTTTCAACCATATCGATTTTTATTTATTCAGTCTATCTACTTAACACATTTACTTGTTTACTAATTCCCCAAAATATTATGAACATTTTCATTTGACAATTTTCACAGAGATGCCCCTTTAAAATAATACCCAACAATGATTGTGCTTCATAGCAGTTAGACTTTAATACAGCAGAACCTCTATCAATCCTGATGAAAAAGTTGTGGTCTAGTGGTAACCATACTTGCCTCACAGACCCAAGATCACCGGTTTAATCCCAGCCAGGGTTGATTGATTTTTTTTCTGGCATAAAAATCCAAAGTTCACTTCCTTCAAAAGAAAAGTAAATTCATGGATTCCATGTCATAGATATATGGAATGTAAAAGAACCCCAAGCCTGAAAGAAGAGGCCTCTGAGCAAAATGTATCAGCTGATTCATATCCTGAATTGAATGGGATGCTGATGACCTGAGATGTTAAAGAGCATCCATAAATAAACAAATTAAAAAAAAGAATCCTAAGTGGAGAGGAGGCATGGTTAACTGAAAAATATGGATAATCTGTACAATTAGTTTTCTTATCTTATATTTGCATACTTTTTAAAAAGCTGTCAGCTTTTTCTGAACTTTTCTACCAATAATCTTTTTTCTGATATCCATTCTAATTCTACAAAGTAAAACAAGTCCAAGAGAGAAGTGTAATCTTCTAGCTCCAAAAACTGAATGAGGGTCTCTGCTGATTCCAGAGCCATTTTTAATGAGGACATACGATTTCAACACTATTTCTTCTCTACCAATGCCATTACCATCTGTGTCCCTCACAAATGTAGCCTCACATGCAAAGCTGGCAATTAGCAAATGCTATGTCAAAATTTGAAACACTGTAACCACCCAGGAGACATAGAATATGGTGTAGTATTATTAAATTGTTTGTGTAACTTTCACTTCATTTCTGCAGAAACCATTTAATTAATGTATTCAGTATCTTAAAATGAGACAGTTGGTACTGGTGGTGTAGTGGTAACCATACTTGCCTTCTAAACCCAAGATCGTGGGTTCAAACCTGGCCAGGATCGATGGATTTTTTTCGGGTGTAAAAATCCTAAGTATGGCTTCCTTCAGAAGGGAAGTAAAGCCGTGGGTCTCGTGTCGTACTTTTATGGCACGCAAAAGAACCTTAAGCCTGAAAAAACAGGCCTCTGAGCAAAATTTGTCGGCCGTTTCACGCCCTGATTTGAATGGGATGCTGATGATCTGAGATGTTAAAGAGCATCCATAAATAAAACAAACCAAATTAAAACCAGACTACTTCCTGTTTTTTTCTTTCTGTAGTCAATGGAGACTTTGGGAACATGAAGTAAACTGCAATAGACTGGTTTTAACGCTATCCCATACTCTTGTAACCCTAACACCAAATTCATTGACTAACTTAACCACCATTTCACCATTATAAATCCTTCTAAACTTTTTACCATTACTTCTGTATCCAAAACTTTACATTTTTTCTTAATTGACGATGATCATATCAAGGGGAAAAACTTCCCCACAAAGTGAAAAACTGGCTTACAAGCTTCAGAGTTACTCTATTAAGAATAGCCAAAGTGATGAAAGAAGGGTTTATTTGTATATGCTTTCTGAGTTTACTGTTATGCATTAGGCTTGAACTAGTAGGTAGGTCCCTTGTTAGTCGCTTAATATTGAAGCACAAAATACAATTTCAATGAGGTTATCACAATTAATAATGGAAAAAATTAATGAACTAGAAGATCATTTGATAATCTGAAGATTGGTTAAATGAAGAAGTGGATAATTGAGGCTCTGCTGCAGTACCATTATCACAAGATGCTATCATGCATGATGATGGACACAATGAAAAAAATGACAGCTTGGATGGCACTAGCAAAAAGCTGACAATTATCTGCATAAAAACATAGTATGTACCATTCATCACCATTGAGATCCTCTTTTTCTGCATCACTAGTTTCTTGGGATGCTTCTGTTGTACTTGGATCCTGAATTTTTTCCTTTGCAGAAGCCAATTTCTTTTGAAATTTGGCCAAGAGTTGCAATGTGAAATCTTGCCGAGATGCACCTAAAAATTATGATTTTATAATTAATTGAAGAAATTATGTCATCACTTGTACATTAACTATTACCAATCATTTCTTCACAATCTTTTGCTAGTGATTATGAAGAACACATTTACATTTATAGTCTGACACCACAGAGTATGAACAAAGTTGGCCTTTGGTTTGAGTTAATGTCTTACACATCCTTCGTTCTGTCACAGCTGCTTACTGGGAAAGTGCAGCCACCATAACTGGAAGATGGTGTCACCTCATGTACAGCAGTATTTTTATTTTTAGTTAAAGCATAAAATTACACTGTATTTAAAACTGAAAATTATAAGCATTAACCTTTGTTATAAGAAATGTTGAAAATGGTGCCCCTCAGTGTCAATAATTCTGGCATGTGTGTGGGAAATTCCCATATTTCAACTTTTCTTTTGTAAAAACATGGAAATTTCAAACATGTTTCTTGTCACTGAGAGATCCTATCTGTCGTAACATTATAAAAAGTTTACAAACATTTTCTCTACCCCAGAATATGATTAAAAATGATATTTTCCTGTTAATCACAAATACTATTACTATGCAAATATCTGTTTTCACATATGCCTGCACTAAAAACATGCTCAAGACTATATGTAGAGGCATAACTAACAAAGAAAAGTTAAACACAATGAAAACACTGTGTAACACATCAATGCACATCTCTTGTGTGCCTCCCTTAAGCTAACTGAAAGATGCTACCTGTACATGTATTATACAGCTATGATGACTGGATTCCTCCAGTACACAACCCTTCTCTGCCGGCCCTAAACTCAAATAACTTCACGGTATAAGAGAAGCACATAATTTGAGAGAGCCTGTATAGTTACATTAAGACATGTCTATTTAATGACTTTTATATTCCTGGAATATACACATAATACGAGGTGGTATCCAGAGTATTCGGGACTGGTGCTGCCATCTGGTCAAAAACTTACTTTGAGACTAATAACTGCCGTCACCCTCAAAGTAGTTCCCTTCCACTAGTATACACTGGTCCCAGCAATTCTGCCATTTTCCAAGTGCATTTTGGAAGTTATGTTCTTTGAGAGTGTTTAGCACAGACAGCGTTTCTCCTTGAATCCTCTCAATTGTGTTGAACCAATGGATTTTAACTTAATTTTCAGTATGGGGTACAGAGCGAAGTCGCAGGGTGCCAAATCAGGCGAGTACGGTGGATGGGAGAAGAAGTCATGTTGTTCCTGGTGAACAAGGAATTGTGACAGGACGCATTATCGTGATGCAACAGCCAGTTCCCTTGTCGCAAAAGTTCGGCGCATCGTCTCCACACATTTTCACAGAGCCGTCGCAAAACGTCACAGTAGTACATGGAATTCACTGTTTGATTTTGTGGGACGAATTCTTTGTGCAAAATCCCCTTGGTATCAAAGAAAACGAGGAGAATGCTCTCGACTTTGCTCTTTACTTTTCTCGTTTTCTTTGGTCAGGGTTTTTTTTTTTATTAGTGTTTAACTAGTGTTTTTACTACTGAGGCACCACAGGCGGTGACACTGATGATACACGAGATGAAATGATATATTGGGAAAGGATTTTTTTAATGAAGGAAACGTTCCAAGCCTAATTTTAAGATACCTCCCCGGCATTTACCATTTACGAGGACTGAGGAAAACCTGGAAAAAACATCAGTCAGGGAGGACGGTCCTGACGGGATTTAAATGCTAGATCTCCCGTTCACAAATTCGCGCCTTAACGACCTCGGCCACTCGTGGCGGTTTGGTCTTGGTGAGTTAGGCTCTTCCACTGGGAGGATTGTTGTTTTGTCTCAGGATCATAAATGTACATCCAGCTCTAGTCGCCGGTGATGACCCTGCACAAGAAGGTTGGGTCATCGGATACGGCCTGACGAAGCTCCGTGCAAACTTCAACACGCTTCGCCTTCTGATCAGCAGTCAGGATCCTTGGCACAAATTTTGCAGCGACATGATGCATGTCCAATTCATGAGTTAAAATTCGTTGGCATGTTCCCATAACAAATTACCACTTCATGAACAGGGTCTTCAATGGTTCGACATCGATCCTTACGAACGAGGTGTTGAACTTTGGCAACAATGTCAGGCGTTGTGCAGCTGATGGGCCTACCGGTGTGAGCATCGTCTTCAATAGCTGTACGGCCAGCCCTGAACCGAGTATGCCACTTAAACACATGTGTATGGCTCATGCTTTGTCCCCCAAATACTTGCTGAATCATTGCGAGGGTTTCTGTAGAATTTTTCCTCAGATTTGCACAGAATTTGATGCACACTCTCTGTTCTAACATTGGATCCATCGTAAAATCACTACACACAGAGTATCATGAAAATTACTGTAGAATCTCAACACATCTACCCAGCTGCATGAAACTTTAAACACTCACTCATCAGGTGTGCTAGTGTGCCACATAGCACTACAAATCTCTACTGCAACTACTGTCGAGATGGCATCATTAGTCCCGAATATTGTGGATACCACCTCATATATGCATAAAAGATATGTAAGAATCATAAAATACAAGAAAAGATAATATTTCATAATGAAACAGTGCCATTAAGGTACCTTTTATTGGCAGTTGATTTTTCAAGGTACGGTACTTCTCCTGCTCTTTCTTATACTCTTGGAGAGTTTCATTCTTTACAACTTCATTTTTCTTCTCTTTCTCTGCTTCTATTTGCTCTTCTTGTTTCTTCTGTCTGTCTCTTTGCAACTGACGCATTGCTTCCCTTAACTCTTTTCGGATATCTTCCCTAAAAGAAATGTTAATATACACTGGACTGTAATTAATTGCCTTAAAATTCACATGTTCATACAAAAAAATTTGAGTATACAATATTTGCAATTTTTACATGTTATCTAATGCTTTCCTCCTATTCCTAGAATGGTAATCTGGCTGCATTAAAGGGTGATAAAATGTAAATTTTGCAAGTATTTTAAGAAGAAAATTTCATAAGTTTCCAGCTTCGCCTATAAGGATTATCTCCTTCACCAAATCCTTATTTGGTGTCATACCTTATCTGTTAAGTAAATAATAGCAGCTGTAACTTCAGTTGTTCCGATATAGTGGCCTAAAGAAGGCTATGTGTAAAAGATTGCGACATGTTCAAAATGGAGTATCGAATTAATATTAAGTTCTTCACAAAAGAAGAATTTACTCCAAATGAAATTAAATAACTATTTGATGGTGTATATGGGGAAGCATCCCCCTCATATTCTACCATAAAATAGGCCAAAATTTTTGGAATGGGACGAGAAAGCATTGAAGATGAAGAGTGCACAGGCAGACCCTTTGAAGCGCTCACTCCTGAAAACATTGCTCTTGTGGAAGGAGAAATTATGGAAGACTGGCGGCTTAAAGTTACAAAAAAAGAAGCAAAGTTAGGAATTTCTAAAACAACCATCCTTCGAATTATTCATGAACATTTAAACATGAAGGTTAGTGCAAGATGGATGCCTAGACTTCTTTCCTCAGTCCTAAAGCAGCAATAAGTCATCTGTTGTGAGGCATTTTTGGAGCTCTGGCGTGGCAACGAGAGGAAAGTTCTGCAAACCATTGTTACAGGAGATGAAACCATGGTCTTCTACTATGATCCCTTGTCCAAAAGAGAAACAATGGAGTGGCATAAATCTGGCAAAGTACTGCCTCTAAAGGCCAAGGTCACTCAGTCAATAAAGAAGATAATGGCTATCTTTTGGGACTGTGAACTCTTTATTGACTCAAGGACAGGAACACCACAGTAAATGGGGAGTGCTATGCTGGCCTACTGCATAGACTACATGCTTCCATCAAAGAGGAAAGTTGAGTGGTGATGTGTGCCTTCTTCACGACGAACCTGCCTGTGCACATGGTTCTTGTTGTAAAGGAAGTTGTGAAGAAATGCGACTTCAAGGAGATCAACCATCCATCCTACAGCCCAGATCCTGCTCCCAGTGACTATTTCCTCTTCTCAAAACTCAAGAATTTCCTTTGAGGAAGGAAATTTAAGTGTGACAAAGAAGTGATGGATGCTATTTAAGCTCATTTTACAGACAACACTTCTAATTATTTTGGTAGGGAGGGGATTAAAATATTAATTCAAAGATGTGAGAAGTGTATTGCAGTAAAGGGTAACTATATTGAAAAGTGAAATATATTTTTTGTCTTTATCATATCTAGAAAATGGTTAGGCTGGAAACTTATGGACCTACCCTTATGTACCAAAAGCTCTATTTTGTTTGCACAGAAATTATATTGCATTTACAGAGAGTATAAAATTGATACACATTATTTTAAGTAGCTTTAGTAGTTTTAAATGGCTGACAGTGGAACCATGCTGATGATGAAGGCAATAACCTTCGAAATATGTCCAAGTAAGTGATACAAAATTAATCCATGTGATTGTTTTAGTGATAAAAATTATATGGAAGATTAAATACACATAATATGTAATGGATAGCAACATGTAATGTCAGGTATTCAGGGATTTTCAAAATGCAATTACCGAACAAAGTAGAAACAGACTTTCTCTCTTGGTTACTATTATTAAAATTCCTGAATAGCAACAGTCATTCCAGCTAAGTAGTATCTTTGTTTGAAGCTAACCTCAAACAGCTGTAGCGTTCTTGCATGCACAATTTTCAAAATTCAGTTCAGAACTTTCTATGCTATTAATTATTATTAATTTTTTGGTTTATTTATTATTGGCAATATTGGCTTCCTGACATACAAATTAGCATAATGGCTATTAGAAAAATACAGAATATTTTGAAAAATTAAAAGCCTAGCAATAAAAAAACTCAACAGATTTACTGACAAATTTAAAAACATCAAGTTATTCACAATGCATGAAGCTAGTTTCCTCTAATGTAACATCTTTATTTCCAAGTATCCCCAAAGAAAAGCTTCTATAATTATACATAATTGGTTATAATTTTTACTTCTCTGATGGGCAGTGACACCATAATGAGCTCACCACCTGCCAAGGGAAATAATATCATATGGCTGTAACTTATAATGTCCATTTTTTATTTATTAGTAGTAAATAGACATAATATTTTACTCACCCCATAGTAAATGCCTGAACTGCCTGCCCTCTGCTGTAAGGCATGTCTGAATCTTTTTGAAAAGATTTTGAGACAGTTGTAATTCATCCTCTCGGATACTGTAAACTGCCTCCATGAGTTTTATTTCAGATACAGCAGTAACTTTATATGGATGAAGTTGCAGTATGTGAGAGGTTTTATACACATTGCTGACAGATACACAACTTGCAGAGCTAGTCATTTTAAAGACTTCCAAGGAGAAATTTCTAATTGATAACATATTTTTCCTCTATTAAAACCATGCTTTTTGATTTAACACTTTGGGTTCAAACTTTGTTCACTAATATGAAAATTGCACTTTCTGAAGATGTTACTCCTGGAAATTCAGCATGGAATTCACTTCTACAGTACTTGTACGATTTCTTTTATACATAACATTCTAAATAAATATTCTGTGTTCTAGCATGTATCTCACTGTCGATATGCTCCACAATATACAACAAATACACATAAGAAAATGTTACATGCACTTCCTACAGAAATGAAACTGAAATAGTTGGTTGAACATGCTCAAGCCTACAAGCTCAATGCCTACATCAGCAGAACTTAAACTCCAATCTTACCAGGAATCATATATCTATTGAAGGTCAATGGGTTTCTACAGTTTATACAACTCCAATTGCATAGCAGAATGAGGATATGGTATAAGACTATGTAAAGTTAACAAGAATATGTACAAAACAAAATTATTTTACCTTCCATAGAAAACACTGTCACCAAAAATTAGGCTTATCAATGGGTAATCTACTTTCCCCAAACCTGACTGATATTATGAGTTTTATTTCCTGTTAATTTTTAAATTATGGTACGGTTATATGGATTATTTTTTGCATTATGCATAAAAAAATACACAGAAGATGCAGCAAAATTATTAACTTGCAAGAGAAATCACAAAATTTTACTGTAGAGATTCAGTTATAACCTACTTATCTTTCATAATTTAAAAATAATTAGAAAAGAACTAGAGTTTGAAATATATGGAAAATCAATAAACACAGGTAATTACAGTTTCATCTCTACACCGCACCAACAAATGGTATTTCTCAGCCTAACACACAGATTAGTTAACTTACTTCTCAGAAAAGAGTAATATAAAAAAGAATAATGCATTATTAAGACTGCAATAATCAATGGTTTAAAAAAAAAAGAGCCAATTGAAAAACTAATAAAAAGACAAAATCATAAAAAAGATAGAAGCACGATGGTAAAAGAGAAAGAAGAAGAAAAATAAAAACAACTTTTCAAAAAATTTCACATACCTTTGTCAGACAATAAATTCAGGAAAATATTTAAGGAATTCAATATTATCCTGGCTTCTCAGAACAAATTTATATTAAATAAGAAATTAAATAAGAAATTAAAACATTAAAAAAAGATAAATTGGAACAAATTATAGATCTAACATTATCAAATCAACTGCAAAGAGTGTAATCAGATCTGTATTGGGTGAAAAAATTAAATTTGAAATAAAGTACAAAAGGGCATTTTAGAAATATGAAATACAAAGAAATAAAATATCCACAGTAGCCACACACATGTGGTCAAAAACAATGAAACATATATAGAAACAAAGTTATTAAAAACAGCAACTAACCATGTAGAACTAACCACTTGGGAAAACAATTTTATTCATAAAAACAAACAGGCAGCAAATGTTGAAATCCCACTGGAGGATGACCAAGAAGTTCATCAAACTACAAGAGAGAGAGAACCGATAGCAATAGGGAAACAACAGTTGGAGCAACCAGCAGAGGATGAATGCAATTGTATTCAAAACATACCCACAAAAATAAAAAGGCTAATGAAGTTCCAGTGTAAAAAATCCAAACTTTGTTTCTTATCATCTTAGTTATCATCATTGATGTAGTTCATATACCAATCCCATTTATACAGTCTCAATTATTGTATATTTTAATGCAATTGAAAATGATTGAACAGAACCACATAAATAATCCACACTTTTAATAAGAACATAGGTTCAAATGTAACTATCTGAAGTGTTCTCATAGTGTAATATGGATTTATGATTGAGGCATTCTAAACAAATGCACAAAAGTCAAAATAAAAATATATGCACAATAAAATTTTCATTATAGTGCAGAATACAAAATGTAATATGGTTTACACAGATATTACAATGAACCCAAAAAGAAAGCACAGATTTCTATCTCTGCTGAATGACAGCTAAGCCTTAACAATATTTTCTCCTTGATATATCTCAAAAATATATTCTTTCTATCTAAGTATCTCACTAAACAAGAATGGGTTTCACTGCTGAAAAATTAACCTGTTTGTGCCCATATATGTAAGTAACAAGTGTTAAAGAATAGACGAGAGATTTATTCTTAATTGCTTATCTTATTTTTGAAATAAATAAAAATTGCCCTGCATTCCTCATTGGTTACAATTTTAATTTTGGCTTATTATTATAATAATAATAATAATAATAATAATAATATAAAATGATAATGATGATGTTAATAATAATATATTTTAAAGTTTCTGCAACATTAATTTTACAAGAAGTGTGAACTCTTTCCATCCAGCACAGGTAATAAAATAAACTGGATTTAGCATAGCAAAAGTCTTGTTAGACTATTCATGAAAGCTGTCAGAATAAAGTAATATAAGGAATTTGTTCTATAAAATAAAGTCATTAAAAGTTTTAATGAACATAATTCTGATCCTGTTAATGAAAGGTATTTATTATATGTAGAATGATATTCTTGTATACAAATGCATTGTGCATTACGAGGGTCATTCTGAAAGTTTCTAGAATGAAGGCAATAACATTTTAAAAATGCTGTCTGATCATTGCATCTTTTCAAAGTATTCTTCATTACATTCTATATAATGTCTGAACCATTCAAACCATTTTGTAAATGCTGGATGCCATATTTCTTTGGATATGGTGCAAATGCATTCTTTGTATGCAGCCACTTCGGGTGAACAAATTTTTTGGAATAGAAAAAAGTTGCATAGGTATTGCCTTGGTGCAACAGGATTTCCTGCAGACCAGTCTTAGGATAAATAAAATATAGTGAACTTACAACAAAAATCAGGAATATATCAAATGAACTACAATGATTGTGAAAAGGTTTATTTTGGAAAGACCAAAAGAAATTTAAAAACAAGAGTTAAAGAACAAATGAGAAATATCAACCAAAGACAGGAAGAAAAATCAGCAGTGACCTGGCATTTTTGGAAAGAACAACATAGCATCAATAAAAACCCCAAACTACTTAAAAATATTAAAGGGAAAACTGAACTTACAGTCTGGGAAAACATTTATATTTGGAAGAAGAAGCAGAAAGTTTTTAATTTTGAAATACTAAGTGATATACTAATACAGAGGTTCATTAAACCTCCACCAGAGACGAATGAACCCATTACGAGGAGCGAGACCGACAGCCGACCAGGAACTGATGATGGGAGCGATGGCTCCAGACACTAGTTTTCCTTTTCATAAATATTAAAGAGAAAATTGAACTTACAGTCTGGGAAAACATTTATATTTGGAAGAAGAAGCAGAAAGTTTTTAATTTTGAAATCCCACTAAGTGATATACTAATACAGAGGTTCATTAAACCTTCACCAGAGACGAATGAACCCATCACGAGGAGCAAGACCAACAGCCAACCAGGAACTGATGATGGGAGCAATGGCTCCAGACACTAGTTTTCCTTTTCATTAAAATTTTAGTGATGTATATGTTACAATTTCAACTCAATTTTTATAAATGTCAAGCCTTAGGATGCTTCATTCTTAGTATATTGTAGACATGAGGTAGGCTTTTGTGGTGCACCATCTGAGCAACAATTATTTGTCTCTCAAGTGGAACTGTGGCAATGTGGCTACTAGCTAAGAAGAAGGAACAGATAATCTTATCACCAATACTTCTTGCTTCTTTTTGGAAGGGGGGGGGGTTCTTTTCTGGTAAGCCCAGATTAATGACTATTGCCTAGTTTCTGGATCATACTGGTATATCCAGCTTTCATCACCTATTATGATCAATAATGATGAATGTAGGAATCAACACAGCAAAAAGATCTTAAAATCTTCGGTAGATTAAAAGTAAAACTACTTAAAATCATGTCAACACATTAAAACACTCTTGACGTTCCACATTTTTTAAAAAACTGGGACATGTTTCATGAGACCTGTCCCAGTTTTTTTAAAAAAAGTAGAACGTCAAGAGTGTTTTAATGTGTTGACATGATTTTAAGTAGGTTTACCTGTTATGATGTTTATTTTTTTTATTTTTCTCTTTCAAATTTTTTCACATATTTTGTCACCAATCCATGCATTTCCCTGTTCTTCTGCTTTGGTATTTTTTTTAAATAGTGTTTAATGCCAGTTTTTACTACTGAGGCACCACAGGCTGTGGATACTGATGATACAGGAGATAAAATGATAAATTGGGAAAGAAGTATAGTGTTCCAGATCTAAGTTTAGGGTACCTCCCAAGCATTTGTCATATATAAGGATTGAGGAAAATCTGGTAAAACCTGTGCCAGGGACGACTATCCTGGCAGGAATGGAACCCCAGACCTGCCACTCAAGAGTCTGTGCCTTAACGAACTTGCCATCCATGGCAGTGTGTTCATGTGATGTAGTGGAGGATCCAATGACGGCAGATTCTTGATATGAAGTGTTTCTTTATGGATTGTTTTCACTGCTCCCGATCCAATATTCAAAGCTTCTTAAATCTAATATACACAGTGATGACCTTCCTACAACTCACATTCTGCTTTCATCACATTTTCATTCGGTGTTGCTGTAGTGGGGCCATTCTGTATGGTGTTCATCTTCAAGGAAGTCTCTTCCTCTGCTAAAATCTGCAAACCATTGATAAATAGTGGATTGCAAAAGGTAAAGATCTCCAAATTCACCATGTAATTTCAAAGTATTCTCTCTTTATTGGTCCTGGTGGCGCAGTGGTAACCATACTTGCTTTTAAACCCAAGGTTGCAGGCTCAAACCCAGCCAGGATCAATGATTTTTTTGGGCGTAAAAATCTTAAGTATGGCTTCCTTCGGAAGGGAAGTAAAGCTGTGGGTCCCGTGTTGTACATTTATGGCACAAAAAAAACCTCAAGCCTGAAAGAAGAGGCCCCTGAGCAAAATTTGTTGGCCGCTTCACGCTTGGAATTAAATGGGACGCTGATGACCTGAGATGTTAAAGAGTGTCCTTAAATAAAACGAATCAAAAAAAAAAGTATTCTCTTTCTCCTTAACTGACTTTAAAGTCATAGTAAATCATAGTGCAGAAATGCTCTTGAGATCCATCATAGCATCTGACACAACACCTGCATACACATACACAGAAGTGCTAACACCACACATTGTTTGAGTGCACTCAGACTTGCTCATGTAGTTATCTAAAGTTCAATCTAAACCTAGAAAAATATGCACTGGCTTATCATTATTCCTTGTTGTCCTTTTTCAAAACTTTTAAAGTGATCTTTGTATAATCAAGAATTTTAACTCAAAAGGGTTTTACACTATATAGTTATAAGAAATAAATAACAGACATGAGTAGTAGAGGTCGTGAGTGTGAGTGAGTGTGAGTATGGGGGGCCTGGGGTTCGATTCTCACCAGGATCATTCTTACTGACTGAGTTTTTTTTTCCCAGGTTTTCCTCAGTCCTCATAAATGGCAAATGCTGAGGAGGTACGCTTAAAAAATTCTTTCCCAGCTTATCATCTCAACTCATACATCATCAGTGTCCACTGCCTGTGATGCCTCAATAGTCAAAACGAGCATTAAACACTATTAAAGAAAAAGTAAAATAAATTTGTAATTAAACTATCTAATTGAATTATTTTAATGTTTTCAGTTAATTGCAATAAATAAAATAGCTTAAGTACAAAAAATTCCACTCATTTTCTCCTGTCAGCTCCAAAACAACTATCAAATGCAAGAGAATAAAAATAAGCCTTAAAAGCTTTTTTAATTTTAAAACATTCTGGAAATAACACAGTTTTATGAGCACAAAATCTCCATTAGATAAAATATTTTAAAATGCTAAAAACCTTTCTGTGGCTTCACTTCCAATGAACAAAGAAGCACTCTGAGTTAAACACATTTAAAATACCGATACAATGATAAAACACTCTTAACATTTCACTCTGAAAATTAAAAAACAGGACATGTTTCACGAGACCTTTGCTCACATTGGCAACTGTCAAACGACTGATGCATGGTGGATCATTTTAGGTTGGAAAGGAAAGTGAAATCAGGATTTGCAATGGGCATCATCATCATTCCTAGCAGACGAGTTCTTTTGAAACATATACTAAAGCCTTCCTCTACATCTTCAAGATCTGATATTGATATGTAGATATATTTGCTATTGTACTAAAGAGATTGGTAGAAGATGCACTGAAATTATTAACTTACTAATCCTGATTGATGGGCAGCCCTCTTTCATCGTTTCTAGTCGACTTATTTATGAGTTCTTTTGAAAAACATATCACTAAAGCCTTCCCCTACTTCTTCAATATCTGGTATAGATATGTAGTATTTGTTATTGTATCAAAGAGATTGGTAGAAGATGCACTAAAATTATTAAACTTACAGGAACCCAAAATTAAATTTACTATAGCAATTTAAACCAATAACCTATTACCATTTCTGGACTTTTAGATAATAAAATGTAAAAACAAATTAGAATTTGACATCCACAGAAAGAATACACACACTGACAATTATATTAAAGCCGATGGGTTTAACACAAGACCTGAAAAGAAGCAGCTTTCAATAGCATGATATACAGATTAGTTAATGTACCACTTAATAAAGAATAATATAAAAAAGAATATATGCATATTCTTCTAATGGGTTAGCCATTTCTAATGGGTTCATAAAAACACTTGATTGATCACAAATTTAAAAGATTTCTAAAACAAAAGGAAATTAAACAAATTACCACTTTGACTACCATATCAAAAGGAAAAAAAACTTACCACCTACAAGCCAATAGTAAATTTAAAAAAATTTTCAAACAGTACAACCTTACATTAGCATCTCAGAACAGATACGGTGTTGGCAAATTATTAAAGTTAAATAAAGCAGATTCCAAAACCAAAGAAGAAAAATGGATATATACCAGATCAATTGTAAAGACTGAAAAAATATACATAGACAAGACCAAGAGAAATATAGGCATCAGATTGAAGGAACACTGGAGAAATATCTGTTACAAACAGATAAAACAATCAGCCATAGCAGTACATTTCTGGAATGATAATCATGAAATAGAAAAAGGCATGTCTTTATTAAAAGTTGTTCAACATCCCAAGGAACTTGACATACGAAAAGATTTTCATAAAGAAGTATGAACATAAACTCATGAAATTGGTCATTCCAGAAGCAGACATTTTGTACAAGTTCATCAACAGACCACCAGATTCACCACAATTGCCTTCATTTCCAACCTAATATGATTCACCATGCATCAATCGTTTAACAGTGAGCGACAGTCTCATGAAACATATCCTGAATTTTTTAATTTTGAGAGTGAAACATTAAGAATGTTTTATCATTATCTCAATATTTTAAATGTTTTTAACTCAGAGTGCTTCCTTATTCATTCGAAGTGAAGCAACAGAAATGTTTTTAGTATTTTAAAATATTTTATTTACTGAAGCCTTAAAATATTTCATAAATGCTTTAAATAAAATTTTATTGCTTCAGTCGATAAAGTATTTCCTAAAACCTCTAATTTATAATAGATAAATGCATATATTTGTGCCAACTAATAGTAAGTATTCATGCATGTAAGAGCATGTATCACACTTTTGATTAAATTACATCAAGGAGAATATAATATGAAATTATTGAAATTCTCCAAAATATGATTGACATCACTATATAAACATTTTGCCATATAATTAAAAAAAATTATGGAATTTTGACCTGAATAATAGGTACAAGTATTTCATTATAATAAAATGTACTGCAAATGAACACAGAAAATAAAAAGTTTCCTGTGTTACAGTCTACAATTTTAGTGAAATATTCATTCTAATTGTAACTGCAAAAGTTAGTATAATCATGAGTATTTAGAATGCTGAAACAAAATATAAGTGAATTTAATTACTAATTTTAACAACTTGTAACTAAGTAATGCTACTTACATTCTTTTCTGCTCTTTGGCATAACTTTCTTCATCAAATATTATTTCTTTTTCTGTCTCTTCTTCTTCTGCTCTATTTGCTTCCTCTCTTGTGACTGATTCCCTTGTTTTCACCTTTGCTTCTGGCATCTCTCTCTTTAGCTTCTTTCTGATATTTTCCATCTCCTCTCTTATGAAATTTGAAGGAATGAGAAAGTAATATTAAATTATTTGTTTCTTGTACATGTTATAGATTACTAGATGCATAAACATTTGGAATGTACATGTAAAGAAAAACAAACACACTGCTCTTAGTAAAAAAACAGCATTAAGATCATGATCGTCAATAATTAAACAATGTCTAACAGCTTGGAATGTGAATTGACAGTATTCATAGAAGGATTGTTCAACAAGTCTGTCCAAACTGATAGGATTAGATTAATTGATATCATTGTATGATTCAGTTGAACTACACACTCTTAAAGCTTCACTTACTTTTCATACATTTCATACATTTATGAAAAGTAAGTGAAGCTTTAAGAGTGTGTAGTTCAATTGAATCATACAATATCAATTAATATGATTGGCTTCACTGTGCAAGTTCCAATTTACATTTAAGGATTAGATTGTTTGCAACATGATGACTGCTGAGGGATTATGTACATGGCTATAAACAGTCATAAAGCTTGATCTGTGTTGGAGAATAATTTTTCTGTTAAAATTGTAAATAAACATTAGAGAAACACAAATTTCGTGTATTAATTCAACATTACCTTTTGAAAGGAGCAATGCCTGTAGAAACCAAGGTAAAGTCAGACAAACATTATGGTACCTTGGCATAGAATAGTTTGGTGAGTTTATATATGGTTGAATAGACACAAGCAATGCAAGCCATTCTGGAGATCCTGTTGAGGTAATGACTCCCAAAATTATTGGAAAAATCCATGATGTGATGCTGAGCAATCAGAGACTGATGGTGTGGAAGACTGCTGAAGCTGTGAGCATTTCTGAAGATCAGGCGCATAGTCATTTGCAAATGAAAAACCTATTTATTGGCAAGGTGGGTGTTGCATTTACTAATTATTGAACAGAAAAGAAAACAAGTTTCACTTCTGTGCAGAATTTTGAATTATTTAAATGGAATTAAAATGATTTTTGGAGAGAGTGTGTGACTGAACAAAATGGAGATCCAACACTACAGACCAGAAATAAAGAAGCAGTCGAAATAGTGGGTTGCAACCAGAGAAAATGCTCTGAAGAAGGCAAAAACAATCCCCAAGCTGATGACAGCTGTATTTAGGGACTGCCACAGCATAATTTTAATTGATTATTTGGAAAAGGTCCAAACCATAAGTAGTGAATATAATATGAATATAATGCTAGGCTACTGGAGCAATTAATGACATATTCAAGAAGGAAAAGATCCTGTTCCATTATAACAATGTGCCAAAACACAAGTATGTAATTATAATCTCAAAATTACTGGACTTGCATGAAATCCATTCTCACAGACCCTACTCTCTGGATTTGGCTCTCTCAAAACTAATTTCTGTTACCCAGTATGAGGAAATGAAGAAATTTATGTCTAACAAAGAGCTTGTTGGCAAAACAAAGGCATATTTTGCAAAGTTGAAGAAATCATATTTTATGGATGGGATAAAGAAATTATAAAAAACATTGGAATAATATAGATTTGAAAGGAGATTATGTTGAGAAATAAAACAATTATTTTCAAAATGTTTTGTCTTCTTTATTTTTGCTTGGACTTACTGAACAGTCCTCAAAGATTAGATTGGTTTCACTTCAATAATTCCATATTACTATTAATAGTTATATGAAACTATTTTTTCCATTAGTCTGGTATTAATTTTATTTGTGAGTGTATATAATTTTGTTTTCTTTTCATTTTAACTGTAACCTGTTCAATTGCCCTGTATCATTTATAGGAATAATTAATAATATAATAAAACAGATCAGCAAGCTTCTGCATTTGTACGGAAGGTATTTTGAATTCATTCAAATGCAAAAGGTATTCAACAATTACTTTATAAGAATAGGCCTATAACTATGCAGCAACACAGAAGAGTTAATAATGTAGCACAAGGTCG
This sequence comes from Metallyticus violacea, assembly GCA_030762175.1. Lineage (NCBI taxonomy): Eukaryota > Metazoa > Arthropoda > Insecta > Mantodea > Metallyticidae > Metallyticus > Metallyticus violacea. The sequence goes on from CM060830.1 coordinate 50,218,195, forward strand.
ATTGCAAGCATCAGATGCAACCATTTAGTACAGCTGTCATAAACGGAAAAGAATATCCATCAAGGATGTCTTTTTTAGAAGGTTGCTGGTTTGTACCATCCCCAAAAATTCAATGTTTCATTTCTTATAACTATTGCTTAATGCATTTTTATGAATAAAAAACAATGCCTATAGGGGACTTCTATCTTGTGCCTGGTGTTTGCGTTTGTGGTTATTATCTGTATGAGACTTAGTTTGGGTCTTGGTGCAAACCAATGCCTCAGCAAGTTTGCAGAGCATTTTGATCAGAGGAGGTGAGAGGAAGTGATAAGAGAAGCCTCTTGTCAATAAGTCATTATATGCATGTAACCCAACTTGAGGTTAATTGTAATGGGGTATGGAATGCAACTCCATAAAGTCATGGTGAGCAAGTGAGAAATTTTAAAGTTTATTAACAGTAGTAAGTTTATATGTATTGAGAACATGAAAAGGAAAATTGTATACTTCGATTTTAATATGTTTCTTGTTTGTGAAATTGTATGAAATTAGTTTTATTTATATGTTAAAATACTTACTTTACTTATACACATGCAAATTGGAAATCACAAGAAACAAAAAAATAATATTCATTTTAAATATTGTACTTAGAAAGCTGTTGACAATGGAGTGGTAATATATCCTAAACTTAGGTATTCATTTTTTTACACTAAGCTCCATTTACTTACATAAAAGTAAGATGTGTTTCGGGAGAATCTCTCTCATCTTCAGTTGCTCACCGAAACACATCTTACTTTTATGTAAGTAAATGGAGTTTAGTGTAAAAAAAATGAATACCTAAGTTTAGGAAATATTAATTTTGTTTACATTTACAAGAGCTAGCTTCATACTCATACAATTATTGTGACATTATTTTTGTTTAAGACATGCAAAATTTGTAATAAACTTAAATTTCAATAGAATAGTTGAGCCCAAGTATTTCAGATATTCCAGTAGGAAACTGCTCATAAACCAAAAACAAAGGCTCAGTAATCAGTTAAATTAGCAAAACTAAATTACAATTTATTGAAAATGTATAATTTTTTGATTGAAATAAAATATAAAGTTATGAAACTAGTTATATAGACAAGGGGGGGGGGGAATATAAATTTAATTGTAATGTTATTTGCTGAAATAAAATTCATTCATTCATATAGGTACCACCTGAAATGTCACCTCTACTCAGCCCATTTTCAGAAAAGTTTGTCTAGAGTTTTATACAGGTTGTTGTTTTGTTACTAAGCTAAATAAAGCATTTTAAAAGAATATGGCAACACTCATGTGTATTTTAAATATGAAAAAACACCAACAGTACATTTGAAACAATATTTTCATGCAGGCGCTCTCCAGTAAAAATAATCAGTGGTTTTGTTTATAGTGAGATGTGACTGAATGGCATGCTACTGACATTTCATATGTATTTGATAAGTATTTGCTTTATTTCACTTTGTGTTAAGTTAACTGAATATAAAGAAAATGCACCGTATATAAAGATTAAATTCTTAACCCATTTCTTTGTGATTATTAGATAAGAAAATTAAGATTAAAAAGATCAACTTCAAGCATTAATTTGAGTCAAACTGTGATTTCAAAACATAGGAAACTTACAGTGCTTTCGGAAGAGACAGACTTCATCTTGCAGATTTAATCAAAGGGTCACCGAGAGTTTGTTGCCATAAAAATCAGATTAATTTTTTTGTTTAAATAGGTGTGTTACTACAATATTTTTATGAAACTTATTCTCTCTATCACTCTGTTGTGTATGTTTAGCTACTCACTTATGAGTGTTAATTATCGTTATCAGATTCTACTTGCAGTAGCAGTAATTAAGTTATGTACCCCAGGTTTATGCTGCTGTGAGCTGCAGCTGGGATCTATTATGACCAAAAACTTTCCGAAGTAGGTAAGAAAGCAAGTATGACAGTCGACTCAGCAAGTTCCTACTACAACCACCAGACAGCGCCACAGAAGCATCTGGGTATCCAGCCACCATTTCTTGTAATAGCAGTAGGTCAAGAACTGAAGATGGGAGTGATTACTCCCGGAACATGTCTTAGTTTTATGACATTCAACATCATTTATACATCATTTATCATTTATACAGTTTCTTTGTAAACATCTCAATTACTGTAAGTAAACTTGGAGAGAAAAACAATGTTTGGATTATACTATGTTTCTGATTTTACTGGTCACTATTCACTAAATACTTCTAAGTATTTTAAATTTTTGTTATACACTGATGTAACAGTCTCAGGGTGTAAAACAGATTCCAAAATAATGGAAATATAAATTAGAGCAAACAATCTCTTAATATAACAAGTAATATATAGTAGGTGTTTAGTATTGAAGTATTGAAACCCAAATGAAATTCTCACAATTGTAATGGGCCTGGCAGTTTTCTCTATATTTATAGAGAAAATTAGACAAATCTTACCTATTATGTTGCTTGGGATCCTGCCAGTCTTCATCACCACTGAGATCAGATTCATCTTTTTCCACTTCCATTTTAGTTTCCACTGCAGGTATGGAGCTTAGCTTAGGGTCATTAAGCACATCATGAGTTGATTTGCTACGTCCTGAGAACTTTTTATTTGCTTCCATTGTTTCTTCTTCATCTTCTTCTGCCTCTTCTCCAAAAGATAGCAGTTTGAAGTTTCTGTTAAAATAACATACTTAATGACATTATTATAAAATCTTGCACAAATTAAAATATTGATGCACTGGATAGCAAAAGTTTTGTACATATATGGTAAAAAAGGTTTATTTTCCCTATAGTCGCATTTTCTGTTAAAATACAGACAGAAACACGGATCAGTAGTAGTGTGAGGTTATTTGAGTTAAAGCAAGCAGAGTGCAGTTGCATATTAGGGAAAATGCAATTGTCTAGGCTCTATAATCCAAGTGCAGGTAGCAGTTTGTAGTTAGTTTGAGGGAGGTTTTGTTAGCAAGTTATTGTGTTACTTCGTGCTTTCATTGTGTATAAATTTGTGCTAATTCCTTTTTGTTAGTTTAACCAATACATACTTTTGTCTTACTTTTGTATAAGTGAATGGAGTTTAGTGTAAAAAATAAATACCTAAGTTGAGGTTACATTGCCACTCCATTGTCAACAGTTTTGTAAGTACAATATTTATACTACTTTGTGCTCACATATAGTTTGAGTTGGTACTACTCTTATATGATCAAAGTTTCACCTTAATCACATCATTTTCATCTGCTGTAAAAGTGTAAGCATGACTGCTCCGCTACGAGTATGCACCATGAGGAACAAACAGACTTTGAACACAATATGGGAGCTATGTTCTACCATGTAGAAGTGTGTATGAGTGGATTGGGAAGTTTAAAAGTGGTTGGATAAGCATGGATGATTTTATTGGTATGAGTAATCTACATAGATGGCAATTTGCCAATTCAAAAACTCCATAATAATATGTTGTGCCATTGATGAACTATTTCTTGTTACTAATGAATATAATTTATTTCTTTTCACATCAACATACAATTTTAAATATTGCAATAAGATCTGTGTCTTCATCAATTCCATAATACTAACTAACAATATAAAATAAATACATAAATATCATTATGACTCTATTATAATTCTAAAAATTTCATCCAACTGTTATCCTATACTTGAAAGTTATTTATTTCATTAGGATTATAAACACACTAAAATTACTAACAAATGAAATGGCTGTGTAAGGAAAAAAAAATTACCCTTACTCCTGAACCCCCCCATATAATGTATTAAAGGCATGTATTGCTCCATACACTCACAAACACTATAATAAAAATTGTGATTTATATTTTAATTTATCCTTGTAGCTGACCAGAAAAACATTTAAGATCCAAAAAGTATGGATTTACTTTTATAATCGCTTTCCTATTACTGTGATCTTAGAAGCCATTCTCTTTGTATATATTGTACATTAAATGTATCCTCTGTTGAAATCATATAAATGTGCAGAATGTGGCCAGCAAAATTAGGTAGGTCAAGTCTAAAATTTATGTACTATGGTTACAATTATTAGCTAGAATTATTTGATTTAAAAATATGTTTTTCTGAATCTTCTGTCTGTCTGAAGCAGAAATTATGTAAAGTAAAATAACTTATGCATTCCAGAGGTTTAAGGGATTAGAAAATGCTTCCCTTTTATCATGTGATTATTATAATAACTCTAGAATTAAATATTACTGTTGAAATTGTTTCACAGTTTCGATAAATGTAGCTGATGCCTATTAAAAGTAATTCATTACCAAATGCATTATGTATATAAGTTTTCTTAAAATTCTCCTTAATGAGTAGTAAATACTAGGTAAAGATATGACCTAAGACATTGAAATGTTTTTAAAACTCTTATAGTTGGCAGTCTGGTGACCAAGGTTTATACTCCAAGTAAATATTTAAAATTAGTAATTCTGAGTGTGTCCTTGCCAGAACAAGACAAAGAGTCCTTTGGCTCCTGTACAAATCAATACTAAAGAAAAATATTTAACTTCAAAAATAAAAAATAAAGAAAAACTTTAGAAGCAAGTGTTAACTATAGCAATGATTAAGCATTTTTTTGCTTATATGAGGGACAATGAAAGTTTAAGTATGAAAGCAATAACATTGAAAAAGATTTTTAACTATTATAAATTTTCAAGTACTCTCCATCACACTTTATGCAACATTCCATTTGTTCAAACCATTTTGTAAATGCTGAATGACACATTTGTTTGGTAATGCTACATTCACACTGCAAACAATAATGCTTCAAGCAATTCAAATTGATGACTAACAAATTTTGAATTAACTCTAAATAATAAAAAAAGGTCACAAATATGGACCGTAGAAGGGTGCTTGGGACAAACATCTGATTCCTGACTTCTGGAAAAATTCAGTAGTTTCTTATGCAGTATGGGCACAGCATTGTTATGATGTAGAGGGATTCCAAGCAGTACTGTCTTACGATGCTTCAGTGTCAGCATATATAAGACTTTCAACAGAAATTTTGTAGCTACCAGTGTCTGTATTTTGTCCCACAAGCATAGCCGTCACAATATGCTCTAGCTGAGAAGAAAGAACAGATTATCTTCTAGCCAACACTTCTCATCTCAATCTCTTCACTTTTTTAATATAATTCAATTTGGAATTGAACACAGTGAAACACCCATTAATAATCTCTTCTGAGTCGGATGTTTAGAACACTCTTTATGGTTTCACTTAAATGAGATTAACTCATAACATATGTTTTGTGGAACTATTTGTCCACATCATCAGCTGTTAAGTGACTGTTGGCTCATTCGTAGGAGCTGGGTAGGTATGTATCCAGGTTGACTCAGGTGATCTAGTGATAAACTTAAATAAAGTGCTGTCTGCTTCCGGGATGTCAAAATTCATAAAGTTATACTCATGTTTTTTTTATATAAATCCTTTCCCATATGTTTAGTTCTTTTGGTTATTGAACAGTTTTTAATAACTTCATGCCTTTTTCTATTTCATGGTTTTCATTCCAAAAATGTGCTGCTACAGCTGATTTATCTATTTGTAACGGATGTTCCTTCAACCTAATGCCTCTTTGTCTTCCCTACATAGATTTTTTTCACAATCCTTACAATTAATCTGGTACATATCAGATTTTTTCGCTTTGGTCCTGGAATCTGTTTGTTTAATTTCAATAAATTTTTTACACTGTATCGGTTTTGAGGTGCTAAGATGATGATGTACTGCTTGCACATTTTTTGAAATTTCTTATTGGCTGATGGGTGGTAAGTGAACTTTTTAAATATTTTTTCCCCTGATAAATCACTCAAAGTTATTTGTTTAATTCTTTTTTGTTTCTGGAATCTTTTAATTTTTTGGTTAATCATCTGTTTGTTGAACCCATTGGATTTAGCTGCTTCTATCATATGTAGATATTCATTCTTGTATTCTTTTTTGCTCAGTATATCATGCTGTTAAATGCTGCTTCCTTATATGATCTTGGATTGAAAACATGGGCTTTGATATAGTTGCCTGATGAGCATTTTTTCTATAGATGCCAAATTCAAGTTTATTATTACTTTTTATTATCTTCATATCCAAAAACTGGTAACATATTCTCTCTTTCCATTTCAACAATGAACTTAATTGAAGGCTCTTGCAGGTTTAAAAGTTTTAGTGCATCTTCCACGTGCTTATTGTTTATTATAGTGAATACATCATCTACATATCGGTGCCAAACCTTAAAAATATGGGGAAAAGCCTTAGTGATGTGCAGCTCAATACCGTTCATGAAAAAGTCAGCTAAGAAATGGGATAATAGACTGCCCATTGCAAGTTCTTTCTGTTTAAAGAATTTGTCATCAAATATAAAAAAAATGCTTGATTTATGCACCACTTAGTGAATTTAATGTATTCTTTGATGTGTCCCTCTGGTCGGCTGATTGGAACCCTTTTCTTAAAAAAATTTATTCTGTAGTATGCTGGGAAACAGGGCTTTGACATAAAAAGAAACCAGTATGTCATACGGTGATAATGTTAATCTTTAATTTTATTGATGAGGTCCATTGAGTTTCTTAAACTTAAAAAAACAATTTTTGGTATTGAATGGAACTGTAATGATAACTAGTTTGCTAAATGGTAGATTGGAGTATTCACATTGTTAATAATTAGCCTCATACTTCTCCCAGGTTTGTGGATCTTCGGAAGGCCATATATCCTGGCTAAAGATAGGTTGTGGACCTTAATTTTGTAACGATTGGTTTATGGAATCAGGGTACTATTTTCCAAAACTTCTTCCATGGATTTAATGCATTTGTTCAATGGGTCTGTTTTTACTTTGACAAATTTGTCACTACTTAACAAATCTAGCATTCTTTGTTTGTAGTCTTCTTTGTCTAAAATAATGATTTTTGTTACCCTTATCAGCCTTTGTGTATGTTATGTCTTTATTATTAAGAGCTTTTGTTAGTTTTTGATTAGATCTTGGGCCAAAGTTATTATTTCTTATTTCCTGTAGTATTTTTTCTGAAATTTTCCTAACGAAATTTATGTCTGTTATGTTTAAATTCTCTATTGCTATCTCTGTATCTGCTATATACTCATCTAGATTACATGAGAAACCTATGCATGTGTTAATGCCTTTGTTTAGCAATTCCATCTCTTCTGAGTTAAAATTATCTTTAGAGAGGCTGATGACATTGAGGTTAGATTTGTGAATAATGTTTTCCTTTTTCCAATGGTTTTATATACAATTTTTTAAATTTTCTCTTTTGGCAGATGGCTTTTTATTTTACTTAGAAACTGATAAACTCAAAAGGAATTTGCCCTAATAATTTTGATAATTTTAAATATACGAAGTGGTATCCACAATATTCGGGACTGGTGCTGCTATCTTGACAGTAGTTTTGTACCGCTAGGTGGCAACACTAGCACATCTGATGAATGAGTGTTTAAAGTTTCATGCAGCTGGGTAGATGTGTTGAGATTCTATAGTACTTTTCATGATACTCTGCATGTAGTGTGTGGCGATTTTACAATGGATCCAAGAAAAGAACAGAGATTGTGCATCAAATTCTGTGCAAATCTCGGGCAAATGCTACGGAGACCCTCGCAATGATTCAACAAGTATATGGGGGACAAAGCATGAGCCGTACATGTGTGTTTAAGTAGCATGCTCGGTTCAGGGCCGGCCATACTGCTACTGAAGACGATACTCACACCAGTAGGCCTGTCAGCTGCACAACGCCCCACATTGTTGCCAAAGTTCAAGTTCGTAAGGATCGACGTCGAACCATTGAAGACCATGCTCATGAAGTGGGAATTGGTTATGGGACATGCTGATGAATTTTAACTGATGAGTTGGGCATGCGTCGTGTCGCTGCAAAATTTGTGCCAAGGATCCTGACTGCTGATCAGAAGGTGCAGCGTATTGAAGTTTGCATGGAGCTTCGTCAGGCAGTATCCAATGACCAAATCTTCTTGTCCAGGGTCAACACCGGTGACTAGAGCTGAATGTACGCTTATGACCCTGAGACAAAACAACAATCTTCCCAGTGGAAGAGCCCGAACTCACCAAGCCAAAAAACCAAGACAAGAGATGGGCAAAGTCAAGAGCATGCTCCTCATTTTCTTTGACACCAAAGGGATTGTGCACAAAGAATTCGTCCAACCAAATCAAACTGCAAATTTCATGTACTACTGTGACGTTTTGCAATGGCTCTGTGAAAATGTGCGGAAATGATGCCCCGAACTTTGGTGACAAGGAAACTGACTGTTGCATCACGATAATGCCCCGTGCTACAATTCCTTGTTCGCCAGGACTTTTTGACGGAAAACAGCATAATGGTTGTCCCCCACCCACTGTACTCGCCTGATTTGGCACCCTGCAACTTCACTCTATTTGCCAAACTGAAAATCAAGTTGAAAGGATGTTGGTTTGACACAATTGAGAGGATTCACGAAGAAACGTTGTCTGTGCTAAACACCCTCAAAGAACATGACTTCCAAGATGCACTTGAAAATGGTATAATCCCTGGGACTGGTGTAAACATGTGGAAGGGAACTACTTTGAGGATGACAGTGGCCATTTGTCTCACAGTAAGTTTTTGACTAGATGGCAGCACCAATCCCGAATATTCTGGATACCACCTCGTAATTCATATAATTTCAAATCTATTTTGGCAATCTCTCCATAGTGCTTACATTTTTCCATGGCTTTTTGTTCCCAGCTATCTTTGTTAAATCTTACCAATTTTCTAACTAATTTGGGGCATATTTTTTCTTATACATCTGTTCAAAATGCATGTCTGCTGATCTTAATGTTCTTCTTTAAATTTCAGAAATCGTTTAATTTTTGTTTATGATGATTTAGATGTACATTGAAGGCATCACTTTTGTTAGGAGGATTCTCTCATAGAAAGATCCAGACCAAAATTGTTGCTTATTTTTTGAATCATACCAGTATAATCACCTATTATGATGTTAAATGTGCTTAGACCTTCCTCCAGATGCTAGCATCTTCCAGCACCAATCAACTTGCATTCTTTATTTGTTCATCTGTGATGTGGTGTGGGGTCAGGTGACTGCAGAGCTTCCTGACAGGAAGCTTTTCAAAATATTTTTTTGCTTCCTGAATATGGGCAAATGTACAACAATTATCTTTCTGCAATATACACTCTGCTTCCATCACATTTTCACTGTTGTTGTTGTTGTTATTGTTGTTCAGGACTATTCTATGTGATCTTTAACTTCAAGAGAGCCCCTTACTCTCTTAAATTCCACAAACCATCAATAAATAATGACTGGTTAATGGCATATATCTCCATATGCACAATGCAATCTTTCAAGCATTCTCTTATCTCCTAAAACAACTTTAAAGCCATAAAAAGCAAGGCATGAAAATGCTCACATTTGAGATCAATCCTCACACATGTGATTAATAATAATATTCATATACAGATGTGCTGATGAAACTTACTGTCAAGATGCACTCAAAATTGCACATGTTGCTATCTAACTTCAATCTAAAGATAAGAAAAATTATATTAGCTTTTGATTATTTACTCATTATGAACCATTTTCAAAAATTTCAGAGTAACCCTTGTACCGACTGCTTTCTTTTCTGACCCTTCCAGAGATTCTTCTCACTGCAAAAACAGATTTTAGATTGTTTCAAAATTGGGTCACACAGTTTTCTTTTTTCTTTTGCCACCAGTTGCATCATTTTGAAAGCTTCTATGATTAGCTTAGTATATACCAGTTCTTAAAAGTAAAGAATTATATGCAGAAAAAAAATTATAATCTTACTTTACTCCACTTCTCTTGTCCTTTTTTGCTTTTTCCAGCTTTTCTTCCACACCTTTGGGTAATGCTCTAGGAATGATATCTGGAAATGGATTTGAGAGAACTTCAGTTTTGATTATTTTCTGGGGGTATAAAGGTTTTTCATCCTGTAACATAATAACAACAAATATTAATCTGGTTTAACATTTAACTTCAAAAAGAAAACTGTTTTATACATCCTTTATACAGAATAAGAAATGTTATGTCGGAAATTCCATTTACCTGATCAACTAATGCATCCTCTAGTTTGAGCATGTTGAAAATTGTTTCACCTGTCACTTTGCCAAAGATGGTATGTTTATTCTGCAGTTCAGGAGTAGGGCCTAGAGTAAAAAAATACTGGGAGCCATTATCATCCTTATCAGCATTAGCCATTGCAAGCAGCCCTCTTCTGTTAAATCTCAATCTTGAATGGAACTCATCCTGTGAATATAAAAAAAAAAAAAACAAAACTGAAACTTGAGACAGATAATGGTTCTAACAATGTGGCTTTAGGTTATTCATATTACATTTTGTCAATAATCAAATCATTGGTGAAGAATGAGGCTAATCTACATATGTTCAGAAATGAGGATGAAGGGTGCCAACAATGGGGATAACAAATATATAACTAAAACTGAATGTGTTTCTGTTGGCAATGTATCAATGGACCAACCTGTACTATCATAGTAACAATTATATATCCTTAAATTACATTCAATAAAGGTGATAAGAGCCACGAAAACATTACAAAAAAGACAGCCCTAGAAAATTAAATAACTTATGTTTTGCAATTGGAATTAAAATTTTTGAAAAATAACCAAATCAAATATAATGTAAAACTATAATAGAGGGTACAGAAAATTATGGAGCAAAAGCTTAGAAAATTAATGAACAAAGATAACAAAAACTAAAAACCATGGAAATGGAATTTTGGCATTATTGTAGTGGAATAACTTCACAGGATAACATTTGGAATAAAGCAATTAGAGCAAATGAACCTAAGAATTTCTATCATTGGTACTAAGGAAACAAAAATTTAAGATGGTATAGACTTGTGCAAATAATGGAGGATTACTGGCCATGGATTCCTGTACAGTGTACAAATAAGAAAGACCAAGAAAAACTTCGCTGGAAGGTGTAATATCAGCAATGTGTCCTCCTGGAAGTAAGACCCATGAACCTCTCTCGTCTCACTCTATATATCCCAGAGACTTTCCTAAGATTTGCTCTACTGTGAGAGATTTATTCTTTAAGAGCTGACTTGAAATATTATGAGTACTTGTGACCTGGGCTTCTAGTCTAACCACCAACTTATAGGGACTAGTTTATATATATAAATGGTTCTTTCACACTAGTTGTGTGTAGAGCCATTAATTGGAAAGGAAGAATCAAGACTGAAAAATTTTAGTCACAGTTGGTATTCAAAACATTATCTTAGACTTTGGAGGACACAAGAGCTCTGTTGGTTAGAACATGGCACGAAAGGCCAAAGATCCATAGTTTGAATCCTTAGCCCTAATTTTCCAAGCCTGATTCTTTTTTTACAATTAATGTTTTACACATAGATAGTGCTTTGGGATCTATTTTTCTAAATTATTTAATCCCTATATAGTTGGTGGTTAAACTAGAAGCCTGTGTCAAAAGTACTTTTAACATTTCAAGTTGCCTTTTATGGTATAAATCTCTCAAAGTAGAGAAAATTTTAGGGATATATAGAATTAGAGGGGTTTGTTCTGTGCTTGGAGGACACCATAGGTCAGTTGGATAGAGTATCAGCATGGAAGGCCTGACGAACTGTGATTTGAATGCCAGCCATAACCCGAATTTTTCAATCTGATTCTTTCCATGAGAGGAATTAATTAATTAAATGTATTTATTTGTTTATAGTATCATATCAACTAATGATATTTATTTGCAGTCAAGCACTTTGCTAATTTTAATTCATTTTATCTATAAATACATTTTATACTACAATTTTAATAATGAAATCTTTTGCATAATCATTGAAAAAATTACTATGCATTTTTGGATGTTACTTATTCAAATATTTTGTATATATATAATTTCAAAACTTTAGTCACTCTTCACAATAGTAATAAACATTTTTTAAAAAAATATGACATGCTTAACATTATTTATTAATGATAAAGAAAGTATTCTTGATATTTAAATAAAATAATATTCTGACATCTGATATTCAGAAGTATGTGAAAACTTCTTTTAATTATAGTAACATGCCAGAGAGTGTTGTTATTCGGCTTGCAAAGAGCTGCTTACTGTGGAGCAATGGAGATAGTAAGAAAGCATTATACCTTGAATGGATGTCCATATATTGACTCTCCACCAGTGCCAGTACCAGTTGGATCTCCACCTTGTACGATGAAACCTTTGACCACTCTGTGGAATATTGTTCCATTGTAGTAGCCTTCGAGACACAGCTGCACAAAGTTGCGACATGCCTTTGGTGTTTCTTTTGACCAAAGCTCCAAATCAATGTCTCCTACTGTGGTCTTCAGAAGCACCTGATAGATTATAATGGAATAAATGAGGCAGACTCAATTTATGAATGTTATTTATCATATTATAAATAATTAATATTTTCAATATTAATTATTAAATTGATAAAAATGAATTGAATATTAATTCAATTTGGAATCTAACACAGTGAAACATGCATTAATAATCTCTTCTGAGTCAAACTATTTAGAACACTCTTTATGGCTTCATTTACTGGAGATTTACTCACAAAATATTTCGTGGACCCTCGCCCACATCCTCAGTTGTTAAAAGACTACTGGATCATTCATAGAAGTTGGGTTGGTAGGTATCCAGATTGACTTTGGTGGTCTTGGGATAAACATGAATAAAGAATTCTCTACTTCTGGGATGCAAAAATTCATAGTTTTGCTCGTGCTTTTTAATGTAAATCTTTTCCCAAGTAATTCTTTTGGTTGTTGAACTGTTTTTAATAATTTGATGCCTTTTTCTATTTCATGGTTTTCATTCTAAAAATATGCTGTCACAGCTGAATTTTCTATTAGTTTGTAATGGATGTTTCTCCAATGTTTCAACATCAACATTGGAGAAATATCTCAAGTAAATGAAGCCATAAAAATTGTTCTAAATAGTTTGACTCGGAAGAAATTATAAACTTCTTATGCTTACTATCCTAATTTACAACTATAAAAAAATTTCAGATCTCCAAATTCTGTCATTCTCTGAGCATTTGTCCAAATCTAGTTAGATTTTATTACCATGTTACTAGAAATAGAAATAATAATGTTTTTTTAAACAGATTTTTAACTAATTGAATTGAGTTGCTGATGGCAGGCGGGACGAGATGGACATATTTGCAAGGGCTCTCTCAGGAAAGAAAAAATGTGTGTGAACCTAGAGTTATGCTGGCCAAGAATTGGGTTATTTAACAATATAAATACTCTACCAGGAGGAAAAAAGAAACAATGATGGCTTTAATAAGGTATAGGTTAGTTTTGGCAATGCTGTTGGCGAGAGCAGGAGTCGAATTAAAATTGGGGCCGGAAATGAACCAGATTTTGGGTATGCTTAAAACCATCACAGAAGACCTAAATGATTTAAATGTGGTGAAAAAAAGGACAGATGACAAAATTTATTAAAAGAATAGAAGGATACAAAGAAACTGTGATATATTTGGTAGGACAACTACAAGCAGAAATAATAGAATGCAAAAGAAGGGTGACTTATTTAAAAAGAGCTGAAGAGGAAAATGATCATTATCATATCAGGAGTTGAAGAATTAAGAGATAAATGGACATAGCAACTGGTAGAATAAATTCTCTCAAAAAAGCTAGGCCTACAACTAGTCCGCTAGGAAATTGTGAAATTGTTTAGAATTGGAAGAATGAGGTCAAAGCCTAGACCAGTGATAGTGAAACTTGCTACAATGAAATGCAAATGGACAATTTTACAAATGCAAAAAAAGTTAAATGGATCCTCTATATTTATTGAAAATGACTACGGAAAGGAAGATAGATAACTGAGAGATGTTCTTCTAAGAGAAATGAAAAAGTCAGGACAAAGGGGAAATAGGCATATGTGAAAGGACTAGAATCATGGATAGATGGTAGAAAGCATGCAATTAGTCAGTGGAAGTTAGGGCAGAATCTCGGCATGCAGGAGTTAAAATTGGCATCATAGTCACCGGTAAGAAGTGAACACGTAGTAGTAGTGGAAAGATGAGATGGTAACAGTGTAAGAGATGTGAGAAGGAGCAATGCAGATGATGTAATCAACCAGGAGTGTGTCACCTGAGAGTCAGCTGATAGTAGACAAACATAGGGAGACCCTGGGAGCAGCTGCTGGATTAGACGTGCAAAACTGGTTTAAGCATTGTGTCTTCTCTGAGTGGAAGTATCATGGAAGTGAGAGAGGAACAAGACACAAACAGGATGATCAGGAGCAGAGCTAATTTGCATGAGTTTAGATTTGAGGGAAAGGGGTCTGATAGGGAGAGTTGGTGGTTATATGCTGAAACGTTGAAGGTTTGCTAAGAAAAGTGTCAAATGGGGGAAATAATACAGTTAGTTATGGTATGTGATGCATTGGCGATAGTAGAATCATAGCTAGAAAGAGTATAACTGTTGAGCTCAACGGCTTAAGTTCTATAGTAAAGCCAGGACTAAGAAGAAAGTTAAAGGGCAGTTATGGGGGGAATTGGGGTGTTTGTAAGACAAAGTTTGCCAGTGAAAGATTTAGGGAATAATTCAATGCTATGGTGTGAAGTAAATCAAATATGTGGAAATAAAAATGTGTTTAGCAACAGTATATAATCCACCACATACCTCTGAGTTTCATAATCCAATTTGTTCCATAACTTAGGAAAGAACATGGAGATTCTGCAAAACAAATATGCGTACAGAAATTTTATTATAACAAATGATTTTAATGCAAGAATAGAAGAGGGTTCGGTACATTTTGTTGACGTAGAAAATGTGCTGAGAAAGAAGACAAGTTGGAAAGGGTTAGTACAGACAAAATATATAATAAGAAAGGAAATAATTATTGAACTTTTGTGACGAACATAATTTGGAAACTTGTAATGGTACTAGGGGGAAAGATTCTACGGGCGAGTTTACTTTTGCAAAAAATAATGGTTAAGGTTGTTGATTATATGTTCATCACATTAGAGTTAGATGAATATTTGACAGATTTTGAGGTTATGGATTTAGTATGTACCAGCAGTCATTTCCCATTAAAAGGGAAATTTCAAAATCAGTTTAGTAAAGTGGTACAAGTTAAGAAATATGGTCAGATAACAAGAGGGATATAAATGGAATGATGAGAGGGCACCAGGCATCATAAGAGAGTTAGTAACTAATTTTAGATCATTTAAGCTTAATGCAGAAGCTCTAATGAAGGAAGGGAAAATAGGAGAAATAATGGAGAGAGGATGGTCAAACACGCAGAGAATAAGATGAGAGTGAGAGAAATGGGTAACAAGATACAGGAGGGCTGGTATGATAATGGGTGTAAAATTGGTAAAAGGTAATTGGAAAGAATTGAGAAAATGGAGACAAACACAGGAAGAGGCAGAAAGAGAGAACTTTATGATTGAAAGGTGGGGATATAAATCCCTCATGGAGGCAAAAAAGAAAGAACGAGGACAGAATATTAGTAAGAAAATACAGGAGTCTATGAGGACAAATGACAACAAAACAATGTGGAATGAAGTTAAGAGATTATATTATAGGAGAGAGAATGAGAATAATACCAGTGCTCAGGAATGGTGTTTATACTTTAAAAATCTGTTAGGGTAAGAAAATATTCAACCAGAGGGGGTAGACAGTGAAAAATACATTAAGTGTAGATTACCCAGATATACAGACCGATAAAAACAAAGTAAAGGAGCAAAAATAATAAAGCTTGGAGGATTTATGGGATTCTGGGGAATTCTGGGGGGCATGTGTTCAGGATGAAAAGAGAGGTGTGTTATTGGCATAGATATTTTATTTAATATGTGAAGAGGCTAAAGTTCCTAAAGATTGAAGAGTAGCAATTATAGTTCCTTTATTTAAAGGAAAAGATGATATAAATAAATCAGCCAATTAGAGAGGAATTAGTCTATTAACGGTCTTAGGTAAGCTATATATGGGCCCTGGCAGAAAGGCTTCAAAATTGAGCAGAACAAAAAAATAAATTATCTGAATTTCAAGCAGGCTTCAGGAAAAATAAGAGAACAGTGGACAATGTTTTCATTATAAATAGAATGGCAGAGAAATACCTAGGTTAAAAAAGAGGGAGATTATGCATGTTGTTTGTTGATTTTGAAAAGAAGTTTGATACAATAAACCATATGGTCAAAATTGAATGATAGTAGTTAGCAACAAGTTTATAAAAGCAATGCAGAATTTATGCTATGAAAATGAGTACTGCATTAAGATTGCCCAAGATAGGGTGACTCCAAATAATATGAATACAATAGGTCTAAGACAAGGATGTAAGTTAAGTTCCATAATGTTTAACTTATTTATTAATGATATTTTAGAAAAAGTTGGCAGGTTATTACTAATTACTAATATTGGTGTAGCGAAATCAATGTAATCACTAAATTCTGTAAGAAATGGGAATAAGAATAAATATTCCAAAATAAAAAATTATAGTATTTTTAAGAATGGAAACAAGTTACGCAATAATGAGAAATGGTATTTGGAAGGGGCAGAAATTGAGGTATTTAATAAATTTGACTATATGGGTATTAGGCTTAGCAAGAATGGAGGGTGGAAGGAACAAAAAAGAAAAGTTCTAGGAAAAGGTAAGGCTAAAAGAAAATGGTTGAAGAAAATAGGTAAAAATAAGGAACCAAAGCAAGTAGATGTATAATTTAAGCTGAGTTTTGATTGAGTTAACTTTTACATGTATGTTGCCTGATAGTTGAGAAACCGCAAGGTTGAAACTATTTGAGCCACTTGGTTATATGCAACTCTGAAAGATTTACTAAAGTGAATATGGTTTTATTTGCTTGTGTGACCAAATGATTATAAAATTGTACTGTGAAAGCTGTATTATTAAGTGGAAATAAAATTCAATTCAACTAAATGAGTTATTTAAATAAAAATCAGAATAATGTAACAAATACTCTCTTGAGAATGATAGGATTAAAACCATTATTTTTTTTTTAAGGTTAGTTCCTCTGTTGAAAGACTCTTACCAGCATTGCAACAGGTTATAAATAACTTTAGAGAACATCTTTTCTGGTGAAATTTATTTGTGCATTCCTTCTTTACCTCTTTACCTGATTTATGTCATCTTTTGTCTAAATTGTCCTAGGCAATGATAGTAAATACATCCTGAAAGTGGATTTCTAATTATAAAACAAATATTTTTAATGTCATTTTTCATTTTTATGTCCATTTGTAGAGAGTTATTGGTAAATTTTGCTGCATATTACTTAATTTTTTTAGATTAAATTTTATAGCACTGTTGCCTTCCTCATTTAAGCAAGGAAAATGGAATTTATAATTGGGACATGCCTTAACCCTGAAATAACTACAGTATTAAGAAATGGGTTGAGTCTTACATGTTATATTCATATCTTTACCTAGGAGCCTGCCAGGAAATGATATTTTAACACTCAGTCACACATTTCGAGAATTAAAGAGTAAGATGTGACACTATGGGGAACTAGAGCCTCCCATTTCTTGAGTTTGATTTAGCTTGCTGCTTTGTTTATCTGCCAATGTAAATGTTATGCTAGAGATAGCTATAATTTACTGCATCTCAGGACAGCTTTTATTTTTACATTCTCCTCTTACAGGCAAAAAGCAAAAAGGAAAACAGTTCCTTTGACAGCTTGCAAACAGTTTTTAAACATTTTGGTGCAGAATGGTCTATTTTAGCTGCAGCTTTGTTGTGCTCTAAAAATGCCAAGAGCAATAAATTACAATTAAAGTCCACATTATTCTTAATTCATAAGTAACCAAATACTATTAATCAAAAGCAGTACCATGTAAACAGTATCATTTGAACCATATATCTGAATTTGGCAAAAATGTATCCGAGACTGATGCTTCAATATTACTGTATAAGATCTGTGAAATTAAAGTAGCAGCAGAGAAGAGATTAACAATATAAATGTACATTAAATGTGACATATATATAAAAGCTCTAAAGAATGATGCCAAAATAGAAATATCAGCAGCGTTACTGCTAACACCAACTGCAACAATTTAACAGTAAATCTGCAGAATTTTTCAAAGAATTGTGCAAAGTTCTAGTTTTAGTGATTAATCCTCTCGGGCAACTAAGTAATGCAAAAATGGACTTCCTACAATACCATACTGGCTGATCAATTTCCAAAGAGGTGACTTTACGAACAGCACATCATAAGAAGAATTAGACAAAAGGTCAAAGGTAAAAATATTTTTGTTTCTACTGATGAAATCAACATGAACTGCTCCTTACTCAACATCATTGTGGGGAGTATGGAAATCAACAGTCCACGTCCAATATTTCTGGTGATCACTAAAAGTTTTGGAAGCATTAAGTCTTCAACAATGCGTCGACTGTTAGACTGCTCCATGTATCTGCTGTGGATCAAGAGAATTCGACATGATGTTTTATTGTTTTGTCACTGCAGCACACTCCTCATCCAACATCATAGTGGGAGTATGGAAATCAAGAGTGTAGCCAAATATTTCTGGTGACCGTCAAAGTTTTAGAAGCAGTTAATATTCAACAATGGGTGGAATGTGCTCCATGTATCTGCTGCAGCAGGGAATTAAACAGATAATGTTCTACTGTTTGTCACTGCATGAATGTATATGATAAAAGCGGCAAAGGCTATTACAGGTTTTTATTCAGATTATTTAAATGTCTCCCTCTGGAGCAATACTTAACATTCAATCACACAATAATATATTTTTTCCCGCTCACCCTAAAAAGGAGCACGGCAGATAACTTTAGACATAGACGAATTTAGGCATCATTTAAATCATTAATTTGTACAATTCATTCATCATCTCACAGATCTTGGAAGTTGGCATGGGATGTTATAATTATGACAATATGCTCAATCACATGTCATTCTCTATAATGTTACGAAGAATGTTAAGTTTCCTTTCTTTCCGCTCCTTCTTCTTTTTTAAAATCTGTTATTAATCTAACCTAATCTTTACTTACCACAATCTTTTTCTGCAATACAGGCTTTACCTGATAATAGTTACAGCTTCAGTCATACCTTTCCACTTGTAGGTGGTTCCTGAATATAAATACTGCTCATTTTTCTATAGTAGTATCACATTTAATTTGTTAGCAGTCAATGAATATCTTGTTACAATTTCATGGGCAATGCATAATCCTTGAAACAGAAAATGTTTCTAATATGTAAATGTAATATGTATATTATTTCTGAAGCTTCTAAGATGGCAATATAAAATATATTTGTATAATTTAACCTATTCATATGATACTAGTTATAAGAAATCACCGAAATAGGTACTAAAATATGTATAAAACAGTTAACAAAATAGTATAGAGGTAAATTTTAAAGTATTTGTTGGCTGCATTGATTTAGAACATTCCAAGTAGTATCAAAAGGTAGCGGTAGTTCTGACGAACACTTTGGAAAGGGGCAGTTGTCAAGTCTATGGTGACTTCGCGAAACCGGGGATTGCGAATTTATAGACCAAACACTTTAATTAACTTTCCATAGCGGAATGACAGATAGAAGCTCGTTGCTTACTCAGTTCAAAGATGTTACTGGGGTGGATGAGGAAAGAGCTAGATTTTATCTTGAATCAGCTGCGTGGCAATTAGAAGTAAGTATTGAAAGTCGAAAGTCATATTTTTATACGTCTTGTTTTAGCATTAGATGTATGACATTTACAGTATGAGAATACACTTGGCCAATTCCATTCTTCATTTGCTATAATATAAGAGGTATGGCCGTATTACTAACATAACCTAAACGTCTCTGACTTCGCATATTTAACGCAAGGTGCCATTTGCAAAACCCAAAGTAGTTCTCTCATATTTGGCCGATATTAAGGAATTTATGACTATCTAAATGTAATGGATTAAAAAACTTACAGTAAATTCCACGGGCATCAGTTTATTAAAATATTATTCCGTTTGGAAAACACAAAATTTAACCTAATAAACATAAGTCGGTAGCCAACTTTTCTGCTTGACGCTTCTAATCTTGTAGTTTCACAGATCAATTGTCTCTTTTCCGTCACATTTATTACTTTTTCTATTAGCTACAACTTTTCACGGTTTTCCATATAAAAATTGGATACATTTTGCTTACTATTTTTATTTGTTGCTCTCAGCCACTTTCAATGCAGTGTGTTTATCAATATTTTCACAAAACCTGCCATCTGCTTTTTACAATATCTCCTAAACTTATATAAATACCAGGATAAATTATTTTTTTTAAATGAAAATGTTAATTAAATTCAATTTTACGAAATAGGTATGTTTACAGTAAATGCAAAAAGTAATTTGTAGAGATTAATAATGTACTTTTTTTAATTAATTGATGCAGTTTGCCAAGATTTTTAAATGAGCCTTTAAATATATGTTGCATCTTTAGTTAATTTTGAAGTATGAGCACAGGTAATATTACAGTATTGCTACATTGGGCTTGTTAACATAGCTGCTAACTAAAATATCAAGTGCTACTATATTTTGCACCAAGAATCATCCTTCTAATATTCATCATATGAGAGTTACAGACCTCTGAAACATAGACTTTTTTGGGAGAAGTAGGCAATATGATATGCATGTATCTTCATTCTGGAAGAAATCCAAAATAATGTTATAGAGATATAATAATAGAGGTTTCTGTTTACTAAAATTGGTAAAATCTGGATTAATGAGAATACAAAAGGTCTGTTACATAGAAATATACAGAAATATTACTCCACGAGTTCTGACAAGACTATAAAGCTCCCTTTGCTTATTACAATTATGTTAATATCTCAAAATAGTCAATTTTGGACTTCTGCCAGAATGACACAATATGTATATGTGTGTTTTATCTGTATATGCGGAAATTCCATATCTGCTGAAGACTGCCATATAAGTCATTCAGATCTCAGTGCCTTGCAGTTGATGTAAGTATGATGAATAAATAAGTAGAAATGACAGTTAGACCATTTGATTTTTTAAAAATATTAAAAGATGCAGCATTTAAAGCCATATAGCACATATCACTGTGCTATCTCACAAATTAGATCAGAATTGTACTAGACATTTCATGTGGTTTTAGGGTTGGTGATATTGCAGCTGTCATAATTTGACTGTTTTAAGGATTTGGGTGATAGTTTTTTTTGCTAATATTAGCACTTGTATTCTTGCATCTTTTCTGAACATTATTGAAGGCTATTTTAAGTAATATCTTAGTATAAGTAAGAATAAAAATAATGTTTAATATGGTAAATTCAACAGGATGGGGATGCTAGGTTTTTAATTTTGTGTAAAACATTTCCCCCTGCCCATCTTATATTATACTTTTTCTTGTAATAAAGTTCAAATGAATAGCTCTTGATATAAACAGTATGATTTAACTGGCATAATGTAAAAATATTACAGTTGAATTTCCATTTTTAATAGGTTGCTCTTGCAAGCTTTTATGAAAATGATAACGAGGGAGGAAATCAGTCTATTGAACCAGAGGTAGTGGAGCAGTCACCCCCCAGGCCTTCAGAACCGGAGCCTAAATCTAAATCAGCTCCTGGCTCTGTATATTCTTCAAGGTCAGTTTTCTATTATTAGTGTTTGTCACATGCAAATGTGTATGATAAATAAATTAATTCACTTTATTCATTAGTATAATTATTCTATGATTAAAAAATATTGCACTCAAAGTAACACCATTTACAGCGTACCAAATAAAAAAGGTACAAGAAGTGCAAACTTAACTACCTCAACTGTGAATAGGATGAGATTATTTTGTAATGCTTCATATATTATATATAAGAGATAGCTAATTAGCAACAAAACAAGGAGGAGGATGTACTTCTTCATTGTTAATTTGTTTATCGTTTATTCATGTGTTACATTTCAAAGCTCACTTGCTAACATCACAAATCATATTGAGCTTTACATATTTTTAATATGACATGAAAATTTATAGAACTTCTCCAAAAATACTGGACAGTTTTTGGAACTGTATGCAAAACAAAATGAAAAATTGGGTCAAATAGTTTTAAACTGTTTTTGCCTTTAATGACTGCTTGAAGGTATATAGGGTTCCCTGTTACTTCTAATCCTTAAGTAAACTAACCTGAATGTATCATTCTGCAGGGCATGATTTTGATTGGTTAAGTAGCATTATTAGTCCCACAAACAGTTAATGCAATATACTTAATTTTCTGCTGTAGGTATTTTTCATAAAGTGGTATTAAAATGTTCAGCATGATAACCTGGATTGTGTTTTACAATACTAGCTGAACCAGCACATGTTTAATCCTTGGCTCCTCTTTTCATTGAAACTGATTGCACATATACTTACAGAGAGAAACGCATACATAAATTAACTATTAAAATTGCATAATAAAGTATTTATAATGATTGGTTTATCTCAAGATTATTACAGTATTCATTAATATGGTTTTCTTGATGAACACTGGTTCTTATTGAAGTCTAAACTGTAATTTCCTTAGGGATTATTGTACGTAACATCAGGGATTATCCTGGAGGCAATGAGAAAAGAACTGCACCACATGGTTATGCTTACGTTAGGATAGAAGTAACAGTGAACGAATAATAGTTATGTTCTTAGAAAATAGTTGTGTTGATGCAGTAATTTGCAATGTTTGTGTATATTAATGAGGCATTATTTCTGTGGCTGTACTTACAATATATTTACTATAAATGAGATGTACTTTTCGTTGCCCCATAGATTTAGAACATTAGCAAGTTTAAATCAAAATGATGCAAGCTCTGATGAAGAAGAAGGACAGGCATTTTATGCAGGAGGTTCAGAGCATAGTGGTCAACAAGTTTTGGGACCTGGAAAAAAGAAGAAGAAAGATATTGTTGCTGAAATGTTTAAATCTGTCCAGGAGTGAGTATATATTAAAATTTGCCACGACGAGAAAAAGTACATTTGGTATGCGTAATTGTAACATTGTGAAGTGGATGTCATTAGAAAAATAAACGAGAGCAAAGCTGTAAACAACAAGAAGAAAGTTGTAATCAAACCCATTCCCCACCCACTCCCCCCCCCAAAAAAAACTATAGCAATGACCATACTTGAGAGACTGAAAACACTATTAATATAAATTAACCATTGTTTACCCTATTTACACAAAGAGAAAATATAACTTTGATTCTAGAGAAAAAAAAGGGCTAAATAAACATCTATTAGCTGAAATTCCGGTGAAACCATAATTTTCAATAGTAGTAAGTTCCAACCAATTTCTAATTTTGGCAAAGTTAACATTAATCATCCTTCATCTGGCACAATAAATCTTCAGGCTCTGGTTCCTGATACTGTTTATATAATGTATAATTTCTGATGAACTCATTGCTGCTTCTTTTTTTTTTAACTGCCAAGGGTGGCCGAGGTCGTTAAGGTGCAGACTTGTGAGCGGGAGGCGTGGGGTTCGAATCTTGCCAGGACCGTCCTTCCTGATTGAGGTTTTATTCAGGTTTCCCTCAGTCCTCATAAATGGCAAATGCTGGAGGTACCCTAAACTTAGGCCTGGAATGTTTCCTTTTAAAAAATCCTTTCCCAATATACCATTTCATTTCATGTGTCATCAGTGTCCGTCACCTATGGTGGCTCAGTAGTAAAAACGGGTGTTAAACACTATTCAACCAATCATTATTATTTAAAATGTGACTTCAACATTGCTAATATGCTAATATGTGACATTATAGAGCCTAACTTTTCCTGCTTATGGTATAAACTCAACTGTGTAGAAGCTTTTTACAGTTGGGGAGTATAGGTATGGAAGGAATAGAATGAGCTGCTATAGACGCTGAAACATACAGAGTTAGCACATGGCACAGCAGAAGCATTTTAAAGTAGCATAATTTAAAATGCTGTGCCAGACCCTTAGTTCAAACTATGGAACCAGAAATGTTGTTATTTTTTATGCCATTTTGAAAAATGTATAAGTTGAACTTTAAATGCTCAGATAACCTATCATTTTCCCACTCAAAATATTGTGCAATTATATAACATAAAAATATTGTTTTAACAAATAAAGTTTTCAAAATAAGGAAGTAGTGTTGTTTAAAACAGTTTTGTATGTTTCTTTCTGAATCACTAACATTTTAATTTCATTTAGGCATGGTGCTGAGGTAGTGGACCCCAGAAATCCATCACAAAGCAATCGCGCAAGTTCATTTACTGGAACAGGATATCGACTAGGTCAGGCAAATAGTGAATCTGAAGGTGAGCAACATTCCGAGTATTTTCTTCATGTAGAAAAGTTAATAATAAAGTTGCAGTATCAGAAAAAAATGTCAGTATTTATTAGTAATTTACATTAATAAAAATTAATGAATTCTCTTTATCCAAAGGCTTTTAGTGTCTGTCTGTATGTACGTATGTATATTACTAGAGAAGCAGAAATTGTGTTCTTGCCTTAGAAGAACTCATGTAGTTCGAAATATGGTGATACAATCTGTGATTTTCGAAGTGTTTTATCCTTTTTCTGCTTCTCTAGTTATTGTTGTTTTTGGTTACATTGTGTATTGTGTTACATTATTTTTCATTTTGAATAGAACTGAATTTATTTCCAATTAATAATACAGCAAGCTTCCACAGTACTCTTTTACAATCGCTGAGACATACAAGAAAATACAACCATAGTCACTCTAGTAAATCTTCCCGAGTTGCTGCAATTCGTTTATAAACTTGTTGCTAACTACTATCCCATTCAATTTTTACCATAATGCCTTACAGTTAATTGTATCAAACACCTTTTCAAAATCAACAAAAAACATGTATAGTCTTCCTCTTTTTTAACCTAGATATTTCTATACCATTTTATTTATAATGAAAACATTGTCCACTGTTCTCTTGTTTTTCCTGAAGCCTGCTTGTTCTGCTCAATTTTGAAGCCTTTCTGCCATAATGCCGGTATATAGCTTATCTAATATTGATAATAGACTAATTCCTCTATAATTAGCTGGTTTGTTTATATCCCCTTTTTCATTAAATATAGGTACTATAATTGCTATTCCCCAACCTTTAGGAACTTTAGTCTCTTCATATATTGAATCAAATATCTGTGCTTGTAATACACCTCTCTTTTCATCCTGACCACATGCCCTCCAGAATTCCGCCAGAATCCCATCAATCCCACAAGCTTTATTTCTTTTTATCTGCTCCTTTACTTCGTTTGTATCAATCTGTCTGTCTATCCAGGTAATCTACACTTAATGTATTTTTCACTGTCCAATATCTCCTGTGGAATATCTCCTCTATCTCTTAACAGATTTTAAAAGTATAAACACCATTTCTCAGCATTGATATTATTTTCATTTACTCTCCTTTGATATAATCTCTTAACTATCATCCACATTGTTTTATTGTCATTTGTCAACCATGCCTTCTGTTCTTCTAACTAATATTTTGATCCCATATTTTCTTTTTTGCCTGGATGAGGGATTTCCCTGCCTTTCAATCATAAAGTTCTCTCTTTCTGCATGCCTGTTTGTCTCCATTTTCTCAACTCTCTTTCAACTCTCCTTTTACCAATTCCAGATTCTATTTTTCTTTTATATTATATATATTAGAAAATTGAGTTAAAGTGTTAAAAAATGTATTGCATGCATAGTTGTAGGGCCAGTTACTTCATCAAGACGTGATTCTCACATAGAAGTGGTGCTGAAGTTATGGAGAGAAGGTTTCAGTGTTAATGATGGTCCTCTGAGGGAATATTCTGATCCAGATGAGAGGGAATTCCTTGAATCCGTTCGCCGAGGGTAAGTGCTGCTTTAAAAATTATTTGATTGTTTTGACTTTGGGCAATATAGCAGAGGCTATTTGTGATATCACTAATCACCTATTATAAGTTTTTTACCTTCTTCAATTGTATTTCTTTTTATTCAAATCTCTCATGCTGATTTTGTTCTTCCAGCAATTATGACAAAATATTTCAGCATGTTTTAGAGTTGTTATTATCAGAATGACCATGTGCATACATTGTCTGTAAACACCCATGGAACAATATAGATTTAAGGGATTTTCGTATTGAAATACAGTGTAATATAACAATCTGTAATCTGCTGGTTTTTGCAAAATGTATTTTAAATCTCTTTTGATAGCGGGAATGTTTTCACGGCACATTTTCACAGCTTATCTTTTAAAAAAATCGTGAACATGTAATAATATTTGAATTAAAAGGAACATACGAGCAACCACAATATTGAACATTTTATAAACTTGTATTTTGAGTTTATGCCTAATATATTTTTCTTGTAAAAATTGCTGCTCTTATTACTTAGTGACATGTGTAATTCTAGAGAAAGTATTCATTTACAAAATAGTTTATAGTCAGTTATCAAAGTACCTATTTTAAGCATCAATTATCCATGCTGTATTTGAAAATGCAGTTTATTATATTTTCAAACGTTGTTGGTGACTAATTTATTAAAGGTTAAAATTATGCTCATATGCCTTTAAAAAATACATATACCATATTTAAGATCATTGTGTGACTGAGTCAAACTAACACTCATTTTCTCCACTTTTTTAAATATGTAGGAACGGTTTCACGAACCCTTCATTTGCATTGTCAGCCCCTTGTGATTGGCTTCAATATGCAATGTTCGAATTAACCATTTTTGGTAATACCATATTTACTTGTGAATAGAATCACCTGTTTGTTGTACTTTTCTCATCACAATATTTGGATTTGTTAAGAGAGCATCTCTCATGAAAAGTTATGGCAAGGGTAGGAAATTTTATGACCACTTATTTTGTTTGGAATGTTTTAGGTTAATTTCATTTTAAAATATATCTACATATAACACCACATAAACATCTCACTCCAGTGATGTGAAGAACAGAAATATTTTGCAGCTGCTGGCTGTCAAAGAATGCATCAATCACTCATTTTAAATAGCCTACTAATTCACTGATGCCACATACTTCTATTTTAGTGCTTTATAGCAATGAACAGTGCTATTGTCTTATCACAATTATTTGCAGTCATTGGTGAATGGATGGCTAGAAGAAAATAGCACTATGTAATCTTGTATTAGAATGTTCATGTCCTGTGATCAGAATTTTCCAAGAATTTGATATTTTTTTCCTCCCAACAATTAAATACATAGGGATCTAGTATCAATGAAAAAAAATGGTTTTTAAAATTTATGAACAAAATTTTCGGTATTGCTGATTTAGAATGGTATCCTGTTTACAAGAAAATACAATATTATAGCAATGTATAGGTTCTGTCACTCTTACAGGAAGCATAGGGTCTTAATGAAAGTATGCTGCCAAACTCATTTCCTACCAAGATTTTAATTTCATTCCAACTTTTCCGTTATTGCCTTGCTTCAGTTTTTACAGTAGTTTACCATATGATTCTGGGTCTTCTTCTCTAGCATGTTTGTTCCGGAGGATTCCATTCTAAAGCCTTTCTTCTTCTTCTTCTTCTTCTTCTTCTTCTTCTTCTTCTTCTTCTTCTTCTCCTTCTCCTTCTCCTTCTCCTTCTCCTTCTCCTCCTCCTCCTCCTCCTCCTCCTCCTCCTCCTCCTCCTCCTCCTTCTAAACAAATTTACAATTCATCACCTATACTTCAGTCATTTTACCTTTTTGTTGCAACGATGATTATTTTCAACCAATCATAAGGATATTGGAACATTATACTTTCTTCTTCTTCTTCCTCCTCCTCCTCCTCCTCCTCCTCCTCCTCCTCCTCCTTCCAGGAGACCCATAGGTTGAGAAACACTGTTCTAGCTTCCTGTTCGATCTTTACTGTATACCTCTATGCTTCTGACTACATGCATTATATCTTCCAAAACTGTGATAAACAATAGTGATGACAGCAGACAGTCTTGTCTTACTCCATACAAGGAAGGAAAATAAATTTTCTTAATAATGTTAATTATTTTCTTGGTATTCCAATTTATTATAATTTATTCAATCTACTTACTGAATCAAATGCCAAATTAAGAGGACTGTTCTATTCTGATTGGTCCCTAATTACTCTAACTGTATTAATAAGATCTGTGCAATTCCTTTATGCCCTAAAACTGAATGGTCTTTCGCTTAATTTCTTTGATACAGTTTATTTTTTATTTTTTTGGCCACTTTTGTATCCTTGCAAATATGAAAGTAATCTATCTAAAATTGTCTTGTTGCAGCGAGATTCCTATGGAGTTAGTGCATGAAGCTCGAGGCAGCGAGGTGCATCTAAACATGGAGGATCATCGACATGAAGAGTTTATTAGTATGAAGTCTAAAGTGAAGGCCTTCTCAGGGAAAGGGCATGTCTTGGGAAGGTAAATTATTGCTTCAGACTTTTTTCCAAGTAACAGTCATATAAGACACAAAGAGTGAATGATATAACCTAAACTATAGCAAAGAGTACTCACTGAGGAAAATTGGGTTGATTTTTCTTTCAATTGGAAAATTTCCTTTAAAAATTTCTTCTGCATCTCTCACAATAAAAGAGTATGTTCACATGTTCGGTTCAAAAGGCTATTAGGTTGAAACTATAAAATTACGGTGAAGCAAGAATCATCATATCTAGAGGAACTGAATACAAACGCACACTACAATATAGGAATGGTTTCTTAACAGAGAACTGTTGCTGATTAGCTTACTTTCATCAGCAGATGCCAAAAATGCTGGGAAATTGAGTAGAACTTATTTCAGGATTTAGCCCCTAGAGTGCAAATGTTATGCTTCAACTATGTACTAAAATAATATTACTAAATCTGGAACTTATAATCCTGGTGCATACTAATATCTTAGGGTAAGCAAAAGAAAACTATGGGTGAGATAAGTGGTCTACAACAGGAGCATTTCTGGCATGTTAAAATTTGGGAAAGGGCCTATTGACCAAAATGAAAGAAAATCTGAAGAAATATATTATGTTTGTTTCAAAAATATCACAGTAAGTATAGCATTCCCCCTGCCAGAGATGCCCATTTTCTAAAATAACCTTTAGCTCATTCATCTGGTGCCCGCATGTGCTTCAAGGAGCATGCCATGACTTTGATAACAGTAAATTCTTAGCTTCCTTTTTGTGACGAGAGTTCATTTGTGGCATTGTTTGTTATCAATCTTGTGTATCTTTATTTCTATTCATGCTTACCCTCCACTGCAAACATGTCACTACAATATGTCTTTTATCTTTGAGAACTCTTTTTATTGATGCTTTGCTGCTTCACACATGCTTCTGGGAACGATGGATTGTTTCACTGTATTTTATTTTGCATATCACTGACAAATACATATGTAAATTGGAATTAACATAACAGGAAAACTCAAACAGCTAAATCTTATAGTATTACAGAACAAACATCATAAACTTTTAAATAAAAATTTTCAATTATTAACAACCAATTTTAATTCAGTTTAAGATGAAATAATAAATGCATTCTGATCGTTTTAGCCCATCTCCTGCAGCAGTTGGCACTACCAAGCCATTGGATGAAAAAGATCGTGTAGCCAATGAGGAACAAGCCAAAACTGTGCTAGCTGTAGACAGTTCACTTCCAACAACTACTGTGCAAATTAGGCTAGCAGATGGTACCAGGCTAGTGGGACAATTCAACAATTCACACACTATTGGTGATATTCGGCGCTTTATCACTGTGTATCCTTTATTGAGCACAACAGACATCATTTCCCCCTTAACATAGATATTGTTTGTTCATTGCAGCAATTTTTTATTTCTCACTGTGTGCATCTCTTTGGTTCAGTAATTAAGTTCTGGCTATCAAGAATAGAACCCATTCCACTTACAGCTGAGACAACTAAATGGATCAATTGGTACTGGAATGATATAGAAGAAGAAAGTAGTGGATCTAAAGCATTATCAGCTGAAAATGGTAGATGACAAAACCATTTCCTAATATATTAGGGTGCAGATGTAATATGTTTATTAATTTAATCATTATTGGTTAACATTAATAATAAAATTTTGTCATTGCCTCTTCTATATCTTGCTCATTGCTAAATGTTTTTGGACATATTGATTTCAACTAGTGGTTTATTACTCTGTTAAAAAGCAATTTTTATAGCCAGGGCTATTTTGTCCCTTAAACAATACCATTTTTAAAATAAAAGTAAATTTTACCATTTGTTCAATATCCTTAACTCTGAATCAGAGCTCGGCCACAATATGAGCATCAGACATTTACACTTCTCACCACTTTTCCCAGCAAAGAACTCACGGAGAGCAATCAAACTATTGAAGAAGCAGGGATTCGCAACGCAGCTTTGTTACAGAGGCTTACCTAGACTTAAACTTCCAAAAGAACTTATTTTTGCACTGTTTTTTGTTCTGTTACAAAAAGATAACAAATAAATAACAATGTTATTCTTTCACATATTGGCATTCATTTTGAACTGCCTGTTAATTATTTATAGGGTTGCTCTATTTGCAAAAGTTATGTTTATTCATAGTGCATTGCAAATTTAATGAAAGTGGCATTTAAAATCACTAAACACCACTTTCATGTTATAGCAACCTCATCTTTGGAGGATACATTTGCTTAAGCAGTATATATCTTGGGTTTATGCTTAAAATGAGTATGTTTTAAGAGCGACAAAATGAAAAGTTGTGGTCAATTAAAATTTTTAAGAAAATTACAGAGGAATTCTGGTTTTCACAACTCAAGATAGTATAGAAATTAGCTGTTAATTATGCATTCTAACTTATTTGGTTCCTTTTTTAAAAGAAGTGTAATCAGACTGTGTCAATTGCTCATGGATTAATAAAACTGTTGTCAGCAAATTTTCTCACAGCATTTTTAATTCTAGTGAAGGCAGTAAAGAAAAGAAACCATAAGAGGTACAGAAAGAACCAGAAATAAGGAAAATACACTAATGGGTAGTACTGTAAAAGGTTTCATTATTTGTGGAAAGCTAACATGTGTCAACATTTATAGTCATAAGTAGACATATGGAAGATGTAAAGGAAACATAGCTTCCATCTCCAATATTACAATAAAGCTTTCTACAACATTGCTGTCTTTTTCTTTACTTTCAATTAGGTGCTCTAAATTTAATTTAAATTTATCCATGTAAGTTTTTAGTTCATTATTCTTTAGTTCCCTCTATTTACTTTCAGAATTATATTTAAAACACATAAAGGCATAATTAAGATCATTGTATGATTAAGTCTAACTACACACTCTTATTGGCTCCACTTACTTGTTTAAATGTAGAGCATGTTTTGCAGACCATTGTCTGGATCCCCAGCTAACCATTGACTGTTGGATAATTCATGATGCTTTGGGGATGTACATTCTGCTCTAGTGGAGCTATGATAAGTTAAAAGTTTCAACATAAAGGCGTATTTGTTGGATAACAGGTATTACATGGCACATTTGGGCGGACACCTGGCTGTTGTGTTTGCAGGTGCAGCAAAATGCATGTACATTTTGTTTGTAAAACATACTGGACCTAGTAGATCAATAAATAGAAAAATAAATATAAATTATATAGTAGTATTATTTTATGCAATACATCTTATGTGCTTATGGATAATACTTTCTATCAAATCATGGTTCTCTCTATGCATTATGTGAACTGATATTGCCTTAGGTATGAAATTGTTATGGTAGCTGTGACAGGTAAGTCATTTTGTGTGTGTGTGTGTGTGTGTGTTGTAGTATTAGCCATGTGCTTTAATCTTTTAATGGATTTTTATGCATAGTACTCATATCTATTCTATATACATAATTAATTTTTTTAAATGGCCCCCATTTTGCACTCACACACGACAAAGCCTATTCGGCCATTTATCAATGGCAACATTCATTATTTCCATGGGGAAATCGGGCACAGTTGCCTTCAAATCATTTGAAGCTTTCAAGCTCCCCCTTTCATTGAAGCCTATCCTAGTGATGACTATACATGCCTCGTAGACCCTAGGGTCAATGGATATTTAGGGCATAAAAATTTTAATTATGGCTTCATTCAGTGGTCCCGCCATACATTTATAGCACATAAAAGAAAGAAAAAGAAGAGGTCTCCAAGCAAAATTTAATGGCCGTTTCATGCCCTGATTTGAATTTGATGTATGACCAAAGCTGTTAAAGAGCATCCATAAATAAACATAACTAACTCATTAAATGATCACAGCTTTTAGTCAAACATGTTGGGGTCAGGATTGCTGGAAGGTTAATCTAGAAAGCACTAAAATTGAGAACATTTCTCTAAGTCGGGTCTGGGTGGTGAATCCTACAGGAATCTCCGTCTATTGAACAAAGTGGTGCTCAGATCTTTCACCACAGGTTCAAGGAGAGGGATTTCATACACATTGTCTTTATCCCTTTTTG
This sequence comes from Metallyticus violacea, assembly GCA_030762175.1. Taxonomy (NCBI): domain Eukaryota; kingdom Metazoa; phylum Arthropoda; class Insecta; order Mantodea; family Metallyticidae; genus Metallyticus; species Metallyticus violacea. Next base: position 50,250,463 of record CM060830.1, read on the forward strand.
GAAGAAATTCAACTAGTGACACCATCACAGCTAACTCTCCAACCATGGATGGTGGCCTCTCTAGATCTTTAAGACCTTCTCATTAAGTTTCTTTGGAAGTCAAAGCTTACACCCTGTTGTTTTGACAGTTGTAAGCTCCTTTCAGCAGTGAATTTTTTTCATCTTAGGCCTTTCCATTTGTCAGCAGTTGCCCCTTCCAGGTCCTGATGAACTATTCTAATTTAAATACACTTAGTATCAACAGATATCAGAAGGATAAGTGGTCAGCCAGTCACTTCAAGTGCCATCTAGTGCATTGCTAAGGTATTACTTGGACAGATTTTTTCATTTGTAAAAGGAATTTTTCAGTGTCTGTTGTTAGCATAATGCCTGATTAGTCATGTTGATTTCAGCTTTCTTTGGTTTTTAAGGCTTGAAATTTAAAAAATGTCCAATACTTTGACAAAGAGCTTTCTGTCCAAGATCTGCTCTCACAAATCTGGAAATTGGTCTCCTTAAGATCTTTTATGGGCAGTGATTTTTTGCTTCCATACTCGAGTATTCCAAATATGACCCATCACCAAGTGATTCTAAATTGCAGAACTTCCTGCTGATATTCAGTTTCTTTAAGATGAGGAAAATCTCTGCTGCAGTTGAGCTCAATAATGACTTCAGTAATGGTTCTTAAAAAGTTTGTAATAGTATTTATGACAAGACCAGGTATATGTAATTAAAAAAAGCAATATGCTCAATTTTGAGGAGACCCTTAATTGAAAATTTAGGCCCAAATTAGGATTTTAATTAAGTGACTAATTCAAACTAAGGAAAGGTCTTGCCTACAAGCTATTGATAATGCAGACTTACATCTGTTTACTGCAACATGATTCTAGTAAGTAAATTTAAAATCATTTATGCTGTTTTAAGGCTATTACTGGAGCTTGGATTTTTATGCACTTAAGGTGAAAAAATTAGTAGTGTTAAAATTATTTTTATTATAACAATTGGAATGGAATCAAGATTGCAGAGTACGATGCAAAGCGTAAAACAAAATACATAATTTTGACAATAACTGCAGAAATAAAGGCAACACTAAAAATACTATTGGTTAAAAAAGAAAATATGAAGAGGAAGCCTCAAGAGTGGCAATTGTTACTGCATAAAAAGGAAGCATCATATTGCTACAATTAATGATTAGGATTATAGTAGATTTGCAAAGAAGAATGAGAAAAAGCAAAACCTCTCAGAAATGATAAAAAGCATCAGCATTACCAAACAGAAGAGTAATCTGAACAGGATTGTTGCCATAGATGAAACCTGGATATGTGAGATTTTTAACCTGAACTGAGGTCTGTTCTTTGAATGGAAACATCAAGCTCTCCTTGTCCAAAAGAATGTTACTGTTAACAATCTAGGAAAAGCTGATGATAATCATTACTTACCCAACATGCTTGCAGCTGATGTGGATATTTTGCATCTGAAGAATCAGTTTCAGGAATAAACAAAAGTCTGGTGGGCCCATATCAGACTGTATAATAGATGGGAGTACTTCTCAAAGTTCCTAGATGGAGCTTATATATATATATACAACAAAGTACATACTTGGTTTAAATTTGGCCATCGTCCGCTTGTGCAATCATACACTGCTCTCAGAGCCTTTTTCACTTTGTGAAGGCCCCCTGGAAGTCTAGTTCATAGATCCTGTTCTAGAAGAGTGGCAAGCACTTCTAAGATTCACACTGGATCTTTTTCACACGCACTTTTAAACATCTGCTTCATCTTCTGGAAGAGGAAGAAATCCAGATTACATAGATGGAGATGCTGACAGGTTTTAACACAGTGCTCTTTCTGTTCGAGGATCAGAGGCCTGGGCATTAACTTTGTAAGTGTGGTACATATTCACATCAGATAGGATTATTTGCACGATTTTGACGACACATTTAGGGTTCTTCAACTTTCTTCATACACAAGTTGTCTTAATTTTTTTTTCCATATTTTCGGGGTTAGTGCTCGTGAACAAATTGCTCTGACCTCTCGTCATCCAGCTAAATTCTGCTATTCTGATAGCATGTAACTCAAAACACCTTGCACAACTCTTTGCATCATTCCAAATTTGATGTTAGCTCTCTGCTCTAGTAGGCAGTTTATAATGAAATTGCAAATTTTCCCCTGCATGTGGTAATTAGAACTTGTATAACATAACTCCCTAAATTAACTGAATGACACCACTCATAATGACAAGCACGTCTGCAAGTGCAGCCTACTGGGCTTATGACAATCTCTGCATATGCATCCCATGGTCCAGGATGTTTTCATCCTGAATACAATCTTGAAGCTTTTTATAACACTTTGTATGGTCAGTTTGAGAAGTGTAAATTATATTTCCTATTAGTTAAATTAAATATTTTGTTTTCATCACTTCGCCATTACCCCAGCAATTCAAATTTTGCAAAAATTCCACCATTATCTGCTTAATATGATGGTTGTTTACAAATGATGTAGACTTGATCACGTATGCAAACCCTCGAAGTAGCAAGCGGGCAACAATTCAGTGGTCTTGAAAGAGTCGACCTTGAAGAGTAAATATTGATGTTGGAGGCCGGTAGATGTCAGGAATAGTGTAACTATTGTGCCATTTGACAGGCTACATGTCTGTTGTCAATGACAGATCATGGTGGGTGACTATCACGGGAAGATTGCACACTGTGTGATGACAATATTCAACTGGGCGACAGGATTGAGAAAGAGCAGTGGTCTGCCGTCCCATCTTCCAAACTCACGTGAACATTGTACGTGTTTCTGAGCTTATTGCTGAAAACAAGTACATCACTTTTAATGAGTTGTAGTGGGAAACTGGTCTCAATTGCAGCACGTTGCACAAATCATCCATGACGACCTGCAATTGTAAAAATCTGCTCAAATTGGATTCCACCATCTTTGACACCGGAACAAAACAAATCAGAGTGGTCTGGTGATCACAAGAAGGCGAGGGAGTTTGTTTATCTGCCTATGTGGGATACCCATGCTGCCCCATGACCTTTCAAACTCATATCTTGCACACCCACTGAACTTTCAACCATTAGCAAGAATCTAACAACACTTTTTATCGGCATAAACATAATGAGAGTAAAAATATTTACGTGGCACATTTCTCTTGTTTGCCTTCTTCTGATCACCAGATAGTAGATATGTGTCAAAAGCTCCTGGCTCTGCACGGTGCTGATTCTGATGGGTTGTTCGCGAGGTTGGAATCGGTTTCATCATTATACTCCGGAAACGAAGTAGCAATCAAAGAAATGGAAGCACAAGAGCAGTCTTGTATCAAATAAGTTCTTGTGCCTGGATCCTGTGAAAAGCAAATGGCAAAGGTCTTATGGGACGAAAATAGCATTCTGATGATGGATTGTCTCCCGCTGTAAACCACTATCAACAGCATTGTGTACTGTGCTATTAAAGAAATTGCATCGCTGGGTACAGCAATATCGCAAGGTGAAGTGAAACACTTACTTGGTAGCTTAAGTCACTGGGGTTCACGGTGTTGGCACATTCTCCGTACTCCTATGCCCTCTTCAGTGAAATGAAAAAATCTCTATTTGGTGTCACATTTCTGTACAATAACGCCCTGCAAGCAGCCCTCAGGGACTGGTGCAATGTGACCATACAAAAGCTACCGGAACGGTGACAATGATGCATAAGTGCGTGGAAAGGACTAAAGCCTAATCTGGAAAACTGGACCATCCTCGAACAGTAAATATCATTATATAATCTAAATAATTTGTAAACAACCCTCATACAAAGTCGACCCTCCTATATTGACTGATGGGAGGAATAAGAAATGCACGTTGAAATGTGATATGAGTAGTGCAGTAAAAATGTAAAAAGATAGTTACTCTGACGTCAATACTCGATCGATCAAGTACACATTTATGACAGTGGACGTAAACGAACATTGAAGAGAAATGAAATTGAAGAGAAGAATAATCGGAATCGTCATCTAATATTAAGGCATATGATTGTAAATATGCATAAAGCATAGAATTAATTAATAAGTGTAGCTTCTTTACTGGATACATGTTTAACTTATAATAACATCTAATCAAAAGTTCTGGTGTGAAGAATGAAAACATCCTTTGTAAAGAAATTATTTATATAATATTAATTGTAAATATAAACAAAAATTATGACCAATATGAGCTCATCAGCTTTAGGCATATAAGTAACATTAGCTTAACATAGTATATCAAGTAAACTGCTGGCAGTGCTCCATATTACTGTTTGTTCACTCTACTTTATTTATATGGCAAAGTCCAGGCAATAGGGATGTTTCTTCTACTTGCCCAGACATAAAAATATATCAGATATACAATAAACTGCAATATTACTTATGTTATTATTGCTTGAATTGCTAGACCTCTCAATGTAATGGAAATAAATTAAGTATATCCAGGGGCATAACTGATGGTCCCACAGAATCTGCAGTGTGGAGGAGGGGGCATCGATTTGGGGGTCATGAGAAATATTTTATTTCTGTACAATCTATTACAAAAATGTTAAATACAAGTTTAAATGTACACTTCAGTATAAATTATTATTCCACAAAGATTTAAGGATACGGAATAACACAAAAAGAATCTGTGAAAGGATCACTGAGGCCAATATTCAAAGTCAGTGACTTGTTTGGTTAATAAGTTTTACTTAATTAGGTTGTACTTGTTTGAATCTCACATTCATAGTCTGTCAAGTTGTACTTTATAAAGTTTAACTTAATAAAGCTTTACTTGTTCTACATAATAAAGTCGAACTTAACCACGTGAGAAATTGCAAGCTCAATGCCAAAACAATGTAATTAGGGAGTCATATTTCAGATTTTTTCACTTTTTTGTGTTTTAAAGTCATCTAGACAGATTTTGTTGGCATGTTATACAAATCCAGATGCTGCTACATTTTGTTAGAATGCAATTGAAAACAAGATTACTAAGACAGAGAAGAAGAGAAGTAAACATTTTACATCAATTGAAAGAGAAGTATTTAAAGAGATACTTCTCAAATATTGTGTGATAATAGAAAACAAGAAGACTGATGCTGTCTCTTCAAGACTGAAGAAGAAAGTTGGGTGAAAATTGTACAGGAGGTCGACTCATCCATACATGTTGCGCACCATGTAAGTAATTGTGTTACAATAATTTCTTGAATAAATGCTGTGTATTATTACACAACTTGAGAAATATAGCTTACTTATCATATTACATTTAATAGCTTATGTGTTATATTGTATTACAATTAAATAATATTTTAATTAAAATGTAAATTGGAACTTGCACAGTGAAGCTAATCATATACCTACATTGAACCTGCTTTTAATGACAATAACACTGCAGTAAAAAAAACTATACTTCTGTTTGAGAAAGCAATAATATATGGACTTATAATTATTGGTGCTATGTAACTGTAAATTCAGAATGAGAGTACAAGAGAGGAATCGGGTAGCACCTACTAAAATTTGAACCTTAGTTATGGCCTTTTTTCACTGCTAATGATAATTGCCTGGTGAACATTGATTCTGTGGCATAAAGAAAAATATGTGACTTTATTGGAAATCAGTTTTTGGCTATCACATCTAGTTTTTATGATATGTGCATATATATCTATGGTGCTAAATTCATTCCACTTATGCAGCTTACTGCTACGTTTCATTATGTTATTCTAAATCTGTTGTTGATTTTCTTCCTAATCAGCTCACTTACGTCCTCCCTTATCACCCAGATGTTTATGTTTATATTCCCAGCACCTATCAGTTTTATTCTATAGGTCAGGTCTGTCTTCTTGTGAGGTATTTATGTTTATATTTACAACTATAATAGATCTCAACTTTAGTTATCTTCTATATGTATAGTGCTAAAATAAAAGTTTGAGTATGACTTCTACATCAGGATTATGCAGGAGACAGTGTCTACAAAGTCCTTAGAAGTTTTGTTACATTTGTGGGTGTTACATGTTTGAAGGGAAGGTATGTAAAATAGACTCACAAACAAAGAAACTACATTGTTCATATTTCAAAGAGAAAATTGGTGATCAGGATAAATCATTTGCACTTCTTATTGCATGTAACAGTTGTGTTGAGGGATTACGTTATTGGTAGGAAGGAAAACGGAAGGCAATGCCATTTGCCAAACCAATGATATGGAGAGAGCAGCAGAATCACCATGATGATTGTTACTCATGCATGTGCAAAGTTGCTTGCTACAACAACAACAACAAAATAATAATTAAGGCAGAAATTAAATATCCAGATCTGAACTCAGCTACACGGTATTCCTCATGGACCCGAATTACCCATACCTACACCACCAGCAGACCTCAATTTTAGTGAATCTGAAAGCAACTCGTGACTTCTGACAATGAGTTGGTTTCTGATCCAGAAGAATTTGACAATTCATCATCACAGTTTAATCATTTTGAGTTAAATAATTTAGTGAGAGATCTAGGCCTCACAAAACAAAAAAGTGAATTACTGGGCTCAAGGCAATAGGAGAAGTTGTTGTTATAACCTGGCATTACATTTTCATGGTATAGGAATAGCGAAATACAGTTCCACAAGCACTACACAGAAGATCAACTTGTGTTTTGTGTGGATGTGTGCAATCTTATTCAACAATTGGGCAGGGAAGCATATGAGCCAAGTAACTGGCATCTTTTTATTGATTCTTCCAAATGAAGTCTTAAGGCAGTGTTACTTCATAATGGCAACAAGTTAGCTTCAATACTGCTTGCACATTCTATGAACCTAAGAGAGTCTTAGGAAACTCTGAACCGTATTCTTGAGAAAATGAAGTACCGTGACCATGAGTGGCAATTATGTGGTGACTTGTCTACTAGAACAACAGGGAGGATACACAAAATTCCCTTGTTTTCTTTGCAAATGAGATAGCCGGGTGAGGGACAAACATTGAGAAACTGACCAATGGCCTGAGAGGCAGCAACTGGAACCTAGATCAAAAAATGGTTACTTGAACAACAGGGAGGATACATAAAATTCCCTTGTTTTCTTTGCAAATGAGATAGCCGGTGTGGGACAAACATTGGTAAACTGACCAATGGCCTGAGAGGCAGCAACTGGAACCTGGATCAAAAAATGTTACTAATGTACCTCTTGTTGATTGTCAAAAAATTCTACTCCATTACACATAAAATTTGACATAATGAAACAATTCACGAAAGTATTTGACATAAGTTGCCCTTCTTCCAGTACTTATGCACAAAGTTTCCATCATTGTCACAGGCTAAAATCAGAGAGAGAGTATTTGTTGGACCAGAAATTGATGAAAGAAGTTAATTTTACCAGCTCTATGAATGAAATTGAAAAAGTTGTATGGAATGGATTCAGAGAGGTTAAGAAATTTCTGGGCAATGTGAAAGAACCTCAATACAAAGTAATTGTCAGAAATATACTGAAAAATTTCAGATGGTTGGCTGTAATATGAGATTGAAACTTCATTCCCTCAAGTCACATCTTGACTACTTGCCATTGAATTTAGGAGTCGTCAGGAAGAACAAGGTTAAAGGTTTCACCAGGACTTGAGGTGTTGAAAGACATTATCAGAGATGTAGGGACGTACATGTGATGGCCGATTACTGCTGGTGTCTTGCACGTGACGAACCTACTAGAGAACATTCGAGATATCACGTACACTGCAGTTCCATGGGATAAGGAAAAGGGATACACAAGATAACATACATTCTCAAATTCAGGTGCGCTTTCATGTTATTATTCTTCTTTATTTTCTTTAAAAGATGTATATGATTGTGTAATATTTTTGCAAATTTTACATTTACATTGAACATTGTCATATTGCCAAAAAAGACGTGCTACATAAAAATGGAATGTATTTTTGAATTCTGCACACCATAATTAGTAAAATTCACCAATTTTTAATTGTACCGCAGAAAAAAAGTTCTCATTTGTAACCCAAAAAATTAAAAATAAAAAAAATATTGTATTCAAGAACCAAAATTGTGAATTCCCACATGAATTTCATACTTCATGATGTGAAAATCTTATATACCTCATTGTGGTTATATTTTCAGGTAGTGTGATATAATAATGTGCCAAGAAAATAATATTAATTATAATATTTATTAGCAAATTTACATATCAATATATATATAATATATGCATACATAATATCCATAAACAAATTCAACCATGCAACAATTTATAGTCAAAATCGAAAATCTTAGTTATAAAACACTCAAGGTATATATATATATATAATGCTAAACTTAACAAATAAGCATAATAGAAATGAATTTGTGCATCATTTGATATCACATTGTGCTTGGGCGAATCATTTTAAGATTTGTGTGAAAGTTAGAATGAACCCTTATGAAATTCTACCTTTTGTTAATTACTATGGTTGCAAAACGTGTTTTTAAGATTTAGTTAGCTTTACTGCTCACATTTAATATAGGACTATTTTTAAGATCATCTCTGTCTTCAGTTATGCTCTTACTTATATGACACATTTAGAAAGGAACTTCTGCATTACAGTTCCTTCATTAATGTGTAACATTGTATGTGTTTCTGTATGCTGTGTTAGATTAAGTGTGAATACTAAAGTTTGATGTCAAATCAGTTGATACGGATTATAAGAAAATGTACTTTTAATATAGCCTTTAAACTTTTACACTTTTGGAAATTATAATTCACAAATGACTGTAAGGAAACAAAAAAAAGGGGGGGGAGTACCAAGGAGATTAATTCATATTATGAAATATGCAATTTGCTCAATTATGCACTGAGCAAAAACATGCATTAAAATTACAGAAAGTTTGTGAGTTACAGCACAGTTTATAATGTCCACAAAGATTACCAAGTATTATCTGAGATTAAATGTGATCTCTCAGTATACATTTTAACTCAGTAAACTGAAGGTTACAGCTTTACAATATAAACACTTCCATTCATGTGCATTCCAAAATTCCTCACTACCATAAGAAATGGCAAATCTCAACATTTAGAACACTAGTTCATGCAGGTCTTCCAACAAAATTGTTCCATCTCTATATAACAGTGTTAAAAACCAAACATTTTGTATGGGTTCACTCTTTCCATATACTTATAACAGATTTATTGTGATTTTGTTTTAAGGTTTTGCAGCAAGCAGTAATATCTTATTGAATAATATGCAATAATCATGTCATTCAGCACTGGAAATGTTCCTGATAGGAATCATTCAATATTAAGCATTTGATCACAGATTATTTACACACAATATATTAAAACTATTTAAAAATACTATAGCATATTTTAACTAACATTACTCTAAGTGCAAAATTAAATTTTCCACCTCTTAAACTTACATTTTAACAGCATGCTTTATGTTTACTTTCTTTTGTACTTATATATTTCCAAACAAAAGCAGAGCACCAAGGGAAACTGCACAAAGAAAGCAATTCAGAACAATAACTTTATAGGCAGCCCAAGCCTTAAATTGTACTTATTCTCATATAAGCTTTCCATAAAGTGAGCATTTCTCTCAAGTAAACTGAGAAAAATGTTACTGTCCTGGCTTTAAAGCATTTCATGAACCCTGGCAATCTTTGTTAATAAATGGGACAGTAATACAATGTAATGATTTGTGAATACACAAAAGCAATGGCACTTCATTCACAGGAATGTGAATGTGGAATTGGCTAGTGAAAATCTGTTATTTGAGTTTTACAATATTTTCATGCAACTGTGGCTTGACTGGGAACAGCAGATTTTACCTTTAGAAACTGATGAGAAAGTTTTTTATGAGGTAGACTACAACTTGTGATATTCATGAATTAAACAATAGAAAATTGTTTCTGGAATCCGAACAGAATAACAAAATATACCAGATAATTCAGCTATCCTTTACTTATGTTCTCATGCACAAACATTTCTATTTGCTTCTGTTATCTTAACTTTCATAATGTAAGCAGCCAATGTAAGCACAATTTAAATCAGAAATTCATAATAATTAAAGTGTAATTTGTAGGGAGAATGATGAAATCCATATTCAGTTCATACTACTGAATAAACATTAAAATATGGTTTATGTACACTGCATCCAAAAACAAGTATGAAATATAGTTAATATTACAAATGACGGCTTAAAATGAGAAAATGCGAATATGATGTCCTATAAAGTAGCTCAGCATGATTACAGTTATGCTAAGAGAACATATGGTTATGCAGAATGTTTATAGGGTGGCCTATAAAATACTGTAAAACCTCATTAATTTGGGCTCAGGATTGTCCAGTTTAATAAAAATAAAGTTACAGCATTAATCCTTTTCTTTGCTTTGTCTAAAGAAACAAAATCAATCCCATTTTAAATGTGTTGCTTGACCTCACTTAATTGTATTTTTGAGATTAGTATATCATCAAATTCATTATGAGAATTCATATTATTATTTACACAGTATACAACTTTCTCTAATGATGTGGTAGCCTGAAACATCATTTTCAGCTAGTCTTCTATATCTTCTAATGAAATGGAAATCTTACCAAATCAGCATTTCCTGAAAGTGTTGAATTCAATTTCATTACTGCCATACATAAATATTTTCTATGCACTGACAAGTGTAGAGCATAATAATATCATTCATTCCAGTTGCAACATTAAAGAAAACTGATCTCAGACTATATAATTTTAAATTCTGCAGCAATTTTTCTGCTCATTTATCTTCTCTGTCTAAAGGCTCCTCAACATCAAGCACATCACAGAAATCTCTTTGTAAAAAATCCCTTTACTATATAGATTACTCCTTGATGCATGGGATGTATTAGTAATGTGGAACTAATGAAAATTCCACCTATGCCTAGTTTGCCAAATGCTCACTGCTACTGCACTAACTTGAAAATGTTCTTAACACTTGTACACAGCATCATCCAGTTGTTGTTATGTGGCAGCAGCTTGATCTGAGAAATTTCTATGTTTATATTGCATTTTTAAACAAATTATAAAAGTAAAACTAAAAGTGTTAATTGGAACATTGCACAGTGAATCTAATCAAATATTAAGATCACTGTGTGATTTAGTTGGACTCTAGGGGCTGACAATGCGAATGAAGGGCTGGTGAAACCAGTCCTATATATTTAAAAAAGTGGAGCAAAAGAGTGTAAGTTTGACTCAATCACACAATGATCTTAATAAATTATAAAATATCCCTTTTTTCTCTCTTATGTACAAGTTTGCTTAGAGATTCCAAATTCCCTTTGTACACTGAATACTAGTAACAATGGAACTATTTTCAAAGCATTCAATGAATATCCATTTCTCATGCAAAGAGAAGGATTAGTGTTTTTGTTTTCCTGATAAGTTTGCTTAATGACTTCATTCACCGAGTTTGTTTTCTCAACTTAAATGCACTGGACAAAGTAAATATTTGTAGAACTACTGAATAATGTTGCAGAGGTCAATAGAGCTAATAGTGTGCCAGGTGGAAAGATAGAATGAAGGAGGGGTGAAAATAATCCAGAATTGTTCTTTTTTTTTTTTCATAGAAATAATGAAATTCTTTCTGCAAACAAACATAATTAACTTAAATATACAATAATTTGATTTAGAATTTTCCATATAAACTTTCTATTTTTTTACAAGTTTATCTGGATTAAGCTCTGGTCTAACAGAGTCTGCAGTAATGAGGTTTTATTGTAGGGGGTTTTCATAACTGCATATTCTGGAGGATGAATTTAATCATCTAGTGTGTGTGTGTGTGTACATGAATGTGCATATTTTAAAGCCATTTCTTGTTTTTTATATTTCAAAGTTAATAAGAATGAAAAAGCATTTTTCAAAGGGGTGAAGTAGATAGTACTTACATCATATATCATCCAATTTGACATGGTATCTACAGATTATATTCCTATCATGCAATTGGAGAAGAGTTCAATTAGCTACAGTTAAGTGTGTGCTCAGTCATGACTGTTCTCTGTTAGGAGTAAATTGGATTGCAGTCACTGAGTAACAATAAAAATATCTATATCATAAGAAAGAATACTGTACTTTACATAATTAAGTTGTAGAGAATGTGTAGTTTGGTACTTGAAATATACCGTATGGTCAATTACAGCCGTAATTATTAGAAGTAGCAATCTGTATATTATCAGCTGCCATTATGCATGGATACTGCTTTTCTATTGCTGCTTGATTAACTATATCTATGTACCATTGTAGACAAAATAATGATCCACTTCCAGAGTTAAAGTTAAATTTGGAGTAACACCGGTAGCACTTGCTCCATAAAGATAGAATCAAAATAGGAAAAATTTGTTTTTGTTTGCTATATTTCCAGTTACTCCCACTTGGCAAATCTGTGACCTCTTACACCATTGTTCTGCACATTACTGCAAGATAACCCCATGCATCCAAAATGCTTTCTGATGAAAGCACCTAATGCAATTCTTGCTTACTATATATATAAAACAGTATTTGTAATACATGAATAAGGCGCTATTCTGAACTGGACTTATGACAATTCAGGGTTCATGAGTAGGATTCATTCTTTTGTCTTAAAGTGTACAAATGTGTTAATGGATGTGTCAAATAATTATATAATTATAAAAATAAAATCCAGCAGCAACTAAAAGACTTTACACTCTATTACACTTCATTATTTGCCATATGAACATACTTAATAGTATCAAAGCCCAGAGACCATAGCATATATTAAAAATAGGCCATATTTTAATTTACTTTACTTATGCTCAGTAAAAAAGCATATCATGAATCTTTTCACAAGCTCAGAGCAATAATGCAGGTATCTTAAAAATGGAAATATTAAATGTAAAAATATTATCAAAGTGCAGTATATAACAATGAAATATAATTTCTCTAAATAAAAATGGAAGCAATTTGATATTGACCCTGTATGGGGAAACTGACCACACAACATATATACAAAAATGTTGGTCCATTAGTTCCTAGACTTAAAAAGTAAAAAGGAAGCCAACAATTATTATGTTTATAAATGTCCAATACAGGATTGTCATAAATTATTGCTAATATATAACAGAGCATTATATTAATGATGTTTAAGTACACATTTAAGAAAGGAGAAAGGCCAAAATGTATTGATTCCTTTTCTTTTTCGGAGGAAAAGGTGGAAAGTAATGTCAAGACTAATTGCATGACATATAAAGGATTCAAGCTTCCTAGTTAACATGGCAATTTTTAATATATCCCTTCTTAAATGTCTGATTCATCTGTATGTGCTGTATTGTGCACTACTTCAAAGCTTTCAGGACCTAGAGACCATGTCTCATTTAATTTTGGTAATGATTCTATTTCAGTACAATAAGTTCAACAACTGACTTCAGGTTCCTGCCTCAAGAAGAAGAAGAAAAGTGTTAGCTCTATATTATCTTACCTCCCAATTACCACAAAAGATATTTTGGTTATGAAAGATAATCTTTACTTGATGATATAAATTTATGTAAATAGAGCCAAAGAATTTGACAAAATTATTATCAAATGATGGGGTTTTAAGTGTGCAGTCCACAGTTTCTCTACATTTTTGTACTCCACCCTTTTTCTCTCTTTGAGGTTTCCTGGTATTTTAAGATGATTTAATTTGAAATTTCTATCCTTTAAATAAGTTGTGACCATTGAAATATAAAAATACTTACAAAATATTTTTAAATAAATAATGATACTAATTATAAATTATTACAATTTACTTCAAGAGGAATATAGCAACATCATCTTGTGAAACCAGGAGATTCTGCATGTGGATACAATCAATCTATATTAAAGATCCTTGTCTTATAAATGCTATCACAATGTTTCCAATAAATTTACACAAAATGGTTTGAAATATTTTAATATCCTAATAATATTAGTTCATCGTGTGTATAATAAATCAAAATAACATATAATTATTCAAAATAACTACCTCTGGCATGCACACATTCTGTAAGTCTTTGTGGCCACACATCTATTCAATAACACAACCTTCCATTGGGGCTGCCTTCCAAGAGAATGCTTCAAACGTTCAGTATTTGAATGTCTCTTCTTGCAAGCCATCTCCTGAAGCTTGAACCAAAATTTGTAGTCCAGGGGGTTCAGGTCTGGACTTGCAGAAGGCCAATCCTAGGTTCAAAATAAAATCATGAACATTAGTCTTAGAGCTCCTGGGTTATCCAAGACTTATGTGCTGGAGTTGAATCCTGCTGGAAGCTCTAGCTTTGTTCATGGAAGAGGGTGTTGTTCAGGTTCTTTTTCAGTCTCTCCAGCACTGTATCCTGGGACACTTTGGCCGATGTTGTGATCCCTTTTTTGCAGAAATAGAGCTTTGAGGTACCTTTGTAGCTCACACTCCATCACACCATAACAGATGCAGGATGATGGCCCTTCTGGACCCTTGGAGCCTTTTCAGCAGCTTCTGTGGAGTATCTGACATACACCCTGTAATTTTTGGCATTGATAGTCTCCTTAACACTGAAAATGAAAAGGATTCTTTGATTACCAATTGCTGCATTATGCTGAAGTAAGTATTTTGAATTTAAGAGCCTCTGGCACTTCAGCTCAATTGTGAGGAGGTATCCTTTCGACTGTTTGTAAGCATGGAGAAGCAGGTCACCGTTCAATGTGCAGGACACAGACATATAAATTTTAAGCTTATTAGCCATCACTGTTTCAGTACTGGTTTTCTTCACACACACATGCTACCACTGTTTTCACCAATTCTGGATGTGCACAGTGTATGATCTTCCTTACATGTGATGGTCTTTCACAGTTCCAGTCTCAAGGAAGTGCTTGAAAGTGCTTATTTTCAGTTTTTGGAGAATTTTGGAAATCTCATATGGGGATATGCCTACCTAGTGCAAAGTTACTACAGATACACGATTTTTGTAATTGCCACGTTCCATCTTGAAAATGAACACAAAATAACTTTCTGCTTCTGCAGCTGAACTCTCAATGACTCACTACAATTCAGGAATGTGCAGGCTGTTAGAGGGGTAAAGTACAGTCATCCTCAAAAGTTATGACAGTATTTATGGTAAAACTAGGTGGCAGAACTGTATTCACATCAAGTTCAAAGTGATTATTCTCTGATTTCCTGATAAAAATGCCAATAGAAGAAATTTAAAATGAAACTTTCAGATTGAGTGAAATATTATTTCATTTTAATTTTGATTGTCAAAAATATTTAAATAGTTGATAAATGCCTGAACTTCAAATTTTTAAGGATAAGGAATTTTCCTGAGTTACTGCATGGAATAACTTAAAATATAAAGTGGCTTTCATTTGAGTTTGGCCCAGGCCATTCTTAGGTGTTGCCATCACAATCAAAAAATTCCAATCAGCATTATCTCAACAAGTCGGTCCTGGTGGTGTAGTGGTTACCACACTTGCCTCCTAAACCCAAGATCGCGGGTTCGAACCCGGCCAGAACCGATGGATTTTTTCGGGGCGTAAAAATCGTAAGTATGGCTTCCTTCGGAAAGGAAGTAAAGCCTTGGGTCCTGTCTCGTACATTTACAGCACGAAAAAGAACCTCAAGCCTGAAAGAGAGGCCTCTGAGCAAAATTTGTCAGCCGTGAGTTGAATGGGATGCTGATGACCTGAGCTGTTCAAGAGCGTCCATAAATAAATCATTCAAAAAACAAAATTATCTCAACAAATTACAAATTATTCATTATTAATTATATGCTAAATTCAAAGAATAAAAGAAAAGACACTATCTTACATTAAACATCTGTCTCCAGTAATTATTTATTAAGACCTGGATTTTTAAATACTCTAAGCCTTTTTTTAGGATTGTTATATGCTTAAAATAGGTCTTCTTAAATTTATGTGGTATGGTTTTGTAATAATAATTACATCATTAAAAGTTTTGTTTTTCCTATTTTAATGAGGTTTATATATTTATTTACTTTACAAAAGTATTCTGTCAAAAACAACTTATGAGAAATGCACATAAAATATGTTTCTTTTCCTTGCCATTGTAATAGATAACAACCAATGTACCCAAATTTTCTGGCATGAATAATTTGGAATTACCTCATAAACATTTCTGTTGAAAAAAGTTCTCTCAACAGCATGACATCATTAAAGCATATATAATTGAAACTAATGTTGTAGGTTCCAGGGTTAACTTTCCTGTAAACTTTTCTCCCTGTAGTACTAAAATACACAAATATACAAATAGCCTTCATGTACCCAAGGTGTTGAAGCCATTATTATGTTGAATAATTTTCTTCAGTTTTGAATTATAGGCTTTTCCCATTGGTCCAGGAATTTCTTTTCTGGAAATATTGCCAATTATTTCCAGAGCATCTTTAAGTGGTAGAGTTACACTTTACAAGTGGAAGATAGCTACTGGTAAAGAATAAAAATTGCTTCAACATATGCAGCAAGGAAGGTAAAAATAGTGGGAGCCTTAAGCTATTTCTTGGCTTTAACTGTTGTTTCATTCAAGCCATTTACAGCATTTTAATGCCGTTTAGAGCCACAGCATAATAAATGGTTGGTTGGTGGTTGCTAGTGGCCATTGGAAATGCTAATATTTATAAAATTTTCCCTAGCTTCCTAAAAAAGAGCTTCCAAATTATTTTTCACATGTTTGTTGCTATCAAGTTGGCTGCATTTCAGTAGATGTTCTTTGTTAAAGATAGTATTCATGTCCTTACACAACACAGTGGCTATCCTGGACTAATTTTATCCTGAAGAGATGTTCTGACAGGAATCATGCCCAACAATTAAGTGGAATTGGGCAACTCCAATTTTTCTTGGTTTCAATGAAAGAATTTTGAAAGCATTTTGATCTTCATATGATTTTCTAAGTTTTTGTAGGATATTTTGTTTTTCTTGTTGAATTATTCATCTTTTTATGAGTTTCAATTTAGAGGGAAGCTCTAGTTCAAAAGATGGTTTTAATTAAATAATGGCTTCTTTTTTTGCTAAAGCATCGGCAATCTCATTCTCCTTTAATCCCATATGGCTTGGAATTTATTGTAAAACTATTTCTGTATTTCTGATCTGGATTGTATGATATAGTTTTCTTAATTCATTTATAGTGCAGTTTGGTGGGTAACTGTAATTCATTATACTTTTTAATGCTGCTTTAGAGTAACTTAAGATAACCTTAGATGAGAGAGGTTTCCAATTGTCCAGACAGGACATGACAATGCAAATGGTTAGAGCATCAGCACAGTTAGCCTAATATCTGTGGTTTGTGTCCCTGCTGTGACCTCACATTTTACATATCTGATTATAATTTGAAAAAAAGAACATCAGACAACATAAAAGTTGCATACTTTTTCATTCTGAACAACTCACTATTATCATTACAACCCACCTGCATTATAAGTGCCCAATGTGGGTATATCTTATCCAAAATGAATACCTGAATTCCTTGGCTCTAAATATAATAAATTATCAACTTGTGTACTTATAAGTTTCCTGAAAGTTTGGTAGTGCTATTTATTTACAGCATGTTTAATGCAGAGGAACACATTTCATTTTGGTCATATATGCATAATGTGAACATTATATATTTATATGATATGCTAAAATACATGGTAACAATAGTGCAAAACCAAGGTGTGAAAAACCTCAATGTCCAGTTATATATAGCACATTTTGTGGCTTTGCATAATTAAAATAAGTCTTACTTCTTTACATTTTATAACCTCAGAAACCAAAAAGCAGAAAAATAACCTTAAACCACAATAGCAATAAGTAAAAGACATCAAAGGTCAACTGCAGTCAACAAGTTAGAAAAATTTACATGATTAGAATAGACTTTTCATCATATGTACATTTTTTCCCCACCATCTCACATCAAGTAATTACATAATATTACAAAACATGAAAAATGTTGTGAACATAAATACTGCAAATAAACATAAATATAAAATTGTCCACAAAAACTTGACAAATTAAGTGTACTATGACATATAAAGGATAAATAACAGTTTTTCTTGATAACTATTATATGAGGACTAATTGAAAAGTTTCAAGATTGATTTTTCTCTCTCTCCTGATGCTATGAGTGACAAAGCCGTATGGGTTTTGTGAAGGTAATATTACATTAACTTTGGCTGCACTTAACTTTCCCTTTGAATGTACTCAACACATTGTGACAAAAGATACTGCATATGCATTATGTGTGCACCAATTAGGAACCAAGAAAAAGTTGTTTTTACTCTAAGACAATGCTGGACCACATGATGTTGGAATAGTATTGGAAGCACTAATTACAATAATTGATGGGAATGCACTGGAACACACTCCATACAGCTCAAACATATCATGTTAAATAAATTGTACTTACGAAGTTGTAGACAATGGAGTGGTAATATATCCTACACTTATGTATTCAACTTGTTTACATAAGTGTAGGATTAACATCGTGTAGTTTTAGGCCTTCCCTACACTGAAACAACTGCTTGGGAAGAGATGCAGTAATTTTCACTTCATTATATTAAGTGAAACATGCTACATCAACTGTGCTAAAAGAAATGGCTTATTTCACATGCTTAAAATATTAATAAAATGTTGTAAAAATGTATTCCACTTTGAAAAAAAGAAATATGTAGAGCATGTAGAATAGTCCGATTCTGAATAAAAGAAATCAGTGTTGAAATTGTTCAATCAGCCCATGTACATAATAATAATAATAATAATAATAATAATAATAATAATAATAATAATAATAATAATAATAATAATAATAATAATGCAGAAAATGGGACAAGAAAAAAGAAAAAGAAAGGAAGTACTTCGATCAAAGTACACTTTTTATTGTGAGTATATGATATTTCCATTTGGCAGTCATCTTTTAACTAACAAGTCTTAACAGGCTCAGCTATTAACCACTTCTAATGACTAATTAATTAAAGCTATTTTAATATAAAAATTATATGACAAAGCTTTTAATCATGCATGTTCACTCACATTATATAAGATCTATGAACTAATATTTTAAACAAGTTCTGATCATTATTTATAATTGTCTAAGATATGCATTATTATATGAAAATGAATATGTGTGTATACATATTTTGTGGAAGAAAATCCTACTGATTAAAAAACGTGCTTATACCACAAAACAACCAGTATACACAATAACAATATGTATCTCTCTTCTATCATTTATGAGGAATAATTTCTGGCATATGTGCAACATGCGTATAGCTAATAATATAAGTTTCACTAAAAGCTATGGATGATTTTCAAAATTTAATATCTGATTAAACTTTTTATTTTGGAACTTTTATAAGCTTTTACATTAGATAATTTAATCTTATGTTTTAGATCATGAAAGCAATTTCTGGAGATATCTTTTGATTCTTCAGATAATAGAGATTACCCATTTATAGAAATGACATATTTAACACAAATCTTTTGCAATGTTTATATCTGTACTTGCATTGCTGGAAGTTATTTTATCCTGCTAAAACTGACTGAAAAATTGCTTTGCACATGATCAGTTTACTGCAGAACATAAATTTTCACTGCAGCATAAACTAAGCATGAACAGTTATGAAATAATGCTGCCTCAAAAGGATGTTAGAAATAAATTGTTTTTAAAAACATTTTTTCCCTGGTGGATCTTGTAAAACCATAACTAATACTGATCCCCCCCCCCCAGAAAGAAGTCGGTTTTCTGTAACTGCATCATCATTTAATGTTGATCACAGGGGGGAAAAATAAATATATATATATATTTTTTTAAATGTGCTACAGACCTACTGATAGGGGTATACTGTGTAGCTAAGAATTTTGATATAGTCATAACCACCATAACGATAAAAACAAAAACACTGTCATTTGCAGAGAAACTGTTAGTATGCCCTTATGCTTTAACATTTTTAAGATATCAGAATCTCTTACCAAGGCAGAGCTTTACACAGAAAATTATGATGTGACTAATTTCCTTTTCAGTATAAATATGCATCACACAGATTAGGTTTCATTTATAGCCTTCTATGTATTAATTTAAGTATTAAAACCTTTCATTTGCAAGTCGGCTGCATGACCCACATAATCACTGACATCTGCAATAACTTGGGTACTACAAGTAAAATAAAATAAGTTCTGTGCTCATCCTGCTTACAGAAGATGCTGGAAGTGTTGTTCGTTTTGTATGACACACAATCTACATCTTCTGAAGAAACTACCATTTTCACTTGTCAGTTCTTCTGCACTATTGGACCTAATTTTTGTTTCAATATTTTGTTTAAATTTATCTACAGTGTGAGAATTAGTGGTATACACACTATTTTTCAAAGTTCCCCGGAGATAAAAATCATAAGTGTTAGATTTGGAGAACGAGGATGTTATAAATAATTCATAAAAGTCTGCAGCCAAATATATAATGCAATTTTTGTGGTTATGTTCCAAAGAAGTTCTTATTCCTTCACATGTTTCTTCCATGAGCACATGCTATCTGTGGTTTTTTTTTTTCCATCTCTTATTGCTGATTTTGATAAAACTCAGCGAACAGATATTTATGTTTATATTTTCAATTTGTTTTTACCTTCCATCATCTGGAACTTTATGTACATCTTCAAAATGTTTACACACTAAGCAAGGAAAACCATACCCCAAAGGAAGAAATTCATTGGGTAAAACCAAGGGATCTTGGTGAGAATTCAATTGCTGCACGATGTCCAAGTACTCTTCTATTGAAAATGTTATCAACATACGTACAAACAATGATAACATAATGTGGAGAAGCTCCATCATGCTGGTAGTAGAGTTGATCAGTTGTTCAAATGCATGATGATTTCTGGTGTAGCCTCTCGAATTGTTTGTTACCATTGAGATAAAGTATGGTTCAATTACACCACATGCCAATATTGCACCCCACACATTTATGCCCGGTTAATTTAGAGCTTGCTCCATAACATAATAATAGATTTCTGTGTACCAATAAGCACAGATATGTCAGTTTACGTGTCCTGATAACTTAAAGGTGGTCTCACTCAACTACATAATATTTTGAAAAAAATTGGAGTCATGTCGATACTGATCAAGCATTATCTCACAACATTGTACTGACAAAACATGTGTCAGATGTGGAATATACACTTTAAACTTCTATTTATGCAATATCCTTTAGATTGACCAATGTGATATTGCTGGAAATTCTACTGCTAATTATCTTGTGGACTTCTTTGGACTAGTTGTGACAGCCACGCAGATAATGCATTCATTTTCCCCACTCTGTGCTGTCCTAGGTCGCCCACTACAAGATACCTTCAAAATAGAAACTTCAATTTCAAATTTGTGAATTACATTGTAAATAGCCTTATATGATGGTGGATCTGACTCGAAATGTTCTCTCCACTCCCTCAGTACAGCATTAAAACCTCATTGTAATCAATCTTTACAGCAAAAATTCTTTCCTCTTTCGTTAACATTTTTAACTATTACTGAAGATTCATTTCTTGTTTCCCATGCTTCCTACTGAATAATATTACCAACCTAAAGCATACGTATGGTACAGTTAAAACAAATGAGGAAGAAAAAAATTTGAACATAACGTACAATGAAATGAAATATATGTGTTAACTGGAATTCACAAAGTGTGCAGTTACTTTTGTGTCACTCTGTATATGTATTAAAAGTTTGTTAAAAAGTTACGAAGTATACATAAAAAAATGACAACTAAAATAGGCACACAAATCACACAATATTTCGAATAGCTAAGTATTCTTCACAGTGTACTCTCACCTCTTGAATATTAGACAAACAATTAAAATGGCTGCTTTGGAAGTTTGATTAGAAGTCAGAACTGGTGGGAGTGGAAGTGAAGGGAGAGAGAACCAAGGTGGTAGAGCTCTAACGAAAAGTGAAAGTGACAGATATCAGGAGAAATTAGTCAATAAACATGGGCAATTACATACAAAACAAAAGTGAAAATTAAAAAATAAATTAAGCCTAGTGGATACATGCTTTATGCAGAAAAATTATAGCCATCTCTTTGTCTCTAAGGTTGCTTTCAGGAGCATTAGTGGGCAGGGCATTGATAAGTGTTAAGCTGAATAATTCATCAAATTGTTTATTATGTGCCAGAGCATATTCGGCAAATGCTAGCTCCAACTTCACCTTAAATGTGATATGCAACAAAACAAATGGAGAGATCAATCCAATGTAAAATGCCTCACATAATTTACATGACAGGAGACAAACAACATTCTTTGAGGCGCAGTCAGCAAACAATGTAATTTTGATGTGTCTGCCTAAATTGGGACTAGGATTGGCATGGACTGAAAGATGTACAGGTTTTACATTTGGAACATTGGCAAGGGTATGGACCAATGGGCAGATTTAGATGACTAGTTTGGGAGAAAATTATGAAGAAATACATTCCTAAGGTTGGGAGGATATCCTGAATGTGAGGTGGGGCACAAGCTTCAACAAGTTTCCCATGGAAAGGTATGACAATAAAATGCTGTAATATCCTTTTAAGATAGTACTGACACTCTCAATGGCTGGAATATAAGTTTTATGTCTGCAATGTAATTTTTGTTTGCTGGGTTGACATGGGTGTTTAAAAGCAAGGCAGGATATTTCCAATCTTGGAGCCTTTGTGTGGATTTGTGTGAAATACTTGCCTATTTTCATATTACTGTTTTTAGTGTACTTTTCAACTTTTTAATGAAACTTACATATACTTCTCTTGCGAAAGAGAGAGAGTATATTATCTTCTTAAAAGAAAGTATAACATTGATCTTTAATATTAAAAAAATATTCATAATTCATCATCTGTTATCATATAAAAGAAAACTATACATTATGAAATTGTGATATCTTCTTGAGATACAATCTATTAAACACCAAAACAAAACTTGCCATCATAAAAATTTACCTTCCAGTAAATCCGATAATATATGGGAACACACTTTCTACACAAAGGAATATGTTATACGGAATTTTTCGTGAATATGTGTTCTGTACATGATATGTTCCTAATCTCTCATTTGATTAATAGAAATAGTAAATATTCTGTTTTCTCCAAAACAAATATCCTTGGGCCTGAGTGGAACACATACAGTTCACACTCAGAAAGCCCAAAGAAATTGCTGGCTAATTAGATGGAATTACTGCAGTGATCTAATCAATTCTATGCTGAATTTTACTAAGAATGAAAAATAGAACAAATGCAATGCATCTTGACCAGTAATTTGCCAATGAAGTCCAGCTGCAGAGAAAAATCACTCTTCAAAAGCTATTTAATGGTGATTTTATGAAATGAAATTTATCCATTGTATCCAAGGAACAGGAAATAATTATTACAAAATAAATCTTTGCCTTATGCTACTTAAGAACTTGTATGCTTGTCATTATTACATACACACATATATGTATGATGCTTTATTAAGAGAGACTCCTCTTAACAATGTGATTTATCACAATGGTAAGATTTGGTAAGTGATCTTTGCTGTAAGTGGAATTAGTTACATTTTTTAAAGTACTGGTTTATTGTGAAAACAAATGTATTTATTCCAATAATGGTTGAGAAGACTATAAGTGAAAACAATGTAAAAACAAATTTTAGCTCATCTATAAAAACCAAGAGTGATATTTAAAAAACTTAAAATCCTGTTTTCCATGTTCCAAATAATTTACTTTGTCATACCTTCATGTATAAGCAGGTTTTTAAACTCATTCCTTTCACTATATATGCATTAAGCTTTAAATGCTTTATCATATCAGAATTAATTTAAAAGCTTTTGGTTCCCTTAAAATGATTAATATTTTTACATCAGACTTTTTAAAACTTCCTTATAAAAGTATTCCTAACATTATGTGCAGTATATGGCTATATTCTTACAAACATTAATGGCTACAGCATTTTATAAAAGCAAAGTACAAAAATGTCTTGTACAATACCAGAAGAATTTCATTTGCAAACTAGCAATTAGTCCTTTATTACAAGAAAATATGTAAATGCTTTAGAAATTTACTAGGATATAAAGGATATACATTTTGTAATTAGGCTTTTAATCTTACTCTGTAATGCTTGCAGAATGCTAGAAAGCATAGAAATTTTATCAGCCATAAGAAATGTTTTCCAAAACATAAATTCACTTAGATTATTCATGCAGTAAGCTGTTTGTGATCTTTTTAAACAGCAAATTATATTATTAAAAGAATTAATTCCATGAATTACTTTCTTATAATTTCTTAATGTTTAATGTTTGTGTTATCACTGTTTTCTTTATTTTTTCAAGTGACTTTTTCATTTAGTTACTCTTGTTTCTCAAATTTTGCTTAAAATAAAATTAAAAACTTATGCCATATAGTTTTGGATTTGCGGGAATTTTCACAGTGAAATATCACTCAAATTTGAGTGATTTCCTCAATAATGATTTGTTATGTTATGCCATAAACTCGGCATGGTAATCTTGCTGCATGTTCAGTTACAATGGATGCAGAACTTCTACACAATCATATTCCTTCTGTTCTTACACTCAAGCTAAGTGCAGACAGAGAAGCCACTACTGAAAAAAAAGTTGCTTACTTCATGACATAAGCAGTATAATTATACTCTCCATTTGCACAATAATCTTGGAGTATCTTTAAAAGGCAATAATCTAAGTTCTCATACACAGCTATTCATTTCACTTTTAGGATGATCATCAACAGCTAAGGCTGGACCTGCTAGGAGCATTGGCTATGGGTCAAATAACTAAGTACAGAAATATGCTAACAAATTAAAGATGTATCTGAAAAAAGCAAATCTTAGATAACTATGTTGCAATGTCCTCCTGCAACATGGTGAAAGCTGTTTTATTTTCAGTACTCGTTAAGCCTTATTTTGATAGAGTGAACCATGTGCTCTATATTAGATGGCCATTCCAGATATTAGGAACATGAATAGCTATCCTAAGTAAAATAATTATTGAACAGAAAATTATATCCATGGTATTTTAATAAATATAAACACTTATCATTCAAACTTGTGCATTTATCCTCCATATGACTAATGCGATCATAGGCATAACTATTATTACTTGCGCTATATTTTTATATTATTAGAGGGCAAACAGTATATGCCTGATTTTCTTGCATCTTCAAATTAAACAATAATAAGTCAAGTAAAGTGCGCAACAGTTAATATTCCAAACAAAATAGCAAATCAGAGACCAGCACATTAATCATATTGCAGAAGACAGAGTTCAATAAAACAAACACTGCAGTGAATAACTGTAAACATAATTTAAGAAACCAAAAGAAATCACAACATAATATTAATTCAAGTGTTTATGAAGATAAAATACACAAAGGATGTGATAAAAAAATCCATCTACCATGAAATATAGAAGAATAACAGAGCACAGCATGTAATATTAACAATGTGTATGTTACACATATTTCACCAATCACTAGCATAGAAAAAAATGCCCATTGCAACAGATATAAAAATAGCTGGTAGCAAATATCTGAGTATTTGGCAAAGAATAGGTATGAAAACTGTAAATGCTAACATAAACATTACTACTGATGTCAAATTTAAGATTTCTAATGCATAGTTAAAAATAATGTTGCATTACATATAAATTACAAAAATGAACCCCAACAAAGACAAGGCTTCAAACACATCTCATGCAAGACATAACATTATACCAAACAGAAAAAAACAAAATATTTCAGTTCAAATATACACCGATGGCTTAGATCTAACTTCTACTAATTATATTTTTAATTGCTCTTAGATGGTATATGAACCGACATTTAAAGTTCTACTGATTTCTAATTTCAAATATATCAGAGAGATGACAGAAAAACTGAAAAAAAGTGTTTCATCTCAGCCATCAATATTCTCCAACACATTGTTCAAGATTCTCAAATGGATTATAATGGAAGTTTTTATGCTTCGCATAGTACATAAAGTGGCCTACTGCCGCCATATATCAACAGCGTCAGTTGACATGTATGCATACAGTCTTACAGTGAAATGTGTACATATAAACTGACATACTTTTTTTTTGGGGAGCTACCTCCCCTAAAGATAAAACCAAGCTTTGCCAGTTCAATTTCTCCATTACTAACATTATAAAAAGTAAGTCTACTGTCGACATGCAGTTGTAATTGCTGTACCACCAAGATCCATATGGTTTTCATTTAAGAAGTTTTATTGCTGTTCATGTTAAGCTGTTTGGTATTCCTGTTTCTTATGACAAATACCTTACAAACTTTTTCAGAGTGTGTTCTAATATTGCATCTATCTCATATAATTTTTCTTCTTGGACAACATATTCATTTTTTTTGTTTTGGAAAGAATATGTGATGCAATTTCTCTTTGAGTTGTTCTATAATGCTGCCAGTTGGAAATTTTTGCTGACATTTTCTTTTTGTTCTGCTATAAGACTTTGTTTTAATGTGTATATTATATAAAAATAATATTTCTCTGTAAACTGGTGGTTCTGTACCGTTTTAAGTTTGGGACCCACCTTGAAGGATATTAATCATCACAGGACCATAAGTTAAAGTAGTAAACTTTAATAAAAAAAAGTAACTGTATTGCTCAAAAAACTGAAATAATCTAATTAACACATGCTGAAATTTTATTAATATATTTTACACTAACTAATGTGACACTTGGGCCTGTCATTTCTGTATTAGTTGGTGTATGTTGGGTTCAATGGATATACATTTTTGTGGACCCCTTGCCTTATCGTAGGACTTAACAATCCACTAAATGGACCCTCAGTACAGACCTGTGGTCCAGGATCCATAGATTGAGAAACACTGCTGTGCACTATATTTCATTACTGGCATTAATAAATATACAACTGCATTCAAATGAACTGAACTACTAATACAGTATATTATGCAAAGCCACATGAAAAACCATGCAAGCAAGCTGCTTATTCTGTTGTTTTTACCTCACACTCTACTACGTGCATATAAGGCAACAAGCACATGATAGACCAGAAGACTATTAAAATATGTACATGAAGCATTAAAATATGTGCGTGAAGCATAAAAATTGCTAGGGAATCTGAAACATGTCCTAACTTAAATAAGTGAAGTGTATAAGAAATAAAAATTGCTCCTTACAAACCATTAATTTGGCAAATAATTATGTGAAATTAATTTACAGCTCACTAAGGAATACAATAATGACAAATGAAGAAAGTTACAGTTGTTGCTTGCAACAATGAGAGCTGCCAAATACTGCACATCCCATTTACACATCTCCCAGTGGATCAATAATGTTAAAGCTTGTTTGGCCATTAAGTGCATTGCTAGCAGATGTTTGACTGGAACATATATTAGATTATAAGTTTTTTTGGATAAATAAGGTGGCTCACTTTCTCAATATTTTAACTTTCTAATTATTTTATCTCTTATAAAAACGTTCAGAGTTGAGCACTGCCAAAATTTATATTATTAGTTTACGTATTTGAAATGCTCTCATCCTGAGTTTTATGTGACAACTCAGTTTTCATTATAAAAAAACAAAATGTACAAGGATGAGATAGAAACAAATTAAACATCTTTCATGTAAAAGAACATAGCTGGGAAAAAAGTATGCATTCATTTCGTACATTTATATGTTCATTTTTGTATACCTTTAATAACTATTATAACTTCTGTTGAGCATCTTCATCAAATATCAGTAATTGTCAATATTAGCATACAGCATAAATGCAAAACGAAAATAAAAGTCCTCCACTAAAATACTCAAGACTGAACTGCATCTAAATAACTTTTCTATATTCTTCAAAATCTGAATGCTTAGCCAACTATCAACAGCATAAAGTTAATTAGTTTTTTATATATGTTAATATATGAAGAAATCACATAATATAGAAATACTATATAATGGAGGATTGTGCACATTATCAATTCAAAATAACAAGATATAAATAAAGCATTCCTTTACAACATATCATTTTTATGAGAATCTAATTATACTATCAATATATGCAGCAGCTTATCAAAATATAACTAGTACTTTATTCCTACAGTAGATAAGTGTGAATGTCTATGAAAATAATATAACCTTTGCAAAATTATAAAAAGTATTGTAATTAATACAGAAAAACCATGTAGCTCACTTGAAAATACTCTACATGGTGTTCCAAAAATACAGTCACAGGCCTATTTATGTATGATAACGTCGCCTACATAAAGTGAGAGGTTATTTTACTGTGGCACTGGTTTCTACTACTTGTATGGACTTGATTTGTTTTAGGAGTTGCAGCTATTGCTGCTTAATTTCAACATATATTTTAACTTGAAAAATAAAAATGCTCATACTTTTATTTACATCATATTCTCAAAATGATAAATCATCTGTTCCTAAACATTATTCATATCTTCAGGACATTTTCCTGGAACTCTGATGTAGTTCTTCATGTGAGATGTTAAGAATTTCTCTCCTGAAATTTTCTTTCAATTTGTCTAGAGTATGGAATTATTTTGATAAATGACTGAGAACGATCAGGAAGCTTGATTCTTCTGTTATCTCTCGATGACTGAAATTGATGCTCCTAAATATAATCCTATGGGACCATTGTCTCAAAGTGGATTATTACATTTAAATATCAATAAATACAAATAAAGTCTTTTGAGTCAGATTTTTAGAACACTCTTTATGAGATTTACTCAGGACTATGTTTCATGGAACTTTTGTGCACATCATAGGCTGTTAAACGTTGTTGCCATACTGAGCACATTGTAGCATACTTTCAGAATGCTTTCTGGTGTTCTTTT
Organism: Metallyticus violacea; assembly: GCA_030762175.1. NCBI lineage: Eukaryota > Metazoa > Arthropoda > Insecta > Mantodea > Metallyticidae > Metallyticus > Metallyticus violacea. The sequence continues at coordinate 50,279,154 of CM060830.1, forward strand.
ATATTTCCATTATTGTAATTTTTTGTGATATATAGCTTTGTCATCATAGATGTTATAAGAGTAGTGGTCATGTGATATTGCAAGCTGAATATAACAGTTTATAATAAGTATATTAATTGCTTTTAATATATAATATTATGTACAGGAATTGCACCCAATGAGCATATACTAATATACAATTTGTTAAAGAACAATGCCATGTATACTGCAGTAGTTTTGAAACTATTGAAGAACATAATATCCCAACCATCACAGATTGGTAACAAATAGAAATGAGGATGACTTTTATTAATTCTTCCTGAAAAAAAGACAAATATTAAGGGTTGTACCCTTGGCCGAAGGTCTTTGAAACTCGTTCCAAATATTACACAAGTAAGTGAAGCAATACGAGTGTTTAATACAACATATATCACATGATTTTATTGGTATGAGTCTATACTTAGATTAATTAATTTTCTTCACAAAACCTTATAATTACTGTAAGTTTTTAATTCACTGTAAATGAAAAATAATTTAAGCTACATCAAATCAGATAACAGTTTTTGAAAGCTCATAATTTTCTACATACTTCATAAGCTGCATGTCTACATCTATGTTGTATAATTTAGAAGTGGCAGAGATATGAAAGTATTTTAGGATAAATTTTACACTCTGTATGTTTAATCTAAAATGTGGAAAAAGTATTAGGGATAAATTAAGTATTATATAATCTTAAACTTCTTTATATACTGAATAAATTAAATTTTACTTCATGATCCTAGCTCTTGCCTTTATGGAGATATTCAGTGTTAAAGTTGCACAAATTCTTAATCCAATACACAGCTAAACAGCTGACAATTACTGTTATATGTGGCAATGATGCCCTCCCACTTTTCTACTCCAAGTGAGCTGATGCAAGTTCCTTGTTGTTTTAATTCCACTATAAATATACGAATAATGGGAAGTGTGGATCCAGAGTGATCGAAAGTTGAAAACACATTCAAAATACTAATAAATGTGACAAACAACCTATGTATAGATTTGAAACAAGATATTGTTAATGCAAGCAGTATGTTATGAAAACCACATTCCTTGCTGGAAAAGGAGCAGAGTGACAAAGATAAGGAGCTTTACAAAACCTACGTTGCGAGCAGTCACACAATACAATGACAATTTGGACACTACCAGAGCCATAGTGAGAGAAACACAACAAATAAACCAACCAAAGTTATTCAAATTAGTAGTTAAAAGCAAGAAGAATCAAAGCATTGTGAGTATGTGAGAACACTTCTCAAAACTAAAGTGAATACTGTTGAGCTTAAGGCATGAATCAACTGAATTAAAAGACTAAAAAGGGCCATTTGTTAATTGAACCTGGCAATAAGAATAAAGCAAACACAAGCATGAAGAGAAAACTAAAGAAATCATATTTCATACACCAGCAAAAATAAAAATATAAAAATGCAGTAGAAGCCCTTGCTACACAGAATGAAGAATTAAATAATAAAAAGGAAATAATGATACCAATATGGGAATTTCAAGATAGGAGAAAAAATAAAACATCATCATGGAAATCAATCCAGAACAAAGAAATGTGATCATAGGAAAGAAAATAAACATAGGATGGAGCATGTGCAACTGAGAAGACTATATTGATGTCACCTGTTGTTATAAATGTTCAAAGTTTAAGCATTGTGCTGAAGACTGCAAAGGAATTCAAACCTGTCCAAACTGCTGTGGAAATCAAACAATGAAGGAATGTCAAGTACAGAAAGAAAACTGCAAATGCATACAAAAAATACAATAAATACAACAGTATCTATGACACCACTCTGCATTAGACAAAAAACTGAACCAATTACCAAGCAGCAATAAACCGTACCAACTAAACACAGACTAATAGCACAGATAAGCAAAGGCTCGATTGCTTGCAAGTCAATTTACAACATTCAAGGACAGTGACCAGCAATTTAAAACAACTTATTATTAATCACAGTATTGATATGGTGTTTATACAAGAGCCGTACACAATTAATAATAAATTAACAACAATACCTATAGAAATAAGACCATATACAAGTGGCAAAGGAAGAGAGAGGGCAGCAACAAATATAAACAATAAAGGTGTTGATGCAACAACAATCAGTCAAATATCAGATGAAGGCTGCACTTTATAAGAAGAAATTATTTTAAGGCTTAAGCATGTATTTTGACAGAGATTTGAATATAGAGGAAGATTTAAAGGAAATGGACACAATACTCAATCATACTAAAGGGCTTGGATTAATGATACTTGCTGACACAAATTCCAGAAGTATGCTACAGTATAATGAAATAAACAATGACCTTGGAAACAAATTGGAGGAATTCCTTACAGCCAATAATATATAATGAACGAAAACACAGAAACACCATCTTTTGAGAAGCAAGAGGTAGAATCTGGATTTACTTAACAACAGTTTCCAACCACACACTCCTAGGAATGTTAAAGAGTGTCCTTAAACAAACAAACACTCCTAGGACAAACTGGAGCATAGGGATGAAGAAAGCTGCTCTGATCACAAGTTAATATCCTTCAAGATCAGTGAAGTGAACCCGACCATGACAAAAACCTTCCAGAGAATGAGGCATATAACCATGGAAGTTTATAAAAAAAATTCACCTCCAAATTTTAATGACACATCTTAGCTCAACATTCAAGTGAAGGAGAAATGCTATTGAATTAGATAAGGAATTAACAAATAAGGTTAGATAATATGAAAATATTATTTGAGAACTTGCAAAAGTACATAAGGGAATCATGTAAAGCATCCTTCCAAATAAACACAGGGAAGAGAATAAATCAGAATGGGAAAATTTTCCCACGGTGGACACCAGAACTAAATATAAAGCACAAAAGGTGACAGTACCAAAGAACAAAAAACAATGAAAATCTTATGCCAGGAAAGGAAAATCTCAAATAACATTGAAAAATCAAAATCATGAAACAATTCTGCAGCATTACAGAAGAAACTAATCCATGGAATGCCCTATATAAGATAGCAGCTAACAAACTTAAAGGGAATAACTCACTAACCACACTCCACAAGAATCATGGAATTTACATCTTGGACAACAGCAAGCACATTAGAACACACAATGGCTAACTTCATCCTGGAAGATAATGATCAGGGAAGAGGGGGGGGAAAAAAAAAAAACAGGAATAACTAAGGAAAAAGGGTCACGAACCCTTAGGTACACCAAATAATAGACATATGAAGAAATCCTGGCAGTGATACGAAGATTCAATCCAAACAAATCACTGGGTAAGATGGTGTAATGAGTGAAATACTCCTAATGGCATTTCAACAATTCTCCCTCTTCTTTACCGCAGTCTACAGCATATGTCTACAGAACAGCACATTTCCAGAGCAATGGAAGCACTCACTAATAATACCTATAATCAAACCTGGTAAAGAAGAAAATGGCATGTTTCAAAATACATACCTGTATTAGTTCACTTAATGCCGGAGGAAAAGTCTTGGAAAAATTGATGATCACAAAATCCTTCATAATATAAATACAAGGAATTTATTAAACAAAAAACAATATAGATTCATGCCCCAGAGAAGCATAATGGAAGCAGCAATGCAGTGAAGCTCTTCCTGTAATGGAATCTGCAATCACATGGCTACAATGTATTTATAAGCCTTGATGTTCAAGGAGTCTTTGATGTTGCCTGGTGACTAAGCATACTCAACAATCTATGACAATTAGAGTGAACCAAGAATTTATATTACTTATCTCAGGATTACTTTAAGAATAGAATAGCCACACTTTGCACCAAAGAATATATGTCAGTAAAACAAGTAGAGAAGAGCTGTCCTCAAAGTTCTGCCTGGAGTCCAGGCTTTTGAAATATTTTATATAACTCTGCTCAATCTGAACTTTACCCACAGGATGAAAGTTACTGCTTATGCAGATGTCTTACTAATATTAATGAAGGGCTACAATGCAGTGGAAGCTGAAAATTATGCAAATCAAGACATCAAAAAGAATGAACTTCTGGGCAAAAGATAATAAAATTAAGTTTAATGACACAAAATCAAAAGTTATGTTAGTGTCAAGGAAGAAAAATAACCACAAAGAGAGAATAAATACCTATTTAATTAACAAACATTTACAACAAGTGACAGAGCTAAAATACTTGGGAATAAATGTTGACAGAAAACTTAGCTTCCGCACACATGTACAACGAACGACAACAAATCAATAAGTGTTGTACATACTTTATCAAAGTCTGCTAAGTTCAAATGGGGATTTGGCCATAAAGCTCTAAATGCTATATATATAAAGGAGCAGTAGAACTAACATTAACAAAATGGGGCACCAGTGTGGATAGAAGTAATAAAGAATAAGCAAAACAGAGACAAATTACAGAGAATCCAAAGGCTGTGAATTATCAAAATTGCTTAAGCATATAGAACAGTGCTATATGATGTGTCATGTGTACAAAACAATAGTCAGCATAGCAAATCTTTATAATGCAATGCATGGGAGAACACATCATGAACCTTCAAAATGGACTCACCCAGCAGAAGATATCAACATTAAAGTAACAGAAGAAAATACAGAATATCCTATTAAAAATTCATCGATGGGAGGAAATAAGCTGAGAGCTTTAGCTGCTATAATCCAAGAAGAAATCCCAATCTGCCAGCTTATATACCAATTGGATGGAAAATGCTCAAACCATCAAGCTGAACAAATAGCAATCCTGATGGTTTTGCAGGAACTAGAAGCAATGCAGGTCAGCCTTAATACTGAAAAAAGACTATCAGTATACAGACAGTATAATAACTCTGTTCTTAATAAATAACATTAAGAAACAACATAAGATAACAGCTAACATCTTACAAGCAATTGGTACCCTTGAACAAAACCAATGCAGAATACATTTCTGCTGGGTTAAAGCACACATAGGCATAGCTGGCAATGAAATGGCAGACATGTTAGCAAAACAAGCTGCTAACAATGAAGATATAGAAATAGTTTACAGCAAAACTCCAAAATTAATATTAGCCTCAGAAATCAAAAAAATATAGATAGAGAAATGGCAAGATAGATGGAAATCAACAACCAAAAATGTAGTAACAAACCTTCTTCCCATCATTAAAAGAGAGAGTGAAGCTAACAATACCTTCAACCCTGTGTTCACAACAATCATCACAGGTCACAGTGGAACTAAATCATACCTTCATACATTCCACATCAGAGAAGACCTAACATGTGGCAGAGGACAACAAAGTGAACCATTTTATTTATGAAAGTGCAGACACAACACAAAAGATGACATCGCTAACGAGAGACATCAGAAAGAATAAGGAGATTGATCAGTGACTTTTCATCAGTTCTGTTATGTAAAATTTTTCAATCAGTTTATAAAAATTTATAAATTTGTGATAACACAATCTACTAAGAAGGGCATACTTAGACATTTTAAGTTAAATTAAAAACAATGTAAATACTGATTATAACAATTGTATAACATAGAAAGTGAAAGTATGTAATATTACGCAGGTAATGGGGTGTGAGGGAAAAAAAAGTAATAAAAAAAAGCATATGAATAAGAATTCCAGATTTTAATACATTCAGGATCACACACAGTAAAATCATCATCAAATCTCTTCTAGTTAAAATATTTAAAACTCTTTATGGCTGCAATCCCATGGGATAAAATTAGCCTGAGTTAAAATATTTAAAATATTCAAAGCACTCTTTATGGTTTCACTCTCAAGAAGTATTATTAATTGTTTATGGCTTATGGTTTTATCCCACAGGAATGAGACAATAAAGAGTTTTAAATATTTTATCTAGAAGAGATATGAA